>JAXQHN010000011.1:0-381110 GCA_037040845.1 Trichomonascaceae sp. B5901 | reverse complement strand
CTTCGGGTACTTCATCACCATCGATAGGTTCAGGATCATCTTTAAGTACGTCAACGGTTGCTTCACAGACTCCAAGCACAAGCAGCCTTGGCCCATATGGCAACTCAACCACTAGCGTAGGTACCACTTCTGCAAATAGCGAGTCCGGAAGCAGTTATACGATTTTGACAAGCACTCCAGGAGGTGGATCTTTGAGCACTAGCGCAACAGGTTCAGAATACTCTATATCTACTTCAGTGCCTAATGGAGAATCAATATCCTCGTCAAGTGAAGGATCAGCCACTTCTGCGACCGCCTCTACAACATTGTCAAGTTCAGGTTCAGGCATAGTATCGGGCCCGTCTGCTACAACTTCGGCAGCTTCTTCATTAGCCACAAGCCCAGGAGGCGTATCTAGCACTGGCACAGGAGCAGGCTCGTCAATTGTCACTTCTGAACATTCTTCGCTAACATCTGGTTCAGGCTCTTCGGTGACTGCTTCTGCTCCTTCCTCATCAGCAACGGGCAACGGTAATGGCTCAGGAAATGGTAACGGCTCTGGTAACGGCTCTGGAAACGGCAATGGCTCAGGCAACGGTAATGGCTCGGGCAATGGAAACGGATCTGGAAACGGTAACGGCTCTGGAAATGGTAACGGCTCTGGAAATGGAAACGGATCTGGCAACGGTAATGGATCTGGAAATGGTAATGGATCTGGAAATGGTAACGGCTCTGGAAATGGTAATGGCTCGGGCAATGGAAACGGATCTGGCAACGGTAATGGATCTGGAAATGGTAATGGCTCGGGCAATGGAAACGGATCTGGAAACGGTAACGGCTCTGGAAATGGTAACGGTTCTGGAAATGGAAACGGTTCTGGCAACGGTAATGGATCTGGAAATGGTAACGGCTCTGGAAATGGTAATGGCTCGGGCAATGGAAACGGATCTGGAAACAGCAACGGCTCTGGAAACGGCAACGGTTCAGGCAACGGCAATGGATCAGGCAACGGTAACGGATCTGGAAACGGAAACGGCTCTGGAAACGGCAACGGCTCTGGAAATGGTAACGGCTCTGGAAACGGCAACGGTTCAGGCAACGGTAATGGCTCTGGAAACGACAATGGTTCAGGCAACGGCTCAGGATCGGGATCTGGAGCAATAGACGAATCAGGCAATGGTAACGGTTCCAGTACAAGTGCAGGCCCATCTACAGCTACACCGACAGGTTCAGGCTCAGGTAATGGTTCAGGCTCAGGTTCAGGCCCCGGCTCGGGCTCAGGCTCGGGCAATGGTTCCGGAAATGGTTCAGGCTCAGGTTCAACCACCGGTACAGAGGTTGTCAGCGGTGCTGTCGCATCAGCTCCTTTTAGTCACAAACTGACCATCTTGGCTGCCTTCTCAGTCTCTCTTCTACTCATTTGAGTCTAATTTTTCTTTTCTTCTTCTTCTTCTTTACTTTTTGAATATTTGATACCATATAAGATTTTTGATATATATACTTTCTACTAATTCTATTATTATTATTATACTTTCGAGCTTCAAAAACCATTCAAATCGGCCGGAATGCTTGTTGATATTTTCATTAATTCGACTATTTTCGTAATATTCAAAGTTCAGTTGGTATATGTCTATAGTAATTGTTCACTTGTTGAAAAATAAATAAATATTCATGAGAATCGTTCAGAGTAGCTGCTAGCTTATTGTCCGTAAATGGCAGAGTGAAGCAGTTTTCAGAGCTGCAGAATGCGTTAGTGTGAGTTCATACAAGCTTCTTGATGCCAGTAAGTCGCTCTTGATCCAGGTCAGTAGGAGTCTAGAGCACGTTTATCCAGGTCAGTAGAAGTCCAGTTCAGTAGGAGTCCAGTTCAGTGGAAGTGATATCCGTAGTTGCCATATCCCTGCGTGCCATATCCCGAGCTGTTTCCTCTCAGCCAGACCATCAGTTCCAGCCGTTATAACAAACCTTATTACCATCCCCTCCAAAGTTCATACCTGGAATCCAAACCCAGGAACAGCTTCACCTAGATCTGGTGGAGTAGGTGCTTCGAAGCCCAGTTTGATCTTACTAAGAAATGACGAAGCCCAGCCTTTATTTTTAACGTCAGGTTCAACAGTGCTGCTTGGTTCTTCCGGTAAAACATCACTAGATGCCATAGCAGACAGTATATTTTTACTATTGTTGGCACTGCCTGAAGAGGTAGCAAAGGCATCAACGTTGCTGATACTAACCGACGACATTCCCACCGCTTGTGGCCGTTCATCAGGAACCTTTTGCCCAGGAGCAACATTCACAGATGCAGGCAACAGAGCTTGAAGAGCAATTGCGCGATCTTCTTGTTCTTTGCTTCTAAAGCCCAATCTTAGGCGACCTGGTGAACTTATGCTTGTTCGAAGCTCCTTCTCTAAAGGCGACTTTATAGGGCTTTGATACTTAGGAGAGCTAGTGTGCATCTTATTCCATTTACTGCTGACAAGCCGGTTCCTTAGAGGCGAATCTGGAGTCATAGGAGCTACTACAGAAGGCCCTTGAATCTCATCACTCGGCGGTGAACCAGGGCTGAAAGGACTTTGTAGCAGTTTCTTTTGCGCATTATTAGAAGGAGGCGGCGACATCGGATACCACACAGGCTCAGATTGTGGTGATTGTTGTATCTGTTTGGATGGAGAAAGTACCACAAATGAATTCGGAGTGTCGTCCTGATTCATTTTGTATGCCATGATTTGAGATTCAAGCTCTGCAACAGTAGCTTCAAGAGCCGCATTATCTTGCATCAAACCCTTGATCATACCATCTAGAGCTGCTCGGGCACTCAGGGAGATGGATTGGTATTCTCGATGCATGGCTCCATCGCTGAATGCCTGCTGTTCTAATCGCTCATATTGTGCAGCTAGTCGTTCCAGGAGCCGCTCGCTCTTTCTCCAGCGTGCCTCCGCTTCCCGTTTATCTCGGCTGACGATTTGAAGTTCCTGTTGGAGGTTTTCTCGAACAAATTCCAAGGCATGCAATTGCTGTTCCAAGCTAGCCGTATGCACCTTCTGAGCACGAAACTCAGCTATCAGCTCCTTTGCATCGGCCAAATCGTGAGTTAGCTCATCGATTCTGCGGTCACTAGCTGTCAGTTCTTGATTTATGGCGCTTAATTCACTCAGAAGCTGATCATTATGGTCCAATAAGCTGTGATTTCCTACATTTAAAGCGTCCAATTGTTTCTTCAGCTCATCCAACTCATCCTGCATGCCTGTTCGATCCTCCAGAAGCGCTTTTCCCACCTCTGCTGCCATATTGAGGTCCATTTCTAGGTCGGAAACCTTGGATTGGTGCGCTATAAAGCACTTACAGGGAGCATCTGAGCACATACAAACCAAGGATTTCCCGGAATTAGCCGAGGAATACGATATACGCTCGAGATCCAAGGTTGCAAGCTGAGAACGCAGAGATTCGCGGGAATTCGGAGCTGAAAGCACCATCGTGTGAGAGAGTTCGCGTATCTCACGTGACAAGAACTAGCTCTAGTTTATGTAAGCTGTAAGACCGCTATTAGCAATAAACAACCAATCAAGTAGTGGAAAGAAGGAAAGAAAGTGGCAAATCCGTGTACGACTTTTTGAGGTTGGTTGGTTGGTGGTGTTAGAAGCGCGACGTACGGCTGACCAGACAATAATAAACAGAGTCACGTGATTATAACATAATTTATACATTTTATAAACCTGAGCATTACTATGAATATATAATTTGAATCATTCTTTTTCCATGACTTCAGTCCATCGCCGTCTATGTCTATGCCGTGAATCCTCATGGTCTCCTTTAACCATCAATCCGTTGACCCATACTTTGGTAATATTTCGATCATCGCCCAGGAAAAGCCATTTCTGCGTGAAATACTCCAAGCGAATCTCCGGCTCCTCCGGTAATGCCCAGTCAAACACGTCGATTCGGGACCCCGGAGCCTTGAGATCTACCAATAGAGCATCCCACTTCTTGCCCACCTGAAAATTGCCCACTCTATCGGCAATTCCACAGACATCGGCACCTCCCAGAGTAGCCATGTAAAGAACTTCTGGGACACTGAGTTTGTCGGCATCGTTTTTGGAGAAAAACGACACTTCTCGAGAGATTAGAAGAGCTTGTTTAGCAACCTCTAGCATATTTACAGAATAGCCTCCAGAAATATCAGTTCCAAGACCAACTTTGATGTTCATATCTAGTAAAGATCTAACGGGAGCAAGACCACTCCCTAGACTAGAGTTGCTGATTGGACAGTGGGACACGCCGGAACCTCGCCGTTTGATCAGATGCTTTTCATCCTGAGTCAAATGTACAGCATGAGCAAGTACTGTCTTATCAGTCAGTAAACCAGCTTTATCATAAACATCACCGTAACTGGAATTTCCCGGAAAAAGCTCCGAAACCCACTCAATTTCCTGTAAAGTCTCGGATATATGCGTTTGTATAGGCAATTGCAAGGATTTAGCCAAATCTCCAAGCCATTTCAACATATTCTCAGTACAAGAAGGAGCAAACCGAGGAGTAATAATAGGACTAATGTACTCATGAGATGAATCGATATTCTGAATATATTGAATGAGTTTACGCTCTTCACGCTGAGATTCTTCCTCGGAATGCACATAGAAATCCGGAGCATTATCCACCATACAAACCCGTCCAATGAAAGCTCGTTGTAGCTGACGAAGCGCTTCATCAGCAAGAATGCTGGTTGGTCTTGCATGGATTGTAGCATAATAGCTAGCCGTAGTGGTTCCATGAGCCAAGGTTCTTCGAATAACCGTCGAATAGATCTCCCGTGCACGACTTTCATCTTCAAGAGACGATTCCAACGGGAACGTATATTTAGTTAACCATTCCAAGAGCGTACTATCGCCGAAAATGCCTGCGTTGGGGTACTGAGGAGCATGGATATGAGTGTCAACAAAGCCAGGGAAGAAGAAAGAGCCATCATTTGAGCGGAATATACGCTGAAAGTTAGAAATCAATCATTATAGAACTTTCACCCCGTCCATACATACCGTATTTCTCAAGCCATATCGTCTTGTAACTTCATCTAAGGTACAATTCTTGTCAATAAACACTATCTTTCCAGTAGAATCAACACCAATAGCAGTATTAGTCAAATATTCCAATTCTGTAAGAGAAACAGAATGCACAAAGGTTCCATAATAAACCGATCTAATATCTACAATCATCGGTGGAGTCCCGATGGTAAAATTATTGGCACTTTTATTGGTTATATAGCAGTGAGATTGGGCATGCTCGGATGGCCCGCGGGTGTTCCGGTCGACGGGCATGACCGAAAGAGGCAAGGGTGTGGAGAAAGAAAGGATGAGATGGGGGGTTCTAAAATACAAGAAATAAACAGGTTTTCTATTTGATTATGTGGGGAATAAGCTTTGTTATTTGAGACAAAGCAGTATTATGGATAATAAGGGGATATTGTAGCCAATAAGGAACATTGTAGCCCATAAGTGGCTATTATGTCCCATAATAGACTATCATAGCAATAATCGGTGTATTCTGGAACGCCTTACTCATGTTCTGGAATTCAACCAATTAGAACACGTATAATTCCTCGGGGAAGACCTTCGGAGATCACCGACCAGTCATAACACATGGCACCAAATGAGAATCATACAAAATAATCATACAAAATAAATAATAAATAGAAATAGAAATAATAAACAATAATTAAATAGAAATCCAACTAGATTTATCATGTTTTCCACCCTCTTAACATAGATCATCCATCAACAAAATGCCTAATCCATCTATAGAGAATGAAACACATTGTTCATACTTTTTTAAGATCAAAAATTATAAGATTCAGGCAAAATACCTGACAGTCGACTAGATATGCGCTGTGCAATGCATACAGGTTGACTGGCCGAACGGACTTGATGATCTCCGCCAGCATCCCTAGGTAAGTATGAAGAACAAAATTTTGCATCAAATTTTTCTTTTATAAAAATGGCCACTGCCGGGTAACTTCTATTGATAGACTAGTTGCCTATTTGGGACAACATAATCAATAAAGCCATCTTTCATTATCAAGCCTCTCCTGTTCCGTTTGAATTATTTACTCTTTCAATATGCAGAGAAGCAACTATGCAGATTTTCCGTAAACGAATCAGGTGACCAAGAAACAGCTGAGTCATTTACTGCTGGGGATAACGGAGGCCGTAGTGCCCGAAGTTAGTAGAGAAATGCTACCAAATGAAAAGTTTGTCGAACAAGAGAACCAAAAGCAGTCAGAGGAGCATGAAAAGGAGTTGAGATGAAGAGGCTTCGAGATGAGGAACTTGAGCAGGCAGATGAACATAGAAGCTTTTAATACAATACTAGGGACAAAAAAAAACCTCATCCAGGTAGTTGATCGGAGCGAAAAGCAGTCAGAATAGCACAAAAGCGAATAATACGGGATAAGAAAATACTGAGGAAGAAAAATGATAAGAAAGAACATGGAAAAGAAATTACGTGAGATTGAAACCGGCTAGAAGATGGAAAGCAAAGTGTTGGTCCATATGAAGCAAAGTGGTGGTCCCATATGAAGGATTCATGTATGCCCAGCATGCTTTAAAGTCCACTAGAGTAACGAATATGCTATAATGTATAATAATCTCTCTTTTGTATGATAGCAGTTTGGATTGATGCCAAGTAACATCCGGGTAACATGTCATTTTATAGCATTTTTCCTATTTGGGAAGTTGAAGTTGTTATCAACTTCAGGGTAAACTGTCAAAGACATGCTATTTGAAATATACTGGCACAGACATTTGATAGAACTGACAAGTTTACTCCGAAGCTGAGAATCAAAATTAAGATATTTTAATGTGACAAAGATAATATCATAATATTGGATCTAATTCTACTGTATGTCTGAGAATGCTGCGCGATAAGAATTCCGGGTATTGCCTAATTTGGGCATTTGGGTTATCATAGTAGGCATAAAATTACCTATCATAGTAAGCATAAAATTGCATATATGGTAGCCGTGAAATTACTTATGCGCATAATATCGCAACGGCAGCCATAAAATCGAGCATTGCCACTAGTTACTGTCGACTTTTACAAAGAACCAATCAAGCCGAACCCGATAGAAGGAGAATCATATAGCCAGCAAGAGGCTGGACTATTTGTTACTGGAAATGATGAAAGTGCTTCAGGAGAGGACAAGGACGCCAAATGGGATAAATGGCTAGAAAAGAGGCGAGCAGAGGAAGAACGAAAAATGGCTGGAATGTCTAGAGAAGAAATAGACAAGCATGTAGCAGAGTTGAAGGAGGAACTAAGAGAGAGTGATCGGCTACGGGACGAGGAAGTAAGAAAAGAAGCTGAGATGGAGAGACTTCTAGACGAGGAACGTGAGAAAGTAGCTGAGAATGAACGGCTCTTAGCGGAAACCAGAAAGCAAACAGATGAGGACGAAAAGCTTTCCATGGAATACCGAAAGTCACTGCGTAGGGACAAGAACCGTTTAAGGCGAGCCGAAGCACAAAATCAGGAGCTCAAAGAACAAACAGAGCAGGCCGAAAGAGAATCAAAACGGGAGACAAATAGAATTCGGCAGTCTCACGAGCAAATGATAAAGGAGAAAGAACGTCTAGAGGGACTAGCAGAGGGGTTGCAGCAGTTTCTAGACAAAAGCATGGCACCCTAATAGGCGTTGACACCACAATTGGCGATATTGATCTTTTTTGGATCTCAAAATCTCGTGGGTTATTCCATATTACCAGGATGAGCAGCAGCGGCTAAAAACCAGAGATAGAGAATGAATTGAAAGAGAAGAAAGAAGAATAGCTGAAAAGACCGAGACAAAATAGAGAAAGCAGAAGCTCATAGCTGAGAGCAAGAACTGAAGTATTTGCGGAATTGCAATCGTGCGAATATGACATACCCCAAAGAAGTAGAACCTTAAGTGTTTTTACCCTGATCACTATAAAATATATAAGAAGATACAATGAAGATCTAGAAATACTATTACTTTCTCGGGAAGGTCGTTACGGTTGAAGCAACATCCGGGTAATCGGTGTAGCTTTGGGGTTCATTTGGGATTCTGGAATCTGGACCTGGCTTCAGGCTATAGACTCCCAGTCTATGATCAGCAGTTCACCTAATAAACTTGAGCAGTTTAGCCTAAAGGCAGGAAGACTAAGAATTAGATAGCTTTAATGTGACAAGAGCTTACCGTATGGTTGATGCTGGGATAATACTAAAATGGGCCTAGATAGCATGAGAATTCCGGGTAAAGCAATATACTGCCTAACTTGGAAATTCACGAAAACTCTGGCCTATTTGGGGTATTAGCTACAAAATTACGTATCTCTTATCCACATAATATCGCAACAGCAGCCACATAATCATTATCATAATAATAATTATTATTAATAGCCACATGATCGAGGTTGCTACTATTTATTGCTAAGGTTTACGGAAAACCAATCATGCCGAATCCGATAGAAGGAGAATCAGATAGCCAGAAAGAGGCTGGACTATTTGCTACTGGAAATGATGAAAGTGCTTCAGGAAGAGACAAGGACGCCAAATGGGATAAATGGCTAGAAAAGAGGCGAGCAGAGGAAGAACGAAAAATGGCTGGAATGTCTAGAGAAGAGATAGACAAGCATGTAGCAGAGTTGAAGGAGGAACTAAGAGAGAGTGATCGGCTACGGGACGAGGAAGCAAGAAAAGAAGCTGAGATGGAGAGACTTCTAGACGGGGAACGTGCGAAAGTAGCTGAGAATGAACGGCTCTTAGCGGAAGCGACACAGCGAGAAGTTGAGATGAAGAGACTTCTAGACGAGGAACTTGAGAAAGTAGCTGTGAAGGAAAGGCTCTTAGCGGAAGCGGCACAGCGAGAAGTTGAGATGGAGAGACTTCGAGACGAGGAACTTGAGAAAGTAGCTGTGAAGGAACGGCTCTTAGCGGAAGCGGCACAGCGAGAAGTTGAGATGGAGAGACTTCTAGACGAGGAACGTGCGAAAGAAGCTGCGGATGAACGGTTCTCAGCGGAAACCAGAAAGCAAACAGATGAGGACAAAAAGCTCTCCATGGAATACCGAAAGTCACTGCGTGAGACAGAGAAGCATTTAGGGCAGGTCGAAGAACAAAATCAGGAGCTCCAAGAACAAATAGAGCGGGCCAAAAGAAAATCAAAATGGCACAGAAAAAGAATTCATCAGTCTGACACGCAAATGCTAAAAGAGAAAGAACGTCTAGAGGGACTAGCAGAGGGGTTGCAACAGTTTCTAGACCAAAGCATGGCACCCTGATAGGCGTTCACACCACAATTGGCGATATTGATCTTTTTTGGATCTCAAACTCTCGTGGGTTACTCCATATGACCAGGACGCGATTGACAATGCCACTTCTGTCTTGAACTAAACTGACAAAGCCCTCGAATTTTTCGTGCATCCTATACGAAAACCATGCACTAATGAAGAAGACAGAAGGAAAGATTGACGTATTGAACAAGCAACTATAGTTAGACCGCTTTATTTTAGCTCCACTTGTTTGTACGTATATTATTCATGCAACTAATCCTATCTCACATATCAATACTGCCTGCTATTCCGACCTCGTCATGAATATCATCGTATCGGTGAGAATTATGCTTAAGCTCATCCTCGTCATGCTTTTCCTGATCAGAGCTTTCTTCTTCATAGCCCGAGCTGCTTCTCATATTAGCACTCCAAAGACTCGGTCCTCGCACAGATCCTAACATTTCCTCCCATTCCTCTCCGTCGGCATTGCTGATATAGCTTCCAACAAGAACAGGTTCTTCCTCGTCTTCTCGAGTTGCCGATGTAGATCGAGCCGATGGAGCCGCAGCAGTCAACGAACCAGCACTCCCATAGGAACCGTCTTCATAAGACCCTAGGCTGTATGATCCAGTGTCGTTGGATCCCATTGCAGCATGATGAGATGAATATAGAGAATGCCTAGTAGCTCCTGCTAATGTATGCGAACCAACACTAACATAACTGTCAAAAGTTGTCGTGGGTGCTTCTACTAGTGCTTCATCTTCTATACCGCCGTAAGAGTTTTCCGAAAGCATGCTTGTAGTAGCGTAATTTCCATGACAGCTATCTTCTGCATCATCTTTATTAGTTTCCTTGCTGATGCTGTTTTCGTTATCAGTCATATCATCGCTATCATCGCCATCATCTCCAATGTCCAAATTCTCCAAGGCTACATCAACAAATTCGCTGTCATCCTCATTGGAGGACACAACTGAGCGCCTTCTCAAGAGTTGTGGTTCACTGGAGAAGAAGTTGATTATTGCATATTTACTGTCTATCTTACTCATAAACAGTTTCCAGTCATTATAGTCATCCTCTGACTTGAGTAAAAACCCAACTAGCATGCTAGGATCCATTTCCTCCAAATCCAACGTCCTTATTCTTCGGGTATGCAGAGTTTCTAAGGATGCTTCAGTGATATCGGAGAGCTTTGGACGTGGTTGGTGGGGGTCGAGATAAAATAACTTCGAGCCTTGATAGCCATAAAAGTAATGACTTGCAGACGGCCGACCGCCAGCGACTCCAACTGCTTGTGGACATTCAAAGCAGCATTTCAAGGAGTCATAATATATCTTATTGACTTTATCTATGCCGAGACGAAGCCCTAAAAGCACCAGCGTAGGATAAAACTGACCGCCCTTGCCCTTAGCAGTAAGTAGCAGCTTATTTTCATATACATCAGGGCCAGTAGCAACATAAACATGCAAACCTTGTGGCTGATTTTCACAAAGGAACTTGATGCTACTTGCGGCAGCTGATGGACCAAACCATTCCCCGGGTCTTTTCCCACACGCGTTTTCACCATGAGCCACAAAGTTATGAACAGAAAAAGGAGCAACAGGATCATCGCGGAATAGAGCTGCAATCTGATCCTCAACATTAGACTGGCATTCGGCCTGTTTGCGCCAGCCACGACTCAATTCCAGAGCCATAAGAGCATTAGCCAGCAACGACTGGGCAGTACGGATCATGCAACCCCAGCCTACATCACTAGTAAAACCATGCAAATCAATACCAGAACCACGTAAAATCCCACCAATACTAATAGTAGATGGGCCTTCCTTACTTTTAGGGATCACGGGAAATCCAGTCCTGTAAGTAAGCCACATTCTAGAATAAACGTCGTCTAAAAAGGCAGAAGGCCATGAATACTCCTCCTGTTCATTTCCCGCGGCCGATATATCCTTATTATCACGTGGATCGTACTCGATTCCAAGACATACAATCTTGTTGTCCAGATCGGTATTAGGCGGTTCCGAATCCCACAGGTATTGAAGAACCTTGCGGAATGAAGGATTGCTCATGAGAATAGCAAGAAACCAGAAAGATGAGATGAGAAAAAAATAAATAAAAATTAGAGCAGTTGAATGATTTTCAAGAGGGCAATTTGAAGATAACCGCCATACAGTATAGCCAGGAGAAAACAATAGACAACACGAGACTTTGGACGATATATGAACAAGAAATATATCTTGGAACAATATCGGAAAGAAATCGGCCGTTTGTTTGTTTACTAGGAGCTATGAAAATGGCAACAACTGGCGGTTGAATGGCTAAAGAGAAGAAGAACAAACGAGGAAAGTTGGAAGATGGATGGAGATTACGTAAGCGGCATCGACGATGGATGGAGGAGAAGTACGGCAAATTAAGGGGGAATTAGGGAGATTAGAAAGGATTTGAAGAATAGATATTGAGAAGATTGGGAGGATGCTACTTTGAGGTCGTTGTTTCGAAGATTTGGTGGAAAGAATGGAGGATTTGATGGCAAAAGAGCAGATTTGACGGAATTGACAGGATCTTTATTATTTTATATTATCTACTGGGGGCCAATGAAATACAGGCTTGAGGATGATATGTGAGAGTTTATGACGAATTAGAAGCATTTTACAGGTGTAGAGATGGGATAAGAAGGTCGATAGCTGTAGTGTAGAAGGGCAGAGGCGTTCAGAAGACATCACGAGCTGGCCATTTGAGGATCTTAAAACCGTCAGAAAACAAATAAATGCCATGAAAGAGGTCTCTAATTACGAACAACCTGCCAATCCGAAGTTAAATGTGAAGATAAGTCCAGAATCCATTCCTCAGCCAGAATCACGTGACTTTCTTAAACTCTCATCTTTCAAACTCTCTATCAAAACTTTCACAATAAATACTCTCCTATTCTCCTTTGACTCGCAATTCCGAAGTCTTTTCATCTCTTCCCCCTGTTTCCTCTCACTCTCGTCACTCGCCTCACACTTAACTTCTTACCATTCACCCATGAATAAACGGCACAAACAAAAAAAAAGAATACCTTCCAAGCAAAATGAGCATAGGAAACAAGCTAAATCAAAGGGACCGAAAGCGAAACCTGGTAAGTCCTTTCTGATCCGTTGTATCATGAGTCTCCAGCTCTAACCCCCAGGATCCAATCGTAAATCCAGTACAAGCAACGCTCCACGAATGACCATGTCAGATGAAGCTCTTTATACCTCCAAGAGAGGATTTAGCAGCTCTGCTATATATAGAAAAATGCCCATACAATTTGTAAAAGCGCAAGATGTATATAATCCGTCTAAGCTCTTGGAAAGTAACATGGATCTAGACCAGCCAAAAAGCTTAACCGCCGTGCATTCCGAGTCTATTTTAGCCGATGATGAGCGTGATTTAGAGGCTCCTGAGCATGAGGAATCGCTTAATCTTGAGGTAAATCGTTCTGACGAAGAAGGGCACTCGTCTGATGATGGACTGGACGATCTGGTGGGTTTAAAGCAGCTTGCAATTCGAGAACTGGGCGGAAATTCAGACGTATATATTAGCCTATCGGACGACTTGGAAGACTCCGAGTATAAAGATACCGATAGTGAGGAGGACAGAGGTGAAGAGGATGAAGAGACGTCAGGTGGATCGGAAAATGAGCTTGAAATGAACGAAAACGAGGACCAAGAGGATCATGAGTTCGAGGATAATGAACATGAGTTTGAGGAAAGCGAGCCTGAGTTCGAGGAAAGCGAGCATGAGATT
Organism: Trichomonascaceae sp. B5901; assembly: GCA_037040845.1. Classification (NCBI taxonomy): domain Eukaryota; kingdom Fungi; phylum Ascomycota; class Dipodascomycetes; order Dipodascales; family Trichomonascaceae; species Trichomonascaceae sp. B5901. The sequence continues at coordinate 368,094 of JAXQHN010000011.1, read as the reverse complement.
GAGGCAATCGGCTCCAAAAACCAAGACGATTCAGATATCATCCAGGAACCCTCTATTGATCTCTTCGCTATATCTCAAATCCATGCCACTCAATACCGAGACGATGGAACCTATCTTCTTGTAGACTGGCATCCTGAATCGGAATTGCATGATCCTCTCGAAGGGCCTCAGTTTGTTTCTATTGATTTCATTTATAGCATGTTTCGACCGTTTGGACTCACCGATTCTCAGATCCGTCAGGGATTGATGAATTTGGGCTATGAATCTGACGGGGAATTGGAAAGAGATGAACTGGAGGAAATCATAGAGATGACAAATAATGCGGTGGAACTTGAAAGCTCAGAGACTGACATTAATGAGATTTATGATATGGAAAACTACGAGGAAGATGAATTGGAAGCCGTTGAGCTGGAAGGAGGTGGCTCAAATTGGCAGAATGCTCCGTTTTCATCAAAGAAAAGAAATAAAAAGAATCAAGCACCGAATTTCCCCGGTGTCTCGGACGATCTTAGAGAATATTTACAAGCACAATGGCTCAAATCTAGACAAGCAAAACGACTCAAGAAAGCTGAGCGAGAACAGCTACATAAAGAAGGAAAATTGACCAAAAGAGGCAAAAAAGACAAGTCAAAACCGCATCTGCGAGATCTTTTCGACGACTATCCTGACCAAATGACTGTCAGTGAAGTCGTGGATGAGATTGGCCGCTTTCTGGACAGCGATGCTCAGACTCTGTACTTTCCTCCGTTGGATCAAAATGCGAACTGGATAGTCAAACAGCTCTGCAAGGCACATCAGCTGTCACCGAGAATTCAAGGCACTGCAGAGTCCAAATACTCAGTCCTGGCTGTCAAGACGAAGAAAACGTACGGAATGGTAGATATGGACATCGTTCAACAGCTATTACGAAGAAGAAAAACATTTCCTCGTGTTGACAAGAAAACCGAGAAAAAGCAGACGACTCCTAAAAGTCGGAAAGCCCCTAGAACATGGCTTAAAGAAGGCGAAATCATCGGTGAAGCTGCTGGTGAACTGGGCTCAGATAACATCGGAAGACGAATGCTGGAGAAAATGGGCTGGACTCAAGGTACAGGCCTAGGAAGCCTTAATATAGGCATCAAGGAGCCGATAATCGCCAAGGTGAAGAAGAGCAAGACCGGAATCGGCGCATAGAGCGAGATAGAGCATGACAACATATGCCGGTATGCTTAAAGATTAGAATAATATTAATGGAGACCCTGTTTAGCATGGTATTCGTAGAATTAGGCAGTTTCATCGGTGATAGGCCTATACCGTCTCTTCGATGGTATACTCCGACAGCGTATCATATAATGCTCGATACGCAGCATCAAGAACCTGTATTTGTTGAGCCATGCGATCCAAGCATTCCTGACTGACAAAACCATCTCGTGCTCGTTTGAGTTCTTTATGATACAGAATGAAATGAATATCTTGAATGAACTCAAAGCAATAATCGGGTCTGTTGACATATGAGCCGATAGCCGGAATTATCTCCATGAGACGAGGAAACGGAACCTTGAGAGAGTCGGTGATTTTCTTGAGATGATTTTTAGCAGTTAATGGATCCAATTTGTCGATTTTATCCATCATGAGCTCATGGTATATTTTAGTAGAATAAACAAGAGGTTTGGCATCAGAGGGAGATTCTTTTGAGAAGACCTGTGGCGACTTGGTTTCAGAATGTAGGGATTCGTGTGACTTCTTGGGTGCTTTAGAAAGAAAAATAGTCGATTCCTCATGCTGCCTTGCTGCCTCATCGGTATCTCCGATCTTCAACTGCTCAATTCGAGTCTCTAGAGACTTCATTTTCTCCCGTGTTTCTTCCAATTCCTGCTGCAGCAAATCCACCGATCGTTGACCACCGGGTCTTTTATCTACCCATGACTCGTCTATTATAGTGGTCTGCTGAGGACTAGACGGAATAGAAATGCTATCACTGATGCTATATTCAGACTCGGAATCACCCGCTTCTTTTTCCTTGACAGGCTCACCATATGCATTTGGAGTTTCACCAGCTTTATCAGTAGGAGGAGCTTCTGAGGAAACTGTAGATCGGCGACCCATGGCTGAATCAATACCAGTTCGAACAGAGACCGGCGATTGAGAGGCACTTTTCCATGAACCGCCTCGAGTCGCCATGAACTTTTCCCAGAACTTACGACCCTCCTTATCATGCTTGAGCATTTGTACCAGGTATTCCAGCTCATAATTGGGCATTTCATTCAACATGGCAAACGAAGGCTGGGTCTGAATACTGGAATATCGGAGCTTCGATGCAACACTCTGAGGACTTCGTCTTCCAGAAGCTCGTGAGTAAGCCGGACTTGATGCTGGGCCTTTGACAGAAGATGCAATATCGTCGTTTGACACGTCTCTGGTGAGACCATTCGGAGTCTTGGAGCGCCCAAGTCGCCTCAACCGCTCGCGATCCAGAATTCCTTGATCCATAACACTTTCCACAGCACTGAATGACTTGGTGTGTCCACCGGACTTGTGTGGAGGCGCTGTTGGAGGTGTAACGGTCTGATCTCGTTCCATTTGACCAGAACTGTACCTTGTAGCGGACGACGAGGTGGTATTTGAGCCGGAAAAAGACATGTCAAGCAGACTTTTCGTTCTATTGGAAGTACCCCAATATCCGTCGAAACTCGGAGACGTAATTCCAGGTTTATCTAGCGGTTTCTTGGTAGGAACTCGTCTGTTTCGAGATGCTATAGAGTTAGTAAAGGGGAATTTTAAGGGAGTATTATACGGGATTATATGCAAATTGTATACTTACATAATCGAGACATGAGACTATCATCTTCGTCAAATACGCTGGAGTTTTCCACGTATTCAGGCATTGTTGAAGGAGAGAAAGGTTGGCGGTTGAGGAAGTAAACAAACAGGGGGAGAGTCACGTGAGAAGGAACGGTCACGTGAGGTGTATGAGAAGAAAATGATTGGAGTTTCAGCTAAAATCAGCAAATTATTGAGTTATAAGATTGATATTTGTTATTGGAGAGTCACTTGAGCGACGTACTAGATTGTATGTTTTATTCAGATATTGTGCTTTGTTATAGACGCTCTGTTATATCGTCCATTGTTGATGCTCATAACACGGGTGATAACCAATGTACACCAACGATATCGTATGAGGATCTTTCTTTTTTCAATCAAACACCTCAATTATCGTAATATATGACATCATATGCCTATTCCCTTGAACCTCATCCGATAAATTGCCGTTTACCCCGTAAAATCTACCGTTTTATCAACTGATCACGATTACCTAATCAACTGATCACGATTACCTAATCAACTGATCACGATTACCTAATCAGCATGTAATTTCAACAATCGCCAAACAGCGTCAACAGCAACGACGGAAGATGGACAAATAACGCTCGAAAAGTGGTGTATTCCTTCTAAACGCCATAAAGATGCCATTTACCCCTTTTATCGCAATATTGCCCTCCAAATTCCCCTCATTCCATCAACTCCCCTACTGCCCCTCCCGGGTAACTCCCTCTTGTAAAGTTCCACGTCGTCCCCATCTCACCTTTTTTCCAACCAATCTTCTTCCATCAAACATAGGCGTCTAATTATTTGGAACCCAGGGCCCATTGCAAGATGCAGATGCTAACGAAGGTATGTAGAATGTCAGAATGTCAATTGTGGTATGGTTGACGGCCATTATGTCGAGCAGCGCTAACGTTGTAGTTTGAGTCGAAATCATCAAGAGCCAAGAGCGTGGCTTTTCATCCGAAAAGGTTGGTATATTTGGGCCTAAAGTGCCATTGAGACACCTGCTAACTTGTCTAGACCCTGGTGTTTGGTATCTTTGTATTCATCGACCATCCAGCTATGGGATTATCGCATGGGAACCATTGTGGACCGATTTGAAGGCCACGAAGGACCAGTTAGAGGGGTGGATTTCCACAAAACTCAGCCTCTCTTTGTATCCTGTGGTGACGATTACTCGGTTCGTGTTTGGAGTCTGCAAACCCGCAAGTGTTTGTTTGTTCTCAAGGGGCATTTGGATTATGTTCGAACGTGTTTTTTCCACGACGATTTGCCGTGGATTATCACTGCATCCGATGATCAAACCATTAGAATTTGGAACTGGCAGAATCGTAAGGAAATCGCCTGCTTGACTGGTCATAATCATTATGTCATGTGTGCTCATTTCCATCCCAAGGAGGACTTGATTGTATCTGCTTCGTATGATCAAACCGTCCGAGTATGGGATATCAGTGGCTTGAGAAAGAAGCATTCTGCTCCTCAGCAAGGAATTGGCACCTTTGAAGATCAATTGGCTCGAGCAAATGCTCCTCAGCAGGATATTTTTGGAAATACCGACGCTGTGGTGAAATTTGTCCTCGAGGGCCATGACCGAGGTGTCACCTGGGCTGCTTTCCATCCTACCTTGCCTCTGATCATCTCTGGAGGTGACGATCGTGTTCTCAAGCTTTGGAGAACAAGCGAGATTAAAGCATATGAAGTCGATACTTTTAGAGGCCATACTAATAGCGTCATGTGCTGTCTATTTCATCCTTTCCAAGATATCATCATCTCGGTTGGTGAAGATAAAACCATTCGAACGTGGGATTTGAACAAACGAGTTGCCATCCAGCAATTCAAGCGTGAGAGTGACAAATTCTGGCAGGTAGCATGCCATAGAAGTCTCAATTTGTTTGCGGCTGCTCACGATGGCGGTGTCATGGTGTTCAAGTTGGAACGAGAACGACCTGCTTATGCAATTCATCAGAACAGCGTCATCTTTGCTAACCGTGACAAGCAAATCAAACAGTTTGATATCGGCTCCTCTGCTGCCGGTCCTGCATTGTTATCCTTGAAGAAAGTCAATACTGCCAATCCATGGATGCCATTTCGATCTTTGTCATATAATCCTGCGGAACGTCTAATTCTTATAACTTCCAAGCCTGACAGTGGTAGTGACTCTCAGCACACGTACGAGCTCATTCCCCTGCCTAAAGATGCTGCCGGTGCTATTGAGCCGACTAATACCGTATCTGGAGTAGGCGAAAGTGCTGTGTTCATTACTAGAAGTCGTTTTGCTGTCCTCAAGGCCGATCAGTCTATCAATGTGATGGATTTGAGTAATTCTTTGACGAAAACCGTCCAAAGTCCTATACATGCTAAGGATATGCTTTACGCTGGGCAAGGTGTTGTTTTGCTCCTGGGTGCAAACGGTGTTGCTCTGTTTGACGTTCAACAGAAAAAGCTCGTTGCAGAGATTCCTGCTTCTGGTATTAAGTATGCCGCTTGGTCTAATGATGGGCAGTATATTGCGTTATTGGCAAAGCATACTATAACAATTGTTACTAAATCTCTGGAAACTGTTTCTTCCGTACATGAGACGATTCGAATTAAGAGTGCTACGTGGGATGATAGTGGAGTGTTGATTTATTCGACTCTAAACCACCTCAAGTACTGCTTACTCAATGGCGATACAGGCATCCTCAAAACCCTACAAAATACTCTTTATCTTATCAAGGTAAAAGGCCCCAATGTAACGTGTCTGGCCCGAGGTGGATCGGTAGAGGTGATTCGTATTGATCCTGCTGAATATCGGTTCAAACTGGCGTTGGTTAATAAGAATTTTGGTGAAGTTCTGCGATTGATTAAAACTTCACAACTGGTTGGCCAGAGTATCATTGCCTATCTACAGCAAAAGGGTTATCCAGAAATTGCTCTTCAATTTGTCCAGGATCCTCAAACCAAGTTTGATCTTGCAATTGAATGCGGAAATCTCAATGTTGCATTTGAGCAAGCAAAAGAATTGGGTAAACCTGCTGCTTGGCAGATTTTAGGCCAGGAAGCGCTCGCTCAGGGCAATCATGACATTGTTGAAGACATCTATCAGAAACAGAGAGACTTTGACAAGTTGTCTTTCATTTACTTGGTTACTGGTAACATTGGACGGCTTCAGAAACTGGAACAGATTGCGGATCATCGAAATGATAGTGCCGGACGATTTCAAACCAGCATATATCTCAACAGCGTAGAAAACAGAATCAGCTTGCTGAAAGATGGTGGCCTATATCCTCTGGCGTATGCGCTGGCCAAGAGCAGTGGAATGAGTGATGTTGCTAACGAGATTCTTGAAGAAGCTGGTATCAGTGAAAGCGATATTAAGGTAACTGTTCATGATACCTCATCGGATGGTGTAGCTGGTGTGGCCCACCCTACATCTCAAAAGAACTGGCCATTGAAGAGTGCGTCGTTGTCTTTCTTCGAGCAAGCACTTCTTGGCAACATGGAGAATTTGAGTTTGGAAGATCACAATGGAGGCGATACAAATGGCGGGTTTGCCAACGGTGGTGCACATGCAGATATTTCTGCCTTGGATGAAATACCTGAAGATGGAGGAGTTGACGAGGGAGCTTGGGATCTTGATGTGGAAGATCTAGGAATCGATGATGAGGCTGCTGCAGCAACTGCTGGAGAGGGAACTGGCTCAGGACCAGTTAATGGAGTTGTTGAGACGAAACTCTGGGAACAGTCTCCTGTTGCCGCAGACCATGTAGCTGCAGGTTCTTTTGAAACAGCTGCTTTACTTCTCAATCGTCAAGCCGGTGTTGTTAACTTCCAACCACTTAAACAAAGGTTTTTGAACGTATATCAAGCCTCAAAGTTGTACATGACAGGCAATGATGGGCTGGCACCGTTACCATTTTACATTCGACGAGAAGCGGAGGAGGAATCACGAGTTCTGCCTCTTGTTCCTGGGTATGATACGTTGACTGCGTCACTGCAGGAAGCATACAAAGCGTTCCGATCCAATAAATTGGAACTTGCCATTGAGCAATTCCGAGAAATTTTGTACAAAGTGGTGGTACTGTCAGTGCCTACTGAAGATGAAGCTGAGGAATGCTTGAAGGTGATTGATATTTGCAAGAATTACATTTTGGCACTTTCTATTGAGCTGAAGCGACGAGCATTGCCAGCTTCGGATGTGAAGCGAAACCTAGAGCTTGCTGCTTATTTCACAGTTCCTAAGTTGCAAGCAGCACATGCGGCTATTCCTCTGCAGCAGGCTATGAACTTATCAGCCAAGAACAAAAACATTGCCTCAGCAGGATTCTTTGCTAGAAAGTATCTTGAACTCAACAGTTCAGGAAACACGGCAGAGATTGCCAAAAAGATTGCCGCCAAGGCTTCGACGTCGCCTCTGGATGCTGTTGACATTGACTTCGACCAGTATAGCACGTTTGACATTTGCCCTGCGACATTCAAGCCCATATACGAGGGAACTCCGTTCAAGAAGGACCCACTTACTGGAGCCAAGTATCTGGCCAGTGAGGACGGAAAAATATGCAAAATCACTCAGATTACCAAGGTTGGAGCCGCAGGTTCCGGTCTGAGGTTATATGTTTCGCAATAATGTAGACGATGTTAGCATGTAGAGCCGAGGAATAAAACGTTGAAGATAGATGTCGCCGTTATTGTTCAGCAGCTTGTAGAACGCGTTTCAATGCTTCCAGTAGCTTTTTTGGGTCTTTTCGAATGGCTGAAATGGCCTTCAGAACCGCGTTATCGCCATTTGTCAGCTTCTCCTCTGTCTTTTCTTCAGTTGATTTTAATAAATATTGATATACAGCCTGCAAGCCTTGCAGTTCCAGCTTGCTAGGAGTTTCCGCGATATTTTCCGTATAATATATGGCGACATACCACAAAACTCTAGCGAAACGAGGAAATCGGAACTTCTGAGGAACCTTCGTTCGTCTTTCGATTTGCTCCAAAGTTAGTTGCGTAGGCATATCGATCAACGTCAGGAAGTTGCCTCCAAGCACGAGAGTGTCTACCGGAGTATAGACGGCGTGGATCCAACCAGAAGGAATTATCATGCTATCTCCAGGTTTTAGATCCACACGATGACACTTAGAGACCATGGAACCCAAGAAAACAGAGTTCTGATTGGGATTTTTGCACCATTTTTCATAGGCACTGAGATTGGCCTTGGTAGGCTCAATAAATAGAAAGGTTTTACTGCCGTGACAAATATGATAAAAGACCGATGAGCCAGCGAAATCGATATGGAAGTCAGTGAACGAGTTCTGAACCGACATGAGGCAGTAAAGGCTGACTTTAGGACGCAGATCATCCTTTGAGGGCCATACCTTGGAGACCAGATCCATCTTACGTACGACCTCTGGACGTATGATTTTTTCCGCTAATTTCGTTCCTGTGACCTCCAGCGATATCACATTGTACTCCTTCTGTCTTTCTGCTGCCGGCATGTTGAAATACTCGGAGAATTCTTCCATTGTCCATGACGGCCCATTGAGCTGTGTTGAGACGTCCATGACAGGGATTTCCCGATCTAGACCCACCAATTGAGCCACTTTCGATACACTGAGATCTACAGGGATTTGCATGTTTAAAATATGGTAATTTTCCTTTCGCACGACCAGGGGAGCAGCCGGACGAGTATTGGGGGACAAGTACGTCTCGATATCACGTGAAACTTCCATGATTTTGCCAGAATCAAAGTTTCCGCTCGTCAAATGAGCCCAATGGCCATGTCTAGAGATGTCAGGAGTCCAAGCTCCTTGAGCATCGCCATTATCTAGTGCTACATAGTCAACATGTAAGTTCTTGGCTCGGCAAGATGACCGCCTATTTACCGAAGGACCGTTTTCTTTGGCACAAACAATACAATGATAGGACGCAATAGCCGATATTTGCTTTACGGATAACCCTTGACAGGAGTCATGATACCAGGATTTACAGATATCGCAAAGGATCCATTGGATGGAGTCTGATGGGCCAGAAGCAGGACAAGAAGGGCATAGATCGGCCGTATCAATGCGGATTTTGCTTGAATTTTCTAACACATCCGACTCATCGATTCTACGGTGTTTATTTAATATGGAAGGTTCTTCTTTGGTCATTTACGTGTGATTGTTGACGAGTAATATAATATGGAGAGATACGGCTGAAGGAGAAATGAGATTGATTACGTAATGGTTATTTTCGGAGCTTGCGACCGAAAAGAAGCACGTGAAATCTATAAATAATATAAAATATCTTATAATCATGTGAATTGATACATAATCATACGGTCGTATATCTTCAAACTGGCTTATCTCCACTCGATAAGCATATGTTTGCTTATCAGTGCCGTATTCCCCTAATTCCCCGAGTAAAACATCAGATTCCATCTTAAAACAGCAATTCCTTCGTAATGTAACGTTGTTGGAATTTCATGTTCAAATTAGGAAATGTGGATGGAGGGGCGGGGCATGAGATCCGCCGAATGATTGAAACACGTAGCAATCAAGATGGACTGGCTACTAGAGATAAGGGTCTAAATATCCTGATAAGTGACTTTTAAAGCTTATTTGATATATTATTAATAGAATTCATATCGGATTTCTGGTCTGAGACCCCCACGTTCATCGGCCTTATCGAGCGGCTTTTGAGATTCCTGTTACGATGATGCCGTGCCAAGGGGTTTGAATCACGAGATAAAGTCCGGGTAAAATATTGGATAATTTTGGCCAATTAGAACGTTAGAAGAGGGGATAAAAAGTAAATAAGTGGATTTTTGATCATTATGATTGGTAATTGACGGAGTTATATTGTAACATGGAGAAGTAGCAAATGCAACGAGAATCGAGAAAACACGAGAAGATAGGAATAGCAAAAGTCATATTTAGAAACAGAGGAGTATATTTTGAAAGCATATTGTACATGATGGAGTAATTCTAGTGAATAATAGCGTCATGGTAGTGTTAGGAGTTATAGGCTAATGGGGCCGCCTCAGAAGGGAGCCAAAAAGACGTACTTTTTTTAAAAAAAAACTGCCCAATTAAAATCGACCAATCAGAACTCTCTATGAAACTCATTTTCTGCCGAATTTCCGCGTTTCGCTGCTCCTCTTGCTCGGCCACCGTCGGCATGCCAAGATCTCTCTGCCAAGCCCTATCCTTTCAATTTAGCGCGATAGACCCATCGTAAAACTTAATAATCATGAGATTGGCAAAAAGATGACAAAATGAGCCTCAAATAGCGTAAGAATAGAAAATAGTACTGCTAGTCTCTAGATGACAAGGTTGAATATATTGAAGCCGATGATTAATCCCCGCACTTCCTCGGCTTTAACATGACTTTTTGCGGATTTATGTCTCGTAAAACACATGTCAAAATGTTGTGCCTTTATCGCTAGAATTTTGTCACATTTCATCTTATCGTTCACACTAAACTCGTTATCAGGTCTCATTATGGACAAATTGGCACATTCAGCCGCAGACGTCGCACTTATCTCTTCGCCAAGGCTTCTTGGCAGAAGCAAAATGTAGGATTATTTTTACAACATTGAAATTTTACTAATTTTGGGATCATTGTTTGTAGGGCTTTTCAAGCTCGAGATTAGGGTTCTAGAGGAGAATTGACCATGAGAGACGAAAACAGCTAAAATTCAGTATAAATATATAGTTATATTATCATAAAATCATTCATTACTTTATGCAGCTCTTTTCTTCTCTCCTTATCATTCAAAGTTCAAATGTTGCAGTGATCAACCGTCGATCGGTCATAATTTTGATAACAACAAAGTCAAAAAAAGCACACAATGGAAGACATTTGTATAAAAAGGGGGTAAATTCGCCTATTTTACCGGTATAGTTATTGAAATTTTCAGGCGTTTATTGACCATGGAAAAAATCGACGACGATTCCAGCGGACATCATGACATCTCTGTCAGCAAAGGAAGCCCCGATGTTCATGTGACTCCCGTAGAACTCAAAGAGGGAAAATACGTCGATGTTGATATCGTTGGCAAATTCGACGAGTGGAATGAACAGACGTTTTCTCCTGAGGACCTCCAGCTCATCTTCTCTCATCTAGCTGACCGAACCACCGACGAATGGCTAGTAATTCTTCGTCGTCTAGTAGATTATCACATTGACGACGAATGTGTTCCTTATGAGTATCGTGTTTTTTTGGCATCTCTCGTTGCTGATGAGATTCCCGAAAATATGACCGACGAGGAATATCGAACCATGGTAGCCTTTGAGACTTTTGTCATCTACGAATGGTCAATTTACCCCGAAGTCCGATTCGGAACTCGGCCAATTGACGAAGAGGATGACGAAGATTATGAAAACGTCCGTACTTATGTCATTGGAACTCTCTGGGCAATGGCTGCCTGTACCTTGGATACCTTTTTCGAGGTGCGATTCCCCGGTATCTCTATCAGTGGAGGTGCCGTACAGCTTCTTATTTGCTTGTCTGGCAAATTGTGGGCCAGATTACCGCGAATTGAGATGCCCATATGGGGTGGAAAAACCTTGGTGTTGAATAACGGCAAGCCCTGGTCTTTCAAAGAACAAACATACGCATTCCTGGCCATGGCTGTCTGCTTGGGTTCGCCTACTTCTCAACAGGCCGTACTGGCTCTTTCTAACGAGCACTTCTTTGGAATCTCCAAGGCTGGAACTTTTGGCTTCACCTTCATGCTGACTCTGACCTCGGGTTTCTTGGGTTTTGGCATCTCTGGTTTCTTCCGAGCTTTCAATGTCTATCCTACGAAACAGGTATGGTGGGACATTCTTCCTGATCTTAGGTTGAATAGAACATTGGTGCAGCAGGAGCCTCGTGAAGTCGTCAACGGATGGCCATTCACCACGAAGGAGTTCTTCTGGCTCATTGGCTTCATCAGCTTGGGTTGGTATTGGATCACCAACTTTGTATGGCAAGCTCTGTCTTATTTCACGTGGACCAATTGGCAAGACCCTACAAATGTTGATCTTCAGGCCATGACCGGTGCCTTTAATGGCCTTGGCTTGAACCCACTTACCACGTTTGATTTCAATGTAATTGGCTTCAACAGTATTTATGTGCCTTGGAACGTTCAATATGTTGGAATCCTCGGTCTTCTGTTCTCTACCTTTGCTGTCATTGGCATCTGGTATACCAATCTCTGCAATACTGGTTACTTGCCTATCAATTCCCAGAGTTTGTATGCCAACGACGGCCAACCATATGCCATTTCTGAAGTCGTTGATCCCGACACTCACCAGTTCGATGCCGACGCTTATCAGAAGTATTCTCCTCCTTACTATACTGCCGGAAATCTCGTCAATTACGGTGTTGATTTCGCTTACCTGCCAGGAATGTTTGTTTACACCATTCTCAATTACGGACAAATGATCGTTCAGTCCTTCACTGCTCTTGCCAAGGGTACCTGGACTGGCCAGGGTGAAATGACTAGAATGGACGCGTTCAAGGCTATCATGATCGGTCTGATCAGACCCGGTGAGGTCCAGAAGCAGTTTGATACGCGATTCACACGTGCTCAGGCCAAATATCCCGAGACTCCCGAGTGGTGGTATCTGTCAATGCTTATTTTGTCGATTGTTCTTACTATTATCCTCGTGGAATGCTGGGCTTGGACTTTGACCCCTGTATGGACCATCTTCCTAGCCTTGGCTTTTGCCGTCATCTTCGTGTATCCTGCAAACACTCTGCGTGCTCGTACCACTTACGGCTTCAGTGTCTCAACTTTGTATGAGATGATTGTTGGTTACGGCTTGGAAGGAAACGGTGTTGGTGTAGCTGTTGCCCGAACCTTCGGTATTAACACCATTTCTCAAACCGATAACTGGGTCAATCAACTTGCTATGGCCAATTATACCGGTATTCGTCAAAGATCTCTGTTCAGAGTCCAGTTGCTCACTATGATCTGTGTTTCTTTGGTAGAAGCTGGCTTGGTTACCTGGCAAGCTTCTGGAGCTCTCGGAGAAACTTTCTGCACTTATGAAAACAGAAGCAAATTCTACTGTACTTCTCAGCGTACCTGGTATAATGCTGCATTGCAGTGGGGTACCATTGGGCCTCGTCGTGTCTTCAACGGTGTCTATCCTGGTCTCAAGTACAGTTTCCTGTTTGGTGCTTTATATCCTATTCCTTTCTGGCTTGCACGACGATACTTGCCTAAATTGGCTGCCAAGTTCCCCAAGGACTCGCGAATGCATAAAATACTTTCTGTTCGATGGCTGTTTGACAACTTCAACGAGATGGTCTTCCTCATTGCTGCTGGAGGCTGGGCACCTAGCAACTGGTTCTATACTTTGCCAGACTTTGAAGTCGGTGCTGTCCTGCGTAAATGGGTTGAGCCTCGATATCCTCGTCTCTGGGCCAAATATGCCTTCATCTTCTTCAGTGCCATTGGTGTCGGCAATGGATTCGGTGCTCTCTTCATGTTCTTCGCAACTGAGTACAATCACATTGCAAGTATCAACTGGGGTGGTAATAACATCCCATATACTACCAATGATGGTCTGGGAACGAATTTGTCGCGAATTGCTATTCCCGAGCGGGGGTACTTTGGCCCCGAAAGAGGCACTTTTTACATCTAGTAGCGCCAGGGTTCTTACCTCTAGTAGCGTCTACAATGTTCTTTATATTGATCAATGGTTTTTACGCGTTTTTTTTAGTATAGCATATGTAACAAATGGTATAAATTGTAAAGTTTCGGTTTTATCGTCATGTTGCTAGCTGACTAAGATTTCGCTTCTGCTTACCTCATCATTTTTCCCACAAACCAACTTTAAAATATTCCATCATTCGCGACTTGTTCACGACATGTCTGGCGATACAAACATCGCGCAGAATGACTTTGACAGCCTTGGAAGTTCAGGAATAATACCGAACTCAGATATAGGTTTGGCATGGTTCATACCGGTTTCGTACGGACCAGGTGATGATAGTAGTGATTCGGAAGCTTCTACAGATCTGGAGGTAAGTAGACAAAAGAAGGAGTTTAGAGGGGTTTTATAGGTCGTTTTGTACGATATATCACGTTCTCATATCGATATCTAACGCTTTTAGTCCAACGTTCCTGCTGCAAGTCAAAGAACAGCCATATGGAGCGACCATGAATCGCAATCACATGACCAGGAACCCATTAACCAGCCGAGTTTCACGCTTTATCGTGATAATTCGTCGCAAGGAGCATCAGATAAGGAAAATCAGCAACCGGTAGTTGATAAAGAGGCAGTAATTGTTGCTCCATCCCAATCCTCAGCTCTTCCCATGGCCAAACGCCTTCGGAAACGAACCATTGAACAGTTATATCCTTACAGAATCGAACTGGAACGGTATAGGATGAAATTTAAGCAGGTTGGAATCAGTAAGACGCGGCATGACGCTCGAAGGGAGGGGGCACGAGAGGAGGATGATCATGGCAGAGATAAAGAGCATGGAAAACACCGAGAAAATGAGCACACAAAACACAGAAAACGACCGAGTATAGGCTCGCATGGGAAAGAACGATCAAGAAGAAGAGCTACTCCTGATTTGGAGTCGGAGGGTGCAAATGACAGTCTGGATACCAACAATAATAGACATACGGAATCTCCCATCGCAGACGCTCTACGACGTGGAAGACGTGTAATTGAAGGAGACAGTGATGAGGAAATGCATAGTGATTTTGGTGTACAAGAGCCTGATCTCATGTCGCCAAATCATTCTAATACGTCAAATATGCATCATTCTGATAATACGTCAGATATACGGAATTCTTCAGATATTGACATGTCAGAAACAGATGCTACTAGTGAAACGGAATCGGAAGAAAGCGATAGTGAGAGTGAACGACGAGCATTGGCTCTTTTCAAGAAACGAGTCAAAGGAGTTCTTCCTCCGTCGTTTATTACGTTGGAATATGCCAAGTTCCAGAAACAGCAGAGGGCCAAAAAGGCTTCTGAAAAGGCACAAAAACAGAGAGAGCCGGATAATGCACACGACACTCCCCAGAAAGGTGTTGCTCGTAGAAAAGTGAAGAAATTCGGGCCACGACCTCAGGCGAACTCAGCAGACAATCTGGCACGGAATGAAGGTGGAGATAGGCTTGATTTAACAGACTCAAGTGATAGCAGTCCGCCGAGCCCGAATTTGAATCCACGGGTTCTGAGCGACTTCGGTAATGAAGCCATTGACTTGACCAATGCTAGTGCTGGTGAACAAATGGACATGTCTGAAGACGATATGGTCAATGATGAGATCGATTACATGGGACAGCATCCGAGGCAGCATAGCGGTAACTCCAGATCGCGAGAAAGACGAAGAAATGGACATTCAAGTGAAAAAAGACCGAGGAGAACCGGCAATGAAAGATCAAAGACACCACGAGATGGCCATGCGAGACGAAATCCACCTACTGAAAGGCCGATTAGAGACAGACGTCCCACTACTACTCGTCCTGCTGCCAGAGACGTTCCTTCTAGCCAGATATCCATTTCTGATATATACAGTCAGATGCGTCGTCGTGGATCAGTTCCTCAGTTCATGGAAGTTGCTCAACGCAGCGCGACAATTCGCACTAATAATCGTCCTGATACTTATCTCCACAAGTATATCAGCATAGACAACGATTATGAAGATACTAACAGTGTGAGTTCGTCTGCTGTGACTTTGAGTAGATGGCAAAGAGGGAAATTGCTGAAGAACAGACAACCAGCAGCACCCAGGAGCCGTTCAACAATGCCAAACGCACGAGGTACGCGGGATAGTCATACAGGAAATCAAGTGCAAAGACGAACGCAAATAATGTTGCAATATCGTCCTTCAGTGACAGAAGCAAGACCTCAGAGAAGAGTGCCAGAGATGAATGTCAGGAATAACACCAGACTGAGCTTTCTGAATGCTCGTAGAAAGCAGTTCCAGACGTCCATATTGGAGAAACCGAGCGGACGGTTTGCGATACGAAGGCGGAAAGAAAAGAATAATCGTGCTGAAGAGAGAAATGCGCTGAGTCGTAATGAACCGTTGAGACACGCGGATGTTCTTAAAAGTCTTCAGAAATCTCGAGCAGCTGAGCGACATGGCAAGCAAAGTAGCCGCTCAGACGAACGTATGGAAAGGAAGGGCACGGCTTTCCGCTTAGATCAGCTGAAACAAATGAGGGGATACACTACGGCTGATCAGAATCATCGTCATATTGAGACTCCTTCGTTCAACGACGTCAATTCGCTGCCTGAAGATGAATATGCGCCTGAGGAACAGCCCACGTTTTTCCATTTCCCTATAAATGTATCCCTTTCTTGTGATATCGACGAGCCTCCTCAGGACTTAAGGTTTGGACGAGATTCTTTCATTGGACAAGATATTTTACCATTTATTCTAGAGAATAGGAAATATGAAGATGAGGAGTGGTTAGAAAGTCACAGTCAAGTCAATATTTCGGGGTCGCTTCTTTCATTTAATGGCCCTTCATTCAATGGTTCTCTCGGTCGAGGAATAGCTACGCTGAAAGAATTGATATCAAATGCTGCCAAAGGAGATTTTAGCTCTCCAGATATTGCTGAAGGGCATGCTGACTTTGTATACGCGTTTTTCTCTGCTTTATTTGCTGCTGTTAATACTGTTGATCCGGACGACTTGAAGCTTCTGTCAAACGTTCTGAAGGAATTCATTGATGATACCTGGAGCAAGCTTCTAAATTGGAACCAAGGGATTTTTTCAAACTTTATTTTCTCTTTTCTTGCTTTTGAATCAATCACCTTGTCATTTGTTATCGTTGATTCGCTCAAAAGCGCAGGTATAGTCACCATGGCTTCTGGAGAGCCAATTGCAGCATATACTGAGGAAGGATTCTCTAAAATTGCAGAGCTAATATGGAACAATGGTGTTGAATATTTGAAAGCCGACATTCGAAGACATCGAAGTAGCCTGAAGAGAGAAATCGGCTCTAAAAGTTATCTTCTGGAGTGTATGGTCATTTGTATGAGGTTTCTTGGACCGTCTACGTTTCAAAGCGGCATTACAGCTTGTGCTCAGAATACGGCACGTGATGAAGGTCCGTCAGGTGTGGAGAATATCTGGAATATTTTGTTTCTTTTCTGTTATGTCTACAAGCTTACCAATGCCTGTTTGCCGTTCGAAGAGGGTTTCTATGAACAATCATGGAAAATTCCAAAATTACTTGTTTCTCTCGTGACTTTACAAGCGACCGAGGACATTAGAGACGATGGTATTGGACAATATTTGGCAATATCTCTATATCGATGTGCACATCTCATCAACTGCTGGGATTGGGCTGTGGATAGGACGTTTGTTGTCGGCATATTTGACTTTTTTGCTTCTCGACAGTTCAATAACGTTGAGGAAATCCGCGATGCCGTTGAACTGCCTGATTTGGTCTCTAACGACAGGGAGGTGTACAAATTTGACAAGAAAAGTAGCGCTTTCAGCTCCTTTTTGAAGCTTATTGCAGTGACCATTCTGAAGCTTCGATCAGCAAACTCTCTCTTTGAGATCCGAAAGTTGAATGCCAGAATTACGCCATTGAACAGTCGTCATTATAGTCGAACGGCAGCCCTGAAAGTCAGTGATTTGGAAGCTCTTTGCAATCAGTACAGTCTTCTACTGACAATGTTCACTTATAGCCCTACAGATGCTCGTCCTTCTGTAGAACAACTTCGTGATGCCAATGTGTTGAATAATTCACATATAAGAGCGAGATCCTTGGGTGTGTCAGTATGGAGATGTGCTATATGCGTTCTATTGAAAGAAGGAAGAGAAATTGGTCCAGCAGTCGAGTGGATTGATGAGCTCTTGGTTCATACTTTGAAAGAATACGACCATTTGGAGAAGTCCAACTGTGAAATATCGTCGGATATCGACTTTTCAGCTGAAAATAGACGTCGGGAAGAGAATGAGCAAGCTTATTTGAACTTTTTTGTCGAGACCCTCGAGAAATGGACTGATTTGCTCAGCCAGTTATGGATAACAGCCTGTCCCAGCTGGTTCAAGCTTCTGAGCTCATCGTGCTTGAAAATACTCAAATATGGAGTTTCAAGCAATATCTCGGAACTATGTTTATCTATGATCATGCTGTATTTGAATACGGCAGCAGCTGAATATAACATGGATAGTCTGAGTGAGGATTCGGGCCCAGTTGATCATTTCAACGTGAAAGTTTTTGCAAACTTTTATCAGTTCATTTCCAACAGTATTGGATCTGATTTGACCTATGAGCGTCAGATTCTCATCAAATCGGTGATGGTGTGGGCAAAAATAGCCAAATTCATGGTCGATCACGGGAAATTCTCCTGGGATTCTTTTGTAACTTCTAATTACAGTTGGAATTGGTTTCCTGATAACGATAAAAGACGACTGCTTGAGCCAGTATGGTGGTGTGAATTGCTGAAAGCTGCAGGTGGAGTTCTTGCTCGAGACGTTGAGTATGCTACGATTCTTCGGCATGAGTTCATTTCATGTCTGACATCCTCAAACCCCGTCTACCAGTACAAATTGGTTCACGAGTATATCATTCAAACCGAGGAGCCGCATTTCATCTGCTTGAAACAATATACCGGCAGTTTACTTAGCGTTCGACGATTTCTGAAGATCAGGAAGGCCATTGTAAGAGGTGTCATAAAGGAACTTTCGGGCCATCAATTGGACGATCCCGAGAAGGTGCGTGAAATCATAGGATTCATGCTGCTGAAGATCAAGGAGAATTATGTCTCAGAAAGGAATGACGAGCAATATGCGTACTTTGCTGAGAATGCTCTAGGATGCGTTATTGAGTTGATTGAGCTTCCTCATATTCCAAACTTGGACTGGTTTCGCAACTCGTCGAATTTCAAGAGTGCAAAATCGGTTACTATGGATGTCGCCAGTGTTAAGAAGTATACTAGAATGCATTTGGGTCCAGCTAATGAGCCTAGGCTGCTGATGTTCCTGGTATATTCGCTGGAAGCTTCTCTTGCGAGCTCTGGTGGAAAAGCATTTATAGAGTCTGTTTCAACCGCTTTATCAGATGAAAGTGCTTCACCGGAATGTCGAAATTTCGTGTTCGATGTTCTGTTCCCTGCTTATGCTCATATAGCCCTGAGAAGCGAGGTTGGAGAATGCGTATTACCTATAATTCTAGCGACATTTGAGCAATACCTGATGAAAATCAGTGGCTCAAAACGCTTGAACATGTTTGATTATTCAGCCTTTTTATCAGCAGTCGTGGAGTACTTGAAATCATCAGGATTCTATGCTGATATGCACCCGTTTTGGGGAACTGCCGACAAATTTCTTAGCATTTTAAGGCTCGTTGTAGCCAGTAATTTCGACAAAGGCTACTGTTTGGATTTGACAGAAAACCTTGAACTCGAATTGACCTGTAGCCTGGTTGAATGTGCTGGAGAAGTCATTCTTGGTGAAAGACCCGAGTCACAAGCCAGTCAGGTTTATTCTGATCTCAACGAAACCGTGTCAAGAGCTATATTTCAATCACTAAACAATTATGATCGCGATTTATTTACAGAAAATCAATGGTCATTTCGAGGTCGTAACGGAGAAACGAAGCTGGTGTTTCTAGAATGGCCATCTGGACCAGCCAAAATGAAGGCCACCTTATTTATTCGAGACTTGTATATGGATAACACACTTCCATTATCGGTCGTTAACTGTGGAAGTATAATATTTTCCAAATTGAGGAATGAACCGGAGTTGAATGGAGTTGTGGAGACTTTGAGGTCTGCCAATATTGACGGAGTTGAGGAGATGACAACGATGATTGATAGCATAATTATTTGAGATGACTTGCATGATTGTATAATAGGAATAAATGATAACAATAGAGATAGTAGGGAAGATAGATCGACTACTATTAGTCTAAGGCGATCACGTGACTACCGCACTGTGGATTCTCTGGAACATCCCAATTGGGTAATGGTTAAGAGTTACCCTCAAGATTGAAAATCTATATAAGTTTCTATATTACCTTTATATCTAAATAACAACAATTTATCAAGACAAAAGAACACTCTCAAAGATCGCAAATTAAGTGCTTATTACTATTCTTTCCTGCAATCTTAGTCGTTGCACACAAGCGTATATTTCAGGCCTAAAACGCACAGCACGGCTGAAATATTTTTTCTCCAAAAATTTCAGCTCTCAAATCTCAGCATTTTCCATCAAACATGGCAGTTTCACAGCTGAAAAAGCTGAAATCTAGCTTAAAAGAAAAGAATCTGATTGGTCAAAGTCGGAAAAGAAGTAAGGGAAACAGCTACAAGAATAAGAAGGAGGAACAGCAGAATATTCAGAGTATTCGGGATGCTTTCAATCCGTTCAGTACCAAAACCAACAGACAAAAGCAGCATGTGATTGGTCGAGAGGCCGAGACAGGTAAACCCGGGCTGAAAAAGCAGTCTGAGGAGGGAAAACGAAAAGCTGTATTTGAGGCGGAGCGTAGCAGGCACAATCGGGTAGGAGGCATTGTTGATCGACGATTTGGAGAAAACAACCCTAAAATGAGCCATGAGGAGAAAATGCTTGAACGATTTACAAGAGAACATCAAGATAGGTCGAATGGTGCGGGATCCAAGCGTTCGTTGTTCAATTTGGAGGACGACGATGAGGACGACCTTGGATTTGGTTTCCAAGACAAATTCGACGATGCCGATCTAGGAGTCGAGGAAAGTGACGAAGAAGGTGAAGCAGCATACAGAAGACGTGGAGAATTGGGCAGAGCTGATCTGAGCATGGAGGACGAGGATCTGAGCGTGAATGGTGAAGAAGCCCCAAAGAAGAAGAAATCCAAGGCTGATGCTCTCAGAGAAGTTATTGCCAAATCCAAAATGCATAAATATGAACGTCAGATGGCCAGAATGGAAGATCAGCAGATAATAGACGAGCTTGACAACGAGGATAATATCAGGGAACTTATGAGTGATCTGGGGACTCTGCCCAAGCAGGATGCATTAGAAGACGAGGAAGACGATTATGAGCGAGTTATGCGTGAAATGGCATTTGATAAACGATCACAACCTTCTGATAGAACTCTGACAGAAGAAGAGAAGGCTGAGGCTGAGAAGGAGGAGAGGGAGAGATTAGAGCGTGAAAGACTGGAACGAATGACCGGAGAAGGAGAAGAACCTGAGATAGATGAGGAGTTTCTTGAAGATGAAGCGATGTCGAATGGTTCTGAGGACGAGAATGAGGCAGCAGAGTTTGGCTTCAAATTGCAGAGAGATGAGTCCAGTGACGAGGAGGAACTCAGCGACGAAGAGATGGAAGAAAACTCAACCAATGGCCATTCAATAACAAACAGCAGTGTCAAACCGTCGATTTCATGTCCGTCGTCATTTCATGAGGCTCAAAATTTGCTCTCAGATCATCCTCTTTCTCATCAGGTAACCTTAGTAGAGAATATTCTCAGTGATTATGCTCCATCAAAGGCGGAAGGAAACAAAGAAAAGCTCGGTGAATTCTCCTGTGCTCTTTTAGATTATATCTGCTGGTTAGCTGAGGCCATTGAGCCGGCTAAGAAAGACCCTGAGTCATTTGATCGACTGGTAATGCAATTGAAATCATTGGTCACATTGCATGTTGCTTCTGTGAGTCGGCATATCCGAGATAAACTGAATGAAATTAACGTGAATGGGCATCTAAATGAAATGACCATGTCTGAGCTTATGCTTTTCTCGTTAATTGGACTGATTTATTCGACGTCGGATCATTATCATCTGGTATCAACAGCTGCTGAGCTGATAATATGCAGCAATCTGCTGAAAAGTACAGTAACAAGTGTTGAGGAGCTATTTAAGGGATTATATCTGGTTCAGGTGTTTTTGGCCTATCAGAGGTTCTCTAAACGGTATTCTCCGGAGGTCATTAGTTTCTTACTAAAGTCTCTCAGCCGTTTGCTGCCGAAATGCCAGTTATCTGGAGTTTATATCCCAGAAGGAATATCAGGGAATCTGAAATTGGAAAGCTCGCAGTATGGCCAGGTGAAAAGTGATATGAAAGTCTCGTTGGATGAGTTCATTGGAAAGCAGGTCTCTAATAAAACACTGGTAAGACAGAAACAAACTCTGCTCTCGTTCTCTGTTTATCTTGTTTTGGAAGCTTCAAATCTATGGAGAGATGAAACTGCATATTCGGAAATCTTCAGGCCATTTGTTACACTGCTAAACACAGTCTCTGGATCAAGTGAATACTTGGATGACTCTCGAGGTAAGCTGAGCAAGATTATTGGATTTTCTACCACTGATAGAAAGCCTTTGAGTATCCAATCACATCGTCCAATTGCTATCAAGACGCATACACCGCAGTTTGATGAGAATTATAGCTTGGATAGAAAGAGCTATAACATTACCCCTGAGCAGGCAGAGCATCAGAAATTACGAGCTGAACTGAAGAAAGAGAAGAAATCTTTATTGAAGGATATTCGTAAGGATTCAAGATTCATGGCACGTGAGAAGTTGCGGCTCAAGATTGATCAAGATAAGCAGTATCATGATAAGCTTGCCCGATTGGAGAGAAGTGTTCAGACGGAAGAAGGAGCGGAAAGGAATAAATATGAGAGGGAGAAGAAGAATCGAAGGGGGAAGAGATAACGTTGCTTGGTAAGAGCATTGCTGTGTGGTATGATATCATGGGATGGCTTATCAAGGGATATGATATTTATTGGCAGATGATGAAAGAAATATTGCATTTTTACGTCATGGGAGGTTTCACAAAACGTTATTTGAGGGCAAGGTCAAGTATGAAGTTGCGTCATTTATGCAGGCCGTGCCTGGTGGTTGTTGGCTATGATATCAGTTCTGTATGATGTCAATAGCAAGCAAAGGTGCGAGTTTTTTTTAGAAATTCGTATGTCTAATATTAGAATGCAAATTTATTAAAAGAATATGATAATTGCGGAAAAATGCCATTGATAAGAGAGTATAGATATCGCATAGCTGTGACGTCATAAGGGATATTCACTCATACGGCTGTGCATGGCAGGGCTAATAGAGAGAAGAAGTCCATTGAAAAGTGCAAATTAATTGGATATTAAAGAATATTATTGGTCTGTATACTTAGATTTGGGGATATTTATACGCGTGCTATTTTATTTTAGTCAATTATAAGACGTAGTTGCAGATATTTGTCTCTGTTGCTGTTCCCTATGCTGTGTTCTCCAATAAGACATCAGCATCATAACATAGGGATAATCAACACATCTATAGGTTATACCTAAGAAGCATAAGAATCACAATTATAATCACGATATATCTAATTCTCAACTCTCTATCATTCTCGCAATAACTTTACCACCAAAACTCTCTAATATCATCTGTTCGTTCCCTCCTGGCTATGGCACGGCTCCAACGACAGCCCTGCCATCCCACTTAAACAACAATAAAAAAGCCCAAAAGTCCCAATTGAAAAACCAGCGCAAACTCCCAAAACCCGCCCAATTGCAATGTTTCAAACCCTGAAGTTTGGTGGGGAAATCCCGGCACTTTTCTCCCATTTTTCCCTCCAACGTCATCAAAGCCTGAGCCATGATAATCCACCTTCTCCTGCCGATTTTCCTGGCCCTTCCTCTAGGACTTTGTGATCTCATTGAATTGGATCAATTCCGACTTCAAGCTCCTTATGTGAACCGGGATTTTAATAACCGATTCTGGGACTATGGAGGCAATGTGCTCATCAAGAACAACGAATTGATTCGATTGACTCAGGATTTGCCTGGCCAAAGAGGCTTTTTCCTATCGAAATCAGGTGATTTGCCCGATTCTTTCCAGATGGTTATTGACTTCAAAATCCACGGCCAAGGTTCTACCATATACGGGGATGGCATGGCCCTTTGGTTTCTGAATGATCTGCCTATTTCTGGCCAAGAACAAGGAAATGCCTTCGGATTAAAGGATAGATTCAAAGGAACCGGTATTTTCTTTGATACCTACAAAAATAGGCGTTCTGGCAAAGGTTTCCCCTATGTCATGATCATGAAAGGTGATGGAGAAACACCGTATGATCAAGAAAATGACGGTTTGGCCAATGAAATAGGCGGATGTTCTGCTAGAGGACTTCATAACAGCAAGGGGATCTCCAAGGCTCGTTTGACTTATGTTCGGGGCAAATTCATCGCCTTGGAACTGGATTATAAGAACAAAAACGAATGGACAAGATGCTTTGAAGTCCCTGGCTATGATGCAGGAGAAACCAATTATATTGCATTTTCAGCTCAAACCGGAGAACTCAGTGAAAATCATGATATCTACAATGTTCATGTATATAAGCTTGATCGAGACTTTTCAAGCTATGCTGAGATGGACTATGTGTTGAATGGCAACACTGAAGCACAATATGAAGATCCTAACAAGGTTAAAACAAGCAAAAAGGGATTTTTCGGTAAACTGGCATCATTTATATGGTTTTGCATGAAAATAGGCTTCGGACTGGCCGTTTTGTATGCAGGATATACCATATATCGAGCATACACCAAGAAAAAGAGGGATGAATTCATGTATTTGTAGCGAGAGGAGGGGAATTTACAAGATTTACGATATTACACGTCAAAATATGGAAAAAACTTATCGAACGATGGAAAAAACCGACCTCAACGGACATCACAGGACCTCAAAAAGGATATATCGACGAATTTACTAAGAAACAATATCAAAAGAATAATCAAACCCATATCTTCTACAATCTGTATTTTTTATAATATGATATTTTACTTATATATATATAAATAAGCTCTTCAAAGCAACGACTGCTCTTTATTACAGCTGAAACATCCAATCAGCAACATCTTCTACCTGCTCGAAAGCAATCCAAATTTAACATTCCAAGCATAATAATATATCAAGACAGCAAACGGTTGACCCAAAAAGAAACTCAGCCAAAAGATATAATTGCCCAGTGTAAGAGCTGGACCCCTCATGTTTTCCAACGGCGCAGTTATAAGAACCAGCGGAATCTGCAAGATAATGCAGGCAAATGCAACACCGATGATCTGACGAGTTGGAATGCCAACTAGCATTTCATGTAATACTGCCGATACAAAGAATACCAAGGATCCACAGACAACCGGAGAATATCCTCGACGCAAAAGAGGAATATAAATATGCCTTTTGAAATAATTGGATACAGGACGATTCCAGAGCCTCCAATATGCACTAACAGAGCCCGCATTCCACCAGTCTTGGTAGAAATTACGGTCAGCAAACCGGAGCAGCTCTGCCAGCAGATTCAAATAGCTCTGAAATAAAAAGAAAAAGCCCAATAACCAAATGACAATCGAAACGCCCGAAAGTCGCAAAAGACTCTCGAAAATTCCTCCAGCATTGCCCTGTTGGAAGTATGGAAGTGATGCTTTTAAAGTGGGAATGGCATATTGGCCAGCCAAAAGCCAAATGAGAACACCAGTAGCCAGCATTTCCACCAAGCACTTCATGACAAACCAGGGTCTGATTTTGGAGGTCCGAGGATATACCGGCTGATACATTAGAGTAGGAGCCCACCAAAAGTATACCAAGTCCCCAATGGTCAAGTTTTGAGGATAAGGCTTTTTATGATACATTTCGGGAACATGAGAGGATCCAATGAGATAACGCAAGTCGCGATTAACAAGAGCATATGAAGCGATTTTCATGCATAAAATAAGAGCATGGCACTCACAAATGGTACCAATGAGTGGATGATGAACACACCAATAGACTGTAGAAGAGGTAATGGACAGGGCCAAAATGCAATTGATGGCATGCAAAGCGGCATAGGAGCCCCAGAGATACTTGGGGTCGGCGGCCATTAAAGACGGGTGGTCGTCGTCATCTTTTTGTTGGTCTTCAGTATTATTATCTTTTTTTGCCAAAGCAGCATTATGCCTAATAACAGCGGCTGCCGCGGCTTTTTCAATGGCCAAAGCAATGAAAAGGTGTAAAGGAGCAGCTGCAGTGAGTACCAATAATAGATTGATATCGTATCTGGAGATTCCCATGCGAAACAGAGTCAAGATGATGCCATCTCTCTGATAATCCTCGAAAATGACCCTCAATTCACCAACAAATAACATAATCATGGCCAAATGCACAAATCCAGTATAGGACGGAGCCGGACTAACGCCAGAGAATATGGATTCGTTGCTTTCGACATGAGCAGGACGAATATGCGCGGTAGGAATCAGACTGTATTTACTTCGTCGAACCAACGATAACGATCGTTTATTACCGGCAGCACTGACATCCTTTGAGGAATCATGCAAGGAAGAACCATGAGAACCATGCTTGATATGCTTTAATTTATGTTTTGTGGAACCGAGACGGCTATCGTCGGAACTGTCATTCTGGTCCAATTTAGCATCCAAAGGCATTTCCCGGCGACTGGATTTGCCACGGTAATAGCTGACGCCCGAGCTGATATCGCGCTGGGGGACACTGAGGTTTGATGAAGTAGCAATCAAAGCTGCCATGGACCAAGGTTGACAAAGGCAATATATATATATATATGGGGGAGAGAAGCCGAGAATATATAGGAGATAAACCGCCGGAAGGATGATGGAATCCTGACTGAGAAGGAGATCTCAAGATATTTTTTTTTTTCAATTAAAACAAATTTGATGAAGAAGAAATTGTTTTTATGCACCAGCCAGTCAGATAAAAAAAAGGTTGATAAGATGACACGTGAAAAAGAGAGGGGAAATTGCGTTTGTTTTCTTGGATAAATACGAATTTCCTGGTTTGGGTCTTAGGATTGCAAGCCAATTAGCCTCTTTCCCCTTTTATATATCCTTGTTGTGAGTTAATGGCTGGATGTCAAGGTTGCTGCTTTACCCGCATAGCCTACGAGGGAAAGTTCGGGAATCACTAGGGGGAAGTATCGGGAAGGGGGGATAATCGGGGGGTGGAATAAATATTGAGAGTTATGTAGGGGTTGATATGTGAATAAAATATGATATATCTATCTAAGTTTATATCTCATCTTTCATAGTCTTCCTGCTGCTATTCCTCCTGATCGTCAAATCATGACTTCATGGAAATTATGTGCATCATATTGTCTTTGTTTGTGTTCTTTTTTGAGCGATATACGTAACTGTGCATAGAAATGACAGATTTAGTTAAGGGATGCGGGAAGGGAAACAACAAAGGGGTGAATGGAGAAAAAGAAAGAGATTACTAGGT
This sequence comes from Trichomonascaceae sp. B5901, assembly GCA_037040845.1. Taxonomy (NCBI): domain Eukaryota; kingdom Fungi; phylum Ascomycota; class Dipodascomycetes; order Dipodascales; family Trichomonascaceae; species Trichomonascaceae sp. B5901. Next base: position 341,161 of record JAXQHN010000011.1, on the reverse strand, counting down.
AATACGATTATATTTTATATGTATAGATAGTTATTTATATTTATATTTATCGTTGTTCTTCTTTTATACGTATAATATCCACTATGGGTTATGTCTGTTACCCAGTTGTGACCCTTCAGCCGTACATTGCACTACGATGTATACGCGGATTTTACGGTTTTTAGGGCTATAGCTGCTTAAAGTAACTTAACAAGATGAAAGAATTATTATCCCATGAATGTAATACTCGAGTTATTAATGTTTAGAATGTGATTATTTTCTTTTCTTTTTTTTCCCCCTCAACCCTACGGAAAAATCAATTCAGTTTAACAAGGTGCACTTATTGCCTATTTGAGCTCTTTCAGGGTTTAAACAAGGTATTTCATTTATTAATAAAGCAATTTCTTATTTCATAAAACCCCAATATAAACTCTTGACGGAAAATCAATTTAGCGAAAGTGGAGATAATTCCCGGTAAACAAAAGGCGGGGTGCATAACCTCGCATTTGGTGTAACATAGTGACCAGCCGTTCGTAAGAAATGTAACTGGCATAGACTCAGACAAGCACCATGACGAGCCGTGCTACACCTAGCCATCACACGCCCCATGTTGCATCACTAATCCAACGGCGCCGGTACATTCTTATCAATCGGATCATGCGTATATTTCATAATCCATCCTAATTCCCTGTATTCCCTGCAAAAAGCATCTGTTCCTCTTTCAAATACCGTTCGTGCAAGAACTGCACACTGCACGTCAAGATAATCAATTCGTATTTCCCGTACTCCCTTTTTGCTCGTCAACATAGGAACCAAGTTGATTATACGACCAAAGGTAGAGAAACACATTCTAACGTGAGATAAAGAAGCCAATTTAACGTCTTCTTCGACCAAAACCTCCTTTTTGCAAAGTACAATGCATCTTCTAGCTCGTCGTTTGAGCATTTCCTTGTGAATATTCTTAATTGAGATTGTTCTTTGATGCTCATAGTAGTGATGCCTGACACCACCAGCAGGACGTAGAGCTAAACCATTGACGACAAAACGACCTGTTTCGGCAAACTGTTGAAACATACGACCACTTGCTTCATAAAGAAAGACAATTTCAAGTCGATAAATGTCCTGTTTGTCGGGATTTGCCGACTTTGATACCAAGATCTGTTCAACAGGACCTCCAGAGCATTGAGCAAGAACACTACCAATTCCAATATTACGAGGAATTTGCTGGAATACTACAATTCGATCAGAAGGGTTATTGAGCGGCTTTGGAAGTGCTAAGAGTCAGTTTTTGCTTCAATTGGTGCAATTGTTCTCTACTTACGTTCCTGAATCGATCTTATGGTGGGCTTGTGATATTCTTCCTTCTCATAATCGTCCTTTTCAGGCAATGAAACGGAACGACCTTTGAACCAAGAAAATGGAGAATTGTTTTGCTGACTAGTAGGAAGAATATTAAGTACACTTTGCTTGATTTGTCCCAAAGGTTGTTGCATTTTACTGGTATCTAGCATCGTTATCAGACGAGTGATTAGGGTTATAGACCTAAAAAGAAGAGAGAGACGGAAAGAAATGGTACAAAAAAGAAGTAATTTAAGAAAACAAAAACTGTCAAAGATAAGAGTAAGTAAGAGGAAGAAGTATGGGATTTCAAATAGGTTCTTATATGCTTTTTTGCTGTGTTGATATTGGTATCATTATGGGATCTGGTCATTATGGCTGAAATAGGAAGTTCACATAAGATAAGAGGAACGACGTGAAGGAGAACGAGATGGAGGGATATTAGAGAGAGGGTTTAATTGGTGAATATTTAGGAGATTAAAGGTAATTTAAGGTTATTTTTATATGACAAAAAGCTGTATTTTATGCTTTTTCGGTGTGACGTTGATGTTCACCTGATAAGTTTGGCTGCAGGCGTCGAAAAAAGCCAGAAAAAAGAGGTAAAATTGCGGTTTTTTCTCAAATATTAAACAACAAACACAGAATTAACATAAACAAATCGAAATCAAACAAGACGGAACAAAATTTCGACTTTTTTCATCCCTTTTAATCCTCCTTTTTCGATCCTCCCTCCTATCTTATGCCCACTTAACATCCAAAATCCATCAAATTCACCAAACTTATACCAAAATTCCAAATAATAAACATAAAAACAATCAATTTCAACATATATTTCTCCTTCTAACATTCACACATCTCCTCCTTATCTATTCGTCCTTTTATCTCGTCTCATTTCCCTATACGGCTGATAACAAAATTTCCTATTTTGGCCTTCTTCGAACTCCGATAAACCAACCCCACCCAACAAATCAAATGCAGTAATAAAAGTTAATTTCCTACCATTCAGCCAAAATGCCTCCAAGACTCGGTGATTTATGGGCTAGAGCTTGTCAATATGATACCAGATTCTCCTATTTTGCTTCTGTACCTCATGCTTATGATTCCATTGAGGGTCCGGTGAATATCGCTGTGACTGTTCATGGAAGCGATAGAGGGGCCGAATCTGCACGATCAAGATTCCGATACTTTGCCGATGCTTACAATTGTGCTGTTTTGTCTCCTTATTTCCCCATAGGAGTGCTTGAAAACTCCGAAGATGACGAATCGTACAAATACTTGGTAGCTGAAGGGGCCCGACTGGATTTGGTTCTGCTTGCAATGGTCGACGAATTGAGCAGCAGATACCCCAAAATCCGTACTGACAAAATCCTCCTGTATGGATTCAGCGGTGGCGGCCAATTTGTTCACCGATTTGCTTACGTCCATCCAGAGAAACTGCTAGGACTTGGCTTCGGATCTCCAGGAACAGTCTCACTTCTGGACAAAACTTCCGACTACCCCGCAGGAGTAAAGGACCTGGAAAAGGATTTTGGCGTCAATGTCGACGCGTTTATCAAAGCTTCTTTCCCCATTATTGCTCTGGTTGGAGAAAATGACACTGCCAGTATTGAGTATCTCTATACCCCCAAACGCAACATTCCAAAGGAAATGTTCACCAACCGAAGAGACATGCTGAGACGTCTTTTGGAATCTTATGAAGCTCATGGAGTCAAATATAAGTCCATTGTCGTCGATGGTGCAGGCCATGAAGATGATCGAATGATTGGCCACGTGACGCGTTTCTTTGGCCAGATCCTTGAGAGCCAGTAAAATCCTCCTATAGCTTCAAACCCCTTGTGCGATCCCCTCTTTGCTGTTCATTCCAATAGCGCAATTCCTTGTTTACCAGTAATGTCGTAGGCCATTACCGCATTGAGCATTTTTCCGTAAAATAGTTCGCCAAGCCTACCCCGCACTTTATCCCCCCACAGTGATACGCCCCTTAAACAACATTCAGCGAGCATATAAATGGGCCTATCAGCTCATATATCATTAAATAGTTAATATACTCATCAATTATCGCATCATGAGTGTAGATATAGTTGACAAAGATGAAACTGAACACGTTGACGTAGCTGAGAAAATCATCGACGAGATTCCGCACTTAACGGAGGAGGAGCTCCTCCTTCAGAAGAAGCTGGTACGTACACTTGATATAAGAATTCTCGCTCTTATAGTTGCTGTTTACTTTTTGAATTCCATTGATCGTGCAAATATCGGTGCTTCACGTCTTCAAGGGCTCCAGTCTGATCTTCATATGACCGATACTCAGTTCAGCAGTGCCGTCTCCGTACTGTTTGCCGGTTATCTTGGTATGCAAATTCCTGGAAACATGATTCTCAATCATACTGGCCGTCCTGCTGCCTTTTTATCGCTGACTGCAATTGCCTGGGGTATCGTTTCCTTGCTTACTTGCACCGTCCAGAACTATGGAGGTCTCATCGCATGCCGATTCTTCTTAGGCATAGTAGAAGCTCCATTCTTCGCAGGTGCCATGTTTTACCTTTCCAAGTGGTATACCAAGGAAGAAATCGGACTGAGAATGACCATCATATTGGCTTCTCCCTCGCTTAGTGGGGCATTTGGTTCACTCATTGCAGCCGGGGTACTGAGCGGAATGAACGGTGTCAGAGGCCTGGCTGCTTGGAGATGGCTGTATATCATTGAAGGCTCTGTGACAATTGTAGTTGGAATACTTTTGATATTCATTTTGCCTGATTTCCCTCACAATTGGAAAGCTCTGAGTCCTGAGATGAGAGCTGTAGCTGTCAAAAGGATCTCCATAGATGCTGGCGAAGCAGATGACGATATGAACTCAGGATTCTCCCAGCAGCTCAAAGGGGTTAAAATGGCCTTCAGAGATGTCCGAACTTACTTGTTGTTCTTCATGTACGTCTTCCTTCAGGCTGGAAACCAGATAAGCACCTTCTTGCCGACTTTAACAGAAACGTTGGGTTATAACAAGACCATTTCTTTGCTTCTCTGTGCTCCGCCATACATCATCACAATTATATGGCAAATGATCCATAGTTGGCTGTCAGATCGATTCCAGATCCGATTTTGGTTCTTCATGTACCCAGTTCCCATCGTTATGTGTGGATTCATACTCTTCACTGCCGATTTGCAATTTGGTCCTCGTTATTTTGCTCTGTGCTGTATGAGTAACATCACTCTTCTTATTGTCTCTCTGTGGGCTTGGTCTGCTACCACGATTCAGCGACCTCCTGCTAAACGATCAGTCGCCATGGCTTTTGTGAATATGGGAGGAGGCGTAACTAGTATCGTGACTCCTTACTTTTACTCGTCTTCAATTGCTCCAAGATTCGCTTTGGCTAATGGCGCAGCTGCCGTGGGTGTAGCAGTCTCGGCGATTTTCGCAACTGTTCTCTGGTTATGGCTGCGTCGATTGAACAAACAGGCGCGTAACTTCTCGACTAATGAATTGACTGCTGAGCAGAGGAGCCGAATAGAGCTTACAGCAGAACAAGAAGGAACCGATTTTGAGACTGCCTTGTACTTCAAACGTCATACGTTTTATGTGCTGTAAGCTCACCGCTCAAAAGAACCCTTCTCCTCTTCGAGCAGTATCTACTTTCATGACTTCTCTCAGTGCCATTGTGGCATACTGAGCAGATGCCAGCTGAAGTTTCAAAATGACTGCCAATTGAGATGATTCCGTAGCTTTGTCTAGCTCACTATGAGTTAACCTCTGGTCTAATGATAAACCCTTTTCTATCAGATCCAAGTCGGTCAAAACCAACTGCTCTTCATCAGATTCGTAATGTTTGAGCCACCATTCGACTGCTCCGGGTTTGGCTACCACGTGACGGTATGATCCACTCAGGCTGTAGTCTTTGACGTTTCGTTTCATATTCAAAGGATCCAGACCGTCTTTAGCCATCACCGATTTGTAAACCTCCATGAGCTCTCCTTCAGGATATACTACGTCGAATCCTGGAGTAGGCAAAACAATGTCAAAAATTGTCAGTGATTTCAATTCCTCCTCGGTTACAGGACGTGCACGAGCATGACCATCATTTTTGACATCTTCAAGAAACCCGTCTTCGTCAGCTACAGGGCCATTGCTTGTGTTATCTTGTAATACAAGATCTCCAGGAATGACTTTCAAGCCAAACTTTCTAATTCGCTCGCTTGCAACGATATTCCATATATAACTCTGATACGCATGGACGTATATTATTCTTAGATTTCGAGGAATTTGAGCAATGGCGTCTGCATAACCTTTTGGGTTGTTTGCAAGGACTTTGAGAAGACAGGACTCTGCAACGCACTTCTTGGGCATCAATGAAAGAGCCTTGGCCGCATCACGAGTCTCAGACCAGACTTTTCGAGCCTGGACACTCTCAGCAATAGTCAAAGGCTGATCGGCTAATATCATATCAACAGCAGCTTTCCAGTTTCCTTGAAGTAAAGGAATGCCGATTTCATGAGTAGAGATAGAGAAGGTTCCGAATCGTTGCATTCCGTAATAGTTGATAAATCCATTTGTTTTTAACGACTCCAATGCCTTGACAATTGTATTCGTATTGTCAGCACGTACTTTTCTTATCGTGATGAAGAACTCATTGCCAACCAGATCGCCTAACGCTAGAGGAACACCTTTGTATTCAAATCCACCTAGTTTGATGCCTCTCAGTGTCTTATTGAGACCATTCAGACGTTCAACAAGAACCTTGCTAGCACTGGCTCGCTGAACTGTTACTCCACGTCTATCCTTGGTTCCTGCATAGCTTATAGATCTAGACGGAATACGCAGAAACCGCGATATTGTATGAGCCACTTCGACAGTCTCTTTGTTTTCCTTATACAGGGTGAAATGCACGAAATTTTTCACCTTTCCAAGGCCAGATTTGTCGACTTTATTTTGTCTTTGCCGGCTGTTTTTGGACCGATTTGCAAGAGTCAGGACGAATCTGTAGTCTGGAGTAGCGGTTTTTGACTCGAGCAAAGAATTGTAAGATTCTCTGATGAGCTGATGCAATTGACCACGAGACTGTTTATCGGGGAAAGAAGAGTCGGAAACAATTTCCTGGATTTGTTTGGAGCCCAGTTGTTGGATTTTGGTGATGATCTCGGAGCCGAGTTCGGCTTTGAGTCTGATTTGCTGAGATTCCGAGGGCAGCGGCAGAAGCTGGGAGGCGTCAGGAGACTGCGAGGGAGCATCAGAGGCTTCGCAAGGCTCGTTGTTTGCGTTGCTTTGGTCCTCTTCTTTGCTGTTTAGCCCGTCGGCTGTGTCCTTTGACGCCGGAGTCTGCTCCGCAGAATTGCCGTTAATATTTTCTTTTTCTACACCATTCAGCTCCCCATCGTTTGAGCCGTTCGTCTCTTCGATATTTATGCTTTTTCCCGCCGTATTTCCCTTCTCATTGTTGTCTTTTCGCTCCTCATTGACTCGTTGGCTCTCGGCTTCCTGCTCCTCTGTTCCCGCTCTATTTTCCAATCTTTTTTCCAGCCGCCTTTCCTTTTTATTCAACAGCCCCAAATCAGTCAAATGAAGAACTTCGCCATTAGGCAGAATCTCATTGACTAAGAAATCGGTATATCTAGACTTGAGAATGCCTTTGAAACCATCATGATCTGAGATATACTGAGTTATTCCAACGTCTTTTTCGGTTATTCCAATGTCTGATTCAGAGTTAGCCGGAGTATAGACCTCAGAAACGTCTAATTTAAGCCGTTTGGCTTGATTTTCATCCATTGAGGGAGAAATTGGAGGTTGATGGTATAATTTTTTATGGCACAGCCGTACGGTGAGAGAGAAGAGGAGACAAGCGAAGGGGAGTGGAGAGAAGAGAAGAGATTAAGTGATGAAGAAGTGTAAGAAATGAGTGGAAGAAATGCTTATATATATATATCAATGGGGGCCAGAGATAGAGTGCTATGTGACATATGTTCATTCGATCATCACGTGATATGGGCCATTATAGGCATCTTTACCTGTCAACTCTATTTGAAATTTAACTCTAAATCTGATGATAGAATCTCATAGGACTATTCTGCAGAGTTATAATACAGTATTATTATTGTCTCTTGTCGGTAGCTAGCTGATCGACTATCAGCCATAAGTTGACTATTAACTGTTACGGTAGCTACCACTTAGCTACTCCAAGAATAGAGAAATTGTTGTCAGAATATTACGTAGTCATGTCATAAGAAATGCATAGCTAAGCGACAACAAAAAACTTCACATGTATACACAAAGTATTGTGATTACAAGTATACTGTCACTGATAAACGGTCAGGGGTCAATTGACAGGGCTACTGCAGACAGAAAACTTACGAACCTGGACATTTTTTCATCAAATCCAGCTCGAGTGATTTTATCGCCAATTTCTAATGAACAAATCGGGAAACGCTGCGAGATACGCGAGAGGCTGTTACAGCCGTGCGTAGACAGTCAGCATGGACAGAGAGAGAACTAAGAAGAGGAGCGCAGAAGATGAGAGAGAACTGAGAAGAGAAACAAATTAGACCTAATGTATAAGTATGATATAATAGATATATAATTATATTTCTGTATATATGTTCCGGAATAGCAGCATAGACGGGCCGAGTTCTGCACCTCACGTGACATTGCACCTCCGATGCTTTTCTCCGACATTTCCTCTCTCTCTCTTACCATTGTAACATTAACTTTTCCTCCATAAATGTCTAGACCAACGTATAATAGTTTTCCTAGCGGTCCTGCCGATGAAAGTCCTCGGCATTCATTTGCCGGTGCTAGTGTCCAGTCCAGCGTAATTAACGTAGCTAATACAATTATCGGTAAGTACCTAGATCTCGATATCGTCGAATAAATCACTCACAAGGTACTTAGGCGCCGGGATTTTGGCCATGCCTTATGCGTACAGCTCTAATGGAATCATTCTGGGAACTTTAATCATATTATTTGCTGGATTGACGGCAGGTTTCGGCTTATATCTACAGGGAGTAGCCAGTCGGTTTGTTAGACAAGGAGAAGCGTCGTTTTTCTCCCTAAGTAATATAACATATCCTTCACTCTCAATTGTATTTGACAGTGCAATTGCCATCAAATGCTTCGGTGTTGGTGTTAGTTATATCATCATTATCGGGGATCTCATGCCCCAGGTGGTTCAATCACTTTACCCGGCAATTTCTACGAACCATGCAAGTAAATTGCTGGAATTGCTGATTAACCGTAATTTCTGGGTGACAGTTTCGTTTGCCATCGTTGGACCTCTTAGTTTTCTCAGAAAACTCGATAGTCTCAAGTATACCAGTATTGTGGCCCTGGTGGCTGTTGGCTACCTTGTTCTCATTGTAGTCGGCCACTATGTGGTAGGAGATACGCTTGATCAAAAGGGTCCTGTTAGAGTTGTGGAACCTCAGAGTATCAGTGCAGTATTGTCGTCTCTGCCTATCATAATCTTTGCATTCACGTGCCATCAGAACATGTTTTCAATTCTCAATGAGTTGGCTGTTCCTACCTTTGCTAACATTGAGAGCATCATTGGCACTGGCATTGGAGCATCTGCATTTTTCTATGTCTTGGTGGGATTATCGGGATATTTGTCATTTGGTGATAATGTCGGTGGAAATATCATTGGAGAATATCAATTCAGTTTATTATCGACAATTGGACGAATAGCCATTGTTGTTCTTGTGATATTCTCGTATCCTTTGCAATGTCATCCTTGTAGGGCATCGCTTAATCATATTTTGCATTGGGTTGGAGCCAAGTTGAAAGATGGTGAACGTCTATTGGAGGACACCTCTGATGATAGCCACGGCACTAACACTGGTGCAGTTCCTCTGAGTGATTTACGGTTTTATCTACTTACAGGAGTGGTTCTTACGTTGAGTCTTATAACTGCATTGTCGGTTTCGTCATTAGAATTAATGTTGGCATTTGTGGGGTCAACAGGATCGACCAGCATTTCATTCATTTTGCCTGGAGTGTTTGGATATACACTTTTAAAGCAACCTGATACTGCGAGGCTGACAGGGTTTGCACCTTCGTCTATCAGGCTGTTGCGAAGGTTGAGTTTATTGTTGGTCGTATGGGGATTTACAGTATTGATTGTATGTCTGGGGGTGAATATCTGGTTGTTGATATTGTAGGAGGGTCTTTGAATAATTTAACTTTTCTTGGGGATTTTGCAGATATAAAGAGTGTGGAGGTGGTGAGCGGACAGAGTGTCTGGGGGGTGCCTCTGAGTATCAGAGTAATAGCATTTATGGCAATGTGGAGATGAGGCGTGAAGTCAGGAGAGAGAGGTGGGGAGGAGATGCCAATGGGATGAGTTTTCGAGTGATTAGATGTCAATGGGTTCAAGTGGTGGAGTGTATGGTCGACAGATGATTGTATGAGTCCATACTATGAACTACAGCCGCCATTGAAACCGCCATTCAAGCTGCCTGTTATATCAGACGCTAGCAGTGTGCGTTTTAATGCTGATCAACACGTTTTGTCAACACTCTTTTGTTCATTTTTGACGGTATTCGCCGAATTTCGCCGCTCAACTCCCCATTGGCTTAACACAAACACACAAGAAGACCAAAAAAGGAATATAATTTGCGAATGGCTAAAACTAGAGGTGGGGTAAGAAGGCTTCTTGTCTAATAAGACGGTACATAGTCATCTAAGTAGAGCACAGAGATCAAGGAGAACAATGAATTTTACGGCATTTCATGTAATTCGACATTACTTTTGACGTGATATAAATAATTGACTCATTATCAAGTTATTCCACTCATTAATGCTATCTCATTGTCCTCCCTCGGTACGCCACCAATCTGGTCATGTGCTCAGCAAAGATCGACAGGAGATAAAGTTGAGGGAATAAGAAAAGAAGAGAAAGAGAGCAATATAATTACATGATTCATGTTATGATTTTCCGTTAATAAATCCCATTATTTTGTTCATTTTCCCTTCTTTCATCATGTTTAACCCCTTACTGCGCCCTTGTTTGATCTGTATGCATTTCCTAATTAGGAAACCACTCGAAAATTATTAGGACAATGCTATTGAACAATGCCATGACTGATATAAAAAGATGATCATTGGACTGTACGGATTTGGATGTCATAATGAGAAAAAGGTTTTACCTAATGTGGATAGAAAATAGCAATGTTTGGAGGAATAGCATTATCATGGCAGTTATTATCCAGTCATATAGATGAAACATGTTAAATTGATTATACGTAATGCATTGAAAATTATTTCCTAAATATTGTCAATTATTTCCTAATTTGTACACAAAACACGGCTGGTTATTTTCTTTTGTGGAATACGCGTTATCTGCAATAAGCTTATTACTGTTTTCTATCACACCACAGCAGGCCAACAGTACGTAGGGAAATACTATTGGTTAATGGGGAATTGTATGGTAATGCATGCTTGCAAAGGGGTCAGAGCTGGAAGATAAAGGACGAGAATATGCCTATAGATCTCACAGTATCTGCAATCTATGGTAGTATATCATCCACTGTAGTACATCTATCGTAAGCTCATACGAACTTATTTCCGAATTTCCCCCCTCTCTGCACTCCCTCGCTCTTTTCCGATTTCCTCCAAAATTCACTGCCAAGAATTCGCGTTCTAAATGGTACAAAACATGCAGCCCACATGATCATCCGTGACTATATAAAGACCCGACAGTCCTCGGCCAGTTATTATCCAAATCCCATGTCTTTTGTTTCAAATATCGTAGGTAATCGCTTTTTCCTCGTCACGTACGTTTTGGCCGTTTTCGGCTGGATTCTCGCCATGGCTGGCACCTTTGCCTGCTTACAGTACCATGGAGCATTACGTCCAAGCGATATATCCTGGTGGGTTATTGTTTATCAATTGCTTCTTTTGATTGGAATTTTACTGGTAATCGGCTTTAACAAGTTCGATAATTATCAATTTGCTCTCATTGGTTTCTTAGCTATTGGCACCATATATAGCACTGAATTGGCCGATGAATTTGTATGGGGATGGGCCAGTGCCCCTGAAGCCGCAGGAGGCGGATGGGTAATTGTGACTATTTTTAATCTTATCTGGGTATTTTATTTTGGAACTACTAGTAATGAGGTAACTCATTCGTATTTGAATAGGTTTAATGTTGTTGGAGGTGGTGCTGCTGTTGCTGCTGCTGGTCCTCTGGAGGCTAAGACGTCGACTGAGCCTGTTGAGCCAATTGAGCCCACAGAGCCACAAGTTTCAGCCGGAGAAACAGCAGTTACAGGGAGGGAGGCGTAGTTAGGGGGGTATTTTTGTCGTTTTTTGTTAGTTTGTTTTGCATTTTTGCTTAATCAGGGGTTAATAGGTTACATAGTGGTACAGCTATAAATGAGGTACGGGGCTGCTATGCACGGTTATTACGATAATACTATGCTGGTTCCTACGCTATAACAATGAGAAGTGGGCTCAGGAGGGTAACTATTTCCACTGCCTTGAACTCTTTTTACGTGTTTCCTTCCGTCTCGCCCCCGCTATGGATATGAGTCACGGGTAATAGCCAGCTCTAAGAGGCGCAGTTCAATCTGCCTTTGACATGAATAACACGAGATTGTCTTATTTCCACGTCTTTTTCCGTTTATGTTGATGCAAATAAAAAGTAATAACACTCCTCATAAAAATAGACCAATCATCGTTTAGTGTTTTCAATTAATTCGTTTAGGTTTCTGAGACATGAAATCCAATATAAATCGCAAGGAGAACATAGCCGAGGAATATGAATGAAGTGAACGGAAAAAGGCCATTAGCACTATTCAAACATTCTTTTTATCCAAATATCCTCTCTAAACCCGTCCTTAACGTTAAAAATACCTTAAATTCAACGTTAATTCCAACGTTTATTTTCACACCCCTCTCGTACAGATCTTGCCCAATGCGGAAATATGACTAAGCATCCGAATTAGGCAACTCCAATTTTTTCCAGCCAGCATTTCATCAACCTTCGTCTAAGGAAACTAAAATAATATCCTCTCTCGGTAACAATTGACAATTCGCCTTGATTCCTCTCTCTTTCCCCTTTCAACCATGTTCTCGTTCGCCTGTTCCATGCCCTCGCTGTGTCTCCCGCTTAAAAATTTCTATAGCCCACCGCCTTTTCCTTTTTGATTTGTTTTTAGCGCCGAACCCAACGGAGCCTTATATATTGCAAAAACCCTCGTTTGTTTGACGCGAAAAAAGATTCACAATCGAATGTCTTCTTTCGTGACGAATTCGTATCTTCGATCTTCCGAAGGCCGCCGTCATGAGGGCCGTAAACGCTTCACCTTCTCCTTCATCATGGGAGATCCCTTTGCTCTAACCACCATCTCAATAGCCATAATAGGCTGGATTATAGGCATTGCAGGAGCAATAGCAGTGGTTCCAACCAATACCAAAATGCCCACTTTGACCTGGTGGGGTATTGTCTTTCAATTCTTCATAATAGTCGGCATTATTCTCATTGTGGGCTTTGATGTCCTATACCCATATCAACTGGCATTACTTTCATTTCTGGCCGTGGCTCTACTGTATACCACCAATACCACCAATAATTTTGTGTGGGATGACACGCCTGCTTCGGGCGCTGTTGCTGCTGGTCATATCTTGTTGTCCATTATCAATATTCTGTGGATCTTCTACTTTGGCACCTCATCCGATGAACCTGTACATGCCCTGGTCGATAGTTTTTCTGTCAATGGCGGTACTGCTACAAATGGAGCTGGCTCTGTTTATACGCGTTCATATCCTCGAAATTCAGAGACTCCCTTTGGTAGAGATGAAGCCATTGGAATGACGTATTCTAGACCTCAGCTTGCAACTGCACATAATAGCACTGATAACCATCACAGTCCAGCCACTGCTGGTCAGACTCAGCCTCGAAATGATTCGCCGTTTCCTCAGATGTATACTTCTGCTCAACTTGGAGGTGCTCTTGAGAACCATGCTCCGGAAGAAAACAAAGATCGTGACAGCTATGTTAGTAGAGATAGTGTTGCGAATCCCACCGATTATGCAAATGGCATGAGTTCTGACGTGTCGGGACCAGTGGTGTATCGATACAAGGCTAAAGCCATATACAGCTATGATGCCAACCCCGAGGATAAGAACGAACTTTCATTTGTGAAAGGAGAAACACTAGAAATCAGCGATCTTTCAGGACGTTGGTGGCAGGCTCGACGAGAAAATGGCCAGGTTGGTATTTGTCCAAGTAATTATTTGCTCTTGGAAGGCAAAGTCGAAGGACAGGAGATGTGACCATTTTTTTGCATGGACAATTTGTATCTATAAGTAGCAGTTAAAAAGAAAAGTAGCAGCACGGGACATAGGACGAATTTATGAAATTTGATTAATGATGGTGTGACGTGACGTGAACTTACGGCGTGCTGAGCTGGCGTGTTGAGCTGGCGAGTTAAGGTTGGCATGGCATGATATTGCATTCTGAGCTTGACATGATATTGCATTCTGAGCTTCACAATGCCATGATACAAACACCTCTATGACAACATGTATGTTGTGATTTTATATGGGCTGAGGGGAGGCCACAGCTGTAGGAACTGAGTCAAAGTGCTATCCGCTCTCCTCCTCTTCATCTCCTTCATCACTGCTTCGTGAATCCTCTGCCGATCCTCCTCGTATAATCTTCACCAAAACTCTCAATATCATCGTAAACCATATAATGGTGATAACCTGAAGTATACATAAACATGTTACTAAAGTCCAATGAACTCCAGGCACAAAGCACCGGATCAGATCACCGGTTTGAGGATTATAATAACACTTTTCTTCAATCAGATTAACAGCATCTGTGAATGCAGACCAGGTAATTAAGCAAAACATAACATGACGAAGACCGATCCAACTTATTAGAAATACCACAAAGGCATAATCACATGCTGTGTTAAAACCACAATATTTGAGAACTTTGGCAAATGAAAAAAGAGAGTCTACCACGTCCATTATAAGCATGACAACATGGCCAACTCGAGTATAATAGTAATAATAGCTGCCAAGGCACAGGATGCACGTGACAATATGATGAGTGAGCATCTGAATGTGATCTTTTCGGCGTTTTTCGACATTTGTAACATAAACTTCGCCAATCCAATGACTGGTGACGAACAAATAATAAGCCTTTACTATGGGATCAATTTCATAGTGGGGCCAGCCTTCCCATAGAGCCTTGAAGGACCAGGCATAAGGAGATTGAGTGAACAATCTGAGCGCCACGACAAAACTGCCGCTATAATGTATGATTTCCCAGCTTTGTTCAGCAAAGCGCGTCTTGGCTTTCTTTGAATGAATGCCGGCGAAGCGCTGAGCTACATATACCAGGATGTATTTTACAAAGATGGCTCTAAGCATAATGACAGCCATTAAACAGCTGATGGTAAAGAATATATCACGCTCGCCTATACCGGCTTTACCGGTTATAGGGCTTACATATTGGATGCGTAATGCCTGACTTGTGTAGGTTTGGAAACGAGGGGATTTATCGAGGATAAGTAAGGTTGCAAAGTATGAGGAGGTGAGTTCTGGGGGGTTAGTGGGGGAAAACCATGGGTAAAATGAGCAGAAAAATCACACTGTAACCCTCGTTTCACTTACTTAGTTCGATTTTCTCGAAATATTGCGCCCAGGTCACCGGCGCTTGTGCCAAATGCTTCCCCGGGACCTTGGCGTCATGCTCTTTGTCAATTTGCAGCACTTTTCTTTGATGCAATAGGTGCTCGGATTCACGACTTTGACGCGCAGAAGCTACAGTTAAGCTTCCATTGGCATCCATGACGTGGAGTTGTAACGAGAGAACGGCACGCTTTGGTTAGAAAAAACGGTGTGAAAATTTCACAGTGAGTTCCCAACAAGCAGGCCAACAGCCAAGGGTGCCGGGGGGAAGGTTGACAGGGGGAATAAAACGTAGAAAGAAGAAAAAAATGCAGGGGGGATTTGTGTATTTATATATAGGAAGAGAATGGAGGAATGAGGGGTAAGGTGGAGTTATAGTGGGGGAAGTACAGAGAATAGGGGAATAGGAGAATTATGAGCGGAAGGGCTGAGACGGAAGGGAAAAGGCGGTTTTGGGGTTCTTTTTCATTGAATTCTCGATATTTGAGCAATATAAATGAATTGTTTCATATAAAAATATATATTTCATTGTTTCTTATGTCGTTTCCTCGGCCTTCTGCCACTATTCCTCCTCCGATGCTGTGTACCTTATTACGGAGCCGACGGTTGACTGTTCGACTAAACTAGTAACATATTGTCAACTTTAGTAGAATTATCATAACTATAAATAACTTAGGGGCGGAGTGGCTTTGCCCCAAGAAAAAAATTGGACGACACCGGAATCGAACCGGTCGCCTTTTACATGCAAAGCAAATGTGATAACCAACTACACCAGCCGCCCATTTGTTAGGAAACAAGGTAATTTTGTAATTACTAGAGACGAGTCGGGTTTTTTGGCAGAGCTCGAATTCTGGGATTATATGGGAATAAAAGGTATTTAAAATAGATATTTGCTCATTAAAATCATGTTAAAATATACCGGGATGTCAATATACCGATAAAACAGCATGTTGTTATCGCTATTCTAGATGATTCTTCTCGTTAGTCAGACATCTGATACTTCCTAAAACGGTAATTCAACTCTAGCCAACAAACAGTCCTAGCACCAGATAAACGAGCATAAACAAACAATTAAGTCTACCAGTGACGTAAAAACGAGCATACTATAAATCCCACTACTATGAACATAACAAAAATAACAATAACTCCACTCTTTCCCATTCTATTCACTGTCTGTCCTTCTCCAGGGTAACCCATGACTCAGTGCCTATCCCAATGTGGCAATGTCTATCCCGCTTATATAAGGAATATAATAGAACATTAAAGTCATTGATAAAACTTACACACTTCCTTACAACTCTATTTTAGCAGCTAGTCAACGCATAATCAACGATACACAGCCCTGGATTTCCAATCAGCTCTTAGAGCGTCTTCTATTTGTTTGCCATGTCCTCGAAATCGCGCCATATCGCTTGCGAAACATGCCGCAAACGCAAACTGAGGTGCGATGGATCTCATCCAAGTTGTTCAGCCTGTGTCAAATCCGGTCATGAATGTATTTATCAGAATGTGGTGCTGAAATCCGGGCCGAAAAAGGGCCATCTCAAGTCGCTTCATGGCCGAATCAACGATTTGGAAGACCAGCTGAGAAATCTCCGGATCGAGAAAGAACAGCAAGAATCTTTGTTGAATTCTGTCTTCTCTGATAGTAATCAGCTGATATATGATGATACTTATGACGATCATCTGCCCTCTCCAGAGGTGGAAGCGGAATTCCACCGAGCCTTCTTTACGCAAAGAAGCGGCCTAGAAACATTTATTTGCAGAGATAACTACTTGAAGTCTTTGTATGGACCTCCTCAGTTACGGCCTCGTTTGGCACTAAGATATGCGATTTACAGCATGGCCTCATATGCCATACCCAAATATCGTTCAATGGCTCTTATTTATTACAGGAAATCTTGCAAATATCTTCGAAGAGATTTGGAAAACGCCGAGAGTTTCAATAACAGGTTGAAAGTTTTACAGAACATTCAAGCAAGAATTATCAATAGTGGTGTGGCTTGTATTGCATGTTTGTTTCCCGAAGCTTCTTCTCATGCCGTAACTGCTCTAAGATTCTGTCATAACAACAAGTTTCACACTATTGATGTTGCTACTGCTGATAGAGATGTTATTCTGAGCGATGATTCTTATACGAACGAGTGTCGTCGTACTTATTGGGCTTCTGTTACTGTGGATCGATTAAACGTTATCAATCTGTCCAATCCAAGCATGTGTAACAGCGATTTGATTTTCACTAAAATACCTACTGAGGATGATAAGTTTTTATGTGGGGAACCTGAGTTGTGTTTATCGATCTCGGCTCTTAATAATCCACAAGTTGCTGAGAAATGTCCTACCGTTAGACTGGTTCAATTCCTTGCCTATGATGTTGGAAGTCAGGCTAAACTGAACTTCACTCGCCCTATAATTTCGCCCAAGGAGCTTGGTGCTAATGGACGGTGGAGACGAGATATGGAGAAAACAATGAAGCAGATGTCGCTTTTACTCAAGTATATGCCGGATCGTGATAGGAAGACTCCCTGGGCAAGAGGTAATTTCTCTCGAATCACTGTACGCAGCATTGAAGTATTATTATTATCGGCAGTCATGAGCAGTGCTGTTGAAAACCCTCTTTTGACTGATGCTATTGATATTAACAGCTTATTGCCGGAATGCGTAGCAGCAGCTATGGAAATCACCGACATGGTAAGATCTATGAAACCGTTTTCGGCGCTTTTCTTTGACTTGGGGATGATTTTGACGGTATTCAGTACAATGAGGGTTTTGAAGATTTTGATCGAGGCTCAGGTATCCAACTATCAGCTTATTGTGCCTTATTATGATGTTTTACTTGATATATTGACCCAGGTTCGTCATGATATGCCTATTTTAGAGAAGAGTTTTACTCAACTGTCGAGCCAGAGTGTAAGTCATTATACCAAGCGAGAGTTTTGGCAGGTATTTCCTGATAACTTTGCGGAAGAACCCAATCTGAGCTCGGGTAGTACCGGTAGCTTATCGGAGAGTCACAGCTCGCCCTCAGATGGGGATATTCCTGAGATTCCGAGTATACAAGATACTTTCTCCGGGCTTTTTGATTTTGATATGGGATCAATGGCGGACATTGAGGCGGCCAATGATCTTTCGATACCGGTGATGGAGACAGATCTGTTTCCAAATGGGGACTTGTTTGGAGGGTATGAGGATGTGAAGATTGATATTAAGGGGTTGTAGGCCGGCGGGGTCTGTGCGGTTCTAGTGTCCAATGCTGGCGAACTCGGGCTTGTATTGCTTATTGGCAATGGTTGAATGTTTCGCGTTTATTGAAAATTAAAAAAAAATCTCTTTGTACATATGCTGGATGATTTTCAAAGGTTTTTTTGATATGAATTGATGGTCTATGGTACACATTCTACAATGGTATATTATACTACAATGGCATATTATACTACAGAGAGATGATATCAACCACTCATGATAATATATTCTATTTATTATTTATGCTAAGTTTAAGCTTAAACTTAAACTTTAATTTAAACTTTAATTTGAGCCGTTGCCAAGCCGAAGTCACGTGATTTGTCCCGGATTGGCCGGAAAAACCCTCCAACCTTAATTCTATTATTAAATATCCGTCTCGGTTTTCTTTGTTTTTGTCTTCGGAACAATTTTTTAGCTTTTCTCATCTTTCATGTCTTATTTTACCCATATTTGTTGCTAAATAACTCGATTAGATCATCCGAGCTTATCATACGGAATAATTGAGAGCGGAATTGCCATTGAAATGAGCTCAGAACGCACAAGACGACCATCTCATCATATTGCCTGCGATCTCTGTAGAAAACGCAAGCTCAAATGCGATGGTGAAAAGCCCATATGTACTTCATGCCTGAAGCGGAACGTCACGGACTGTCGTTATGCCGAGGTTCAACGAAAACCAAGTAGTAAGAAAGTATTAATGATGGAAATGGCCAATCGGATCGATGAATTGGAGTCTGAATTGGCTAGAGTTCGAATGACCAATTTGGGTGAGTCTCAGGAGTTATTATATGACGAGAACCAGGACCCGTATATCCCCGAGGAAACCGTTGCCAATGTGCTTTATGCCGAGTTTTTCCGAAGAAGAATAGCATGGATGTTTTTTATCAGCAAAAACAACTATTTCGAACGGCTATATGGGCGTCCAGAGAATCGGCCGAGATTGTCGAAGCAGTTTGCAATATTCGCCCTGGCCGCTTATACACTGCCCCGATATCGGCATTTATCTGCAATATATGCTAAAAAGGCCAAAAAATACGCTCATCGCGACTTTGACTTGTATGGTGCAAATAAACGCTTTGATCATCTGGATAATATCCAAACTTGGCTCGTTCTCATCTACCTCGATTGCAGATTAGATCATCACTTGCATGCCAGTATTACCACATGTGAAGCATTACGGTTATGTCATCATTTCAAGTATCAGATGATTGACTGTGAAATCCCAGCTGATTGTGAGATCATAGAGAGCGAGGACTCATATACCGACGAGAAACGAAGAACATACTGGGCAGCAATTTGCATTGATCGAGTTACGGCTCAGACACAATCAAATCCTTGTATGGTGGAAATGGAATATGTGTTTACAAGGTTTCCCGTGGACGATGAACGGTTTCAGAGGGGCCTTCCTAATACCTGTGTGTGCCCAAGAGACGTCATAAACAAGCCAGAAATGATGGAAAGACTTCAATTTGCACGAATTTTGCTGATAGTCTGCTATGAATGCGAATTTCTTGTCCGTGACTTACTTAATCGTCCAGTTGGAGTTACAAGCAGCAGAAATGCAGCTCAATGGCGATCTCAGTATGACGAGGTGGTCAAATTGCTGTATACTGTTCACCGTGTCATGGAGAAATTACCCAAATCTCATGGAATACATACACTGAATGATATGCTGCCTGTTTTTGTTAAAAGTTCGGAGATCTCATTGATTTGTGCTGCCATGGTGACTGTTTCTGAAGTCCCTGAGCTCTCAGATATCATTGAACTTCAATGGGGATTTCACCGCTGTATTTCTGCTGCAAAGGTGATCATAAATATTTGTCAGAAATTCGGCAATATTCATCTATTGTTTCGGGACAGTTTTGCCGTTGCTCCTCTATATATTACAGCACGGTTTCTTCAACTCATAAGCACTGGGTTTGGGTATTCACCGGAATTGCAACGCCTTAATGATATTTTTGTTGGTTTTTTCAATATGGAGAAACATGATTGCCCTCTTCTAAGGCATTGCTACGAAGATCTCACTATCACGCTTCCAAACTATGTATCACTGGCTGGCGATTTTAAATGGCAAACTGACATGAATTTGATACAGAAAAATTTCGGAAATTGTTTGAGATTGGCTCCTATTATATCACCAAGTCGTACTGAGATTGCCTTTAGAAAGTTGCCAGATACGGAAGATGAGAAGGAGTTCAACAGCCAGCAGGATGAGAACTATTCGGCTATTATTGACGAAATTTTTGATGAGAAATACTCTGTAGCTGTTGATGAGAGTGCTGAATTAGAGAAACAACTGGGAAATTGCATCGACGACTTTGGTCTGATGGTGTGCGAAGGAGAGTGGTTGTAGCAGTTCCGAGCTGGAGATTAAGAGAGAGAACATTGAAGCTGAGGGTTTGGAGTGGATATTTAGCAGAAGGAGGAGTTAAAGAGGAATTAGAGAACGGAGGGATAACCATAGAGAGTCATAGTCATAGTCCTAGATAACCATAGATAACCATAGATAACCATAGATATACACCTAGATTAAACTTATATATATGACCATACTGTCGCTTTTACACTTTCCCGCACTTTGTCTCAATTCTTAAAATAACCTTAATTAAGCTTTAAGGTTTAAGGTACAGTAATATGGCTAATAACAACCAGTGATTTACACCGAAAACGAACTGAAAACCAGCGTTTTCTAGCAAATCTGACCCTCATTTCCATGATATATAAATAAATCAAATTTTCAATTTAAAAATCAACTAAAAATCCCCTTTCTGACCTCTTTCTCTTATCTTATCTGATTCCCTCGCTTACCTAATCATTCCTCCCCACGTGACATTTTCAAAATACAAGCCAACCGCCACATTCTCTCCAAACTTAACATCATACCGTATCCAGCGCTTAAACACCTTGAACAACGAGATTTTGGTCATTGTGGAATTTAGCGCCATAAATTGACTGATCACGGGATTTATTCCTTCCGGTAAATTCCAATTTCTCGGATTTATACCTTAATTCCGGGTTTATAAATACCAACTTGGTCTTTATCCGCGGCGATAAGCATCCGTTGGAGCCTCTAACTGTCGTTGTTGGGATTGTAACACAATGAACATTTCACCGCAGCCGCAAGGGGCTCGTCATGTCGCTTGTGACTTCTGTAGAAAGCGCAAACTCAAGTGTAATGGCGCTAAACCGGCTTGTTCTTCCTGTGTTAGGTTGAAAAGCACTGAATGCCGTTATGCAGAAGCTCCAAAGCGATCGGGGCCCAAGCCTGGGTATATGCAGGAAATGCAGTCTCGAATTAACCAGCTGGAATCAGAATTGGCTCGTATCCAGCTCACTGGAGTGATTGAGTCGGACTCGAGAGAGCTCATGTTTGATGAGAATAACGACTCATATCTTCCTGTTGGTAGTCTGCTGAGTGATCTTCATGATACCATATTTAGTTTCAGTCCCTGGCTGTGTTTTATCAGCAAGGAGTACTATTTTCGAAGATTATACGGACCTCCGCACCTGAGGCCCCGATTGTCGAAGCGCTTTGCAATGTATGCATTGGCTGCATATAGTGATGCTCGTTATAAATCGTTGGCCCCTGTCTATTACCGAAAGGCAAAAGAATATGCTCACAAGGACATGGAACTGTACGGTGGCTCTTGGCAATACAGTCATTTGGATAATATTCAGTCATGGATTCTCCTCAGTTGTTACGACTGCAAGGATAATCGACACGTCCAGGCAAGCTCAGGTGTCGGTCATGCTCTCCGATTATGTCATCATTTCAAGTATCATATGCTTGATTCTGACATTTCTGCCAATCTCGAGACTTCAGCAAGTAATGATATATATGTCGATGAGAAGAGAAGAACGTACTGGGCTGCTGTTACTATAGATCGCTTGTCGGCTCAAACTAACTCAAATCCTTGCATGGTCGACATGAATTATGTTTGCACTCGATATCCTGTGGACGATGACAAATTTGTCCGAGGATTGCCAAATATTTGTATATCTCCAAGAGATATTTTGAGGGATCCAAGTATGCTGGAACGATACAGATATCCAAGATTGCTCATGGTGATCTGCCATGAGTGTGGATATGATATTAGAGATTTAATTGGCAGACCAGTCACTCCTGATGGTCTCAGAGATCCTGCTGAACAGCGTGCTAGATACCTTAGAGTTGCCAATATCATGAAAATATTGGGCAGCGTCATATCAGCGTTACCTAAGTCATCTGATTCATGGTCTTTTAATAACTTGCTTGATCTCGTTTACAAGAATACCTACATATGCATGCTATGTGTAGCCATGACCATGGCTTTTGATATACCTGGATTGTGTGACATCATCCAGATAGACTGGGGATGTGAACAATGTCTTGAAGCGGCGGGGGATATAACCAAATCCCTGCGCTCTTTGCAGAACTTCATCCGTCTATTTGCTGATAGTACACTTGTGGTTGTTATTTATGCTACAACGCGTTTCCTTCGAATGCTGGCTAGTATGAAATCTGAACTGTGTGGTAGATTTCAGAGCCACGTTGATATTCTTGTTAGTATCTTTTTCATTGCTAGTGAGGAGTCTCCTCTTATCGCTCGATGTTTTGAAGATTTGAAGATGAATATGCCAATAGAAGCTATACTCAAGGGAGAATTCGAGAATGCTAACAGGTTGCCAAAGGATGCTGTGACATCATCTGGTAGAATATTCTCGTCTCCGTCTAACTTTGACAATTTTCCCCTGGGTGCAGGGTCGACTGCTGGTAGTACGACGGATCCTAGCCCCACTGGTCTTAGCCCAAGCGGTGGCTTTGGCCTTAGTTCTGGTGAGGCTGACACAAGCTCCGGTAGATTTACTAATTCGATATCTGAATATCTTAGTCGAGCATTTGTGCCAGGAGATTCCAAGGAGGATGTGACAATTGTTAAGTATGTGTTGGAATCAAAGAACGATATGATGTCAATATCTTCAACGTCAGGAGATAATGAAGAAGCTCTTGCTAAAGAAATTGCATCACCTAAAGGTTTTGAGTCTCCAAAGGAGTTTGAGGAGTTCAAGGCGGCCAATGATGTGGTTGATTTGGAATGGCTGCAAAATCTTGATAATGAATTTATAATTCCACAAGAGGAGTTTGACAAGCTTGAGTAGGTTTGCGGGGTAAACTGGTGTTAATAATGTAAATAGGGAATCTCCAATGAAATCATTCAACTGGCGTCCGAATGTGTTGCGTGGATCGGTAGCAAACGCCGCATTACCGTAAATCTCGCCTGTGAGATGAAATTCATCATCAATTGCGTGCCAAGTCCATCAGAAATCAATCGAAATGCCCCCAATTGCCCCCTACGCTGTAATTCCCCTGTCACTGCCCGCCGACACCGCCACAGAGCTATTCCAAGCTTCCGTTATCGACAGCACTTTGCTCTCAAAAGCCTTACTTTTAATTGGCTCTTCATCAGCTGGATCATGAAAAGGGTTACAAATGTACGCTATATATGCTTTATGAAACGCCCGGAACATTGGTCGAACATCAAATCGCAGGTTATCATGAGCGTCAGTTCCGATAAGAAACTTTACTCCTGTGTTAGATAGTGATCCATATACTGCAATGCCATCGTGAACCAATAATAATGCATAAGCTCTTGCGTTTTCTGACGTGTTGAGTTGAGACATGACGTAGTCTAAGGACATGTGAGCGAGGAAATAATAGCGAAGATTACGGGATTCGGCGTTTTCCGGGTCATTTGGCGTATCATCGAAGGATTTCAGGTACAATGGGCTATTTGAGGCGCTGATAATTGCTACGAATCGAACGGCTACTGTCATGTTTGGCGCTAGAATGAAGAGAAGGAGAGCTGGAGATATGTGAGGTGGGTTTGAGAGGTCACGTGAGAAGCTTAGGTAATCAACATAAAAAATCCGAAATTCAGAAACGTTTCTTCTTTCTTTCACGTCTTTTTTTTGATTGAAATAGGTTCATTTCGGAATTCGACTTCAAATCTGTGACTGTTGTTCATATATCATCACAGTTAATCTGCTTCAATTGATGTTCTTCTTCCTTTGCAGCATACAGTGATCTTGTCATGTTCACATCATCGGAAGGTCGTTTTAAACAAATTGCATGTCCAACGACCAGAATTAAAGGTGAGAAATGTCAGATTTTGAATTGCATATTTAAGCATGATGATACGGAGATCAATGAGCGGAAAAGGCGGAAAATAGTAGGGGAAAGTGCTGTGGATAGCTCATCAAATCGACCCACTTCTCAGAAATCTGCCCCAAAAGTTACAAAACATTCAGAAAGTGTTGGAGATGCGGAAATCAAACAGACACGGAAGGCAAATAGGGAAAATCCGACGGCTAAAGCGGAGAGTAAGGCGGAATCATCGTCATCTGTCTCTGAAGCCTCCTTCAAACTCACTCCGAAACCAGTTATTCCATTCAATCCTGCTACTCTTCAGCAACGTGTACAATATCTGAATCATATTTACAAAATGCTGGTTGAAACAAGATCAACAGACCAACCGAAAATCGATGCTGTTGAAGCCGAGTACCGAATAGCTAGTACCAGCACTACAGTTACATATCCTGTGAATATCCGCAGACTAATGAGCGATATTAAGAGCGGAAAATTCAAAAATAAGGAAGCTTTAGCGGCAAAAGAGGCGGAAGATGCTGAACAGCTGGAACGGGACGAGCTGACCAAACGGATTGTTCCTGTTGATATTCTAAAACAAAGACGTTATACGACAGAGCCTGTAGCACCATTGGATATGCCGGAAGACTGCTCTGTGAAGTGTGCTCGTTGTGGTGTTCAATTCATTGTCAATGAGATGCTGAAGAATCGGCCGAAATGCGTATTCCATCTGCTCAGACGTGAATACGATCCTCAGAAGGGAAAACGGTCGGAAATCTTCCCATGCTGTTCTCAGCCTCTCGGAGAATCCAACGGATGTGAGTCGCGGAATTTCCATGTCTGGAAGCTGGATGATCCTCAAATGTTAGCAGGAGTCATCCCGTTTGCACGTATTCCATCGACCTCAACAGATAAGACACTGTTTGCGGCAGGAATAGACTGTGAAATGGGATATACTACGTTTGGAATGGAGCTCATTAGAGTGACTATAGTAGATTGGAAGAGTCGAAAAACCGTTTTTGACCGATGTGTATATCCTTATGGAGAAGTTCTTGATCTGAATACAAGATTCAGTGGAGTTGACAATATTAATAAGGGGATTGTCAATGATGATGGAACTGTTGAGCCTACAATTAGTTTCAAAGAGGCTCGGCAGTTGATATTTGAGTATATCAACAGTTCTACTGTAATTATAGGCCATGGACTGGAAAATGACCTGGATGCTCTGAGATTGATACATCATCGAGTAGTCGATACAGCAATCATATATCCTTCTATGAAAGAAGCTAGAACGTTTTCATTGAAACAGCTGACATTCAAGTATCTGGGGAGGACGATACAGACAGGACAGCATGATTCAAGTGAGGATGCATTAGCAGCATTGGATATAGTGAAGGAGAATATCAAGAGGGATGGAGAGGCGAGGAAGAAGTTGGGGGGTTAGGGCCATATTTATTGGGTGTAATGAGGGGAATTTCGGAGACTATTGATGTTGTTGGTTAATGATTGTCGACTCTTCTTATCAGAAAAACCCTATCAAGATTAGCGGATATTTGCGTATGAGGAATGATCTTGGAAAGAATAAAAAATAAAACGAAGATAATATTATAAACTCTCGTTATCTTTAGCCGGTTTGTCAGATGTCTTTGTGTATGCTTTTATATACTATCTATGCTCCTTTATACCAAAACCCACAGAATAATTATTTAAAAATTCAGCAAATATCCCCTCAACTGTTTGCATCTCCCATTGTTCCTAACATATATGTCAAATGTGTCCATTGTTTGCTAAGATATGCTGCTATATCTCGTCTTGTCAGATAAAGTAGATGAGCATAATATAGATTGTTATCCTCGATATCTACACTAATTTAGTAATTTTGACGTAAAAACCGACTGATCATACACCTACTTAATTTCTCACGTGACTCAAAAACAATCTCTTCTTCTTTTTGGCAAAGCGTTCCTAGATGAGGTCTTATCAGTTTGAGTTGTTTGGGGATTGTTCTTGACCAGAAGACTCTTTCTGGGTGTTTTCTGAAAGTCTCCGGGATATCCTTTTGATCCATTAAACTATTGATTTACAAGGTTTAAACGATATTGGGGTGATATCTGGTGATTTATAGTTACGCAATCGATGAGTGAGGTCATGTGGTTCACGTATGCATGCAAGCCACAAGTTAATACCACATTTGGTAGATAGGGAAAATTAATAAAATATGAGTTTTAATGGATTCAATTGATATGGAAATAATTTTTAAAATAGTAAAATGATGTGTTTTGGTGGTTTTTCTGTCATTTCTACCATATAATATATAATATATAGAATATTTGATCTGTCATTTTTTCCCCTCAAAACTATGCAAATCCATAACAGATGTCAAAAATATGCTGATGAATCGACCAATGCTTCTTCAAAATCTCCGCTATCGATTCTCTGACTTGATAAAGTGTAAAATACATCCATGGAGTTTGAACTGATTGGTCAATATCATAGATAATATCACAGATTATCACACTACTACTTACCTGCAACAGGAGTATTAGCAAATAAATCCATTATGAACTTTTCCTGCTGACACAGATGATGCAAATCGTCATCTATACTTTGTACCTGACGGGGAATATCGGTATTCCAGGGTTCATAGCGGGTTCGTTTTCCGAAAAATTCCTCAAAGGTAGACATGTGGTGGATAAATTCTTCATTTACATGGTTAAACAACAAGTAGAGATCATGAGACACGACCTGTCATTAAATTGTCTGTAGCTAGCCGCCCATTTTCTGTGTCGCGATGAGGATTTTGAGGATATACAGGCACGGCTTTCCGGTGAGGCTCAAGATAACCCCACGATTTCGGGTCCGAGACCGGAGTAAGCACAGCCGTTGTAGATCAGTGACGTAATGGAACGACGAACATGTGATAAGGGAAATAGAGGAAAGATTACAAAGATTGACGGTTACATAGAAATTAAGGGTTACATTGGAAATCAATTACAAAAAATTAATAGTTATTGGCTTCTTTGTTGATTAGGGTGGCGTGGATAAGTTAGGGTTGGAACCCTTAATTGGTTACCAATCATCAGTATAAAGTATTAAGAAGCATTATAAACAACAAAACGGTCTGGAACTAAATTTTGGTTCTTTTGCTTATTATAAGCATACTTAGACTCTTTGTTCCTAATCATTTCACAGTAATTCTGTATTCTATGCTTCTTTATGGATGATCTCACTACATTTCATACCGTTTGACCGATTACTCATCGGGGGAGGTTGCATAAAAGAAATTTAACTCAGCCACTTAAACGGCGTATATGTAATCGAACGCGAGGTGGAGAATTGGGTGGGAAAGGCTAGAAAAGACTCTATTATATATTAGAATAGTACTGTATACCATATATCGTCATAATATATTATATATCATCATCTTAATAGATTATATATCATCTTAATAGATTATAATCCTCCACTCGGATAGTCAGGAACTCCGATGGTTCCATTCCATGAATCTAGACTTATGTTCCCACATGAAGGATACGAGCTTATTTCCCAAACTAGGTAACATGAGAACATATGACCAGTGTTCTAGAAGATCAAACAAGTAAATGACTTATAATATTGATCACGGATGGATGGTCACGGGAGAGCCGAGGAATGGAAATAATACGAGAATAATAGAAGAATTCAATAGTAGAATATAACATTGGTCGAGGCTCCTAACCGTTTATTATTCTTTGGTTAGTAAGTCCCTGTATTCTCGAAACCCCGCTTATTCTCCCCACCAGTCATTTTGGCTTTCTAATCGATTATTGATCACAAAGAAACTGCGCCGCTTTGTCATTTCAGGGGAATGTGGTACATTTTCGGACTTTAACGCATGCCGAGATAATATATATATGGGGCTGAAGAACGAGGATTGTACTAAACTGTGAATTGTAAAAACGAATTCCACTGGTATTATTTAAAGGATATCGTTGGATATTGGTTTTTATTCAATCTTCTTATTCGACTCCTTACATCGTCCTTAGCTCCTCGGCCGAAAACGGAAAGTCCCAGCGCTTAACTTTTTTTCCTTCAAACGCCTGACTGCCTGCTGACGCCCGTTTCTCGGTCTTAATATTCTAAATCTCGTCGCTTCATGACCCCGGGCTCAAATCAACCCAACCGTCATATAGCCTGTGAATTCTGCCGACTGCGAAAACGCAAATGTGATGGAAAGCGCCCAAGATGCTCAACTTGTATTGCCAAAGATAGAAAGGAATGTTTTATTGTCGAAGGACACCGTAAAACAGGGCCTCAAAAGGGTCAATTGCAGACCCTGCAGATGAGAGTCGTGGAATTGGAGCAGGAATTGGCTAAAACAAGACTTCAGGTCGGTTCGGAGCCTGATTTGGTCACTTTTGGGGTCGAAGATGAGGATCCTTGCTTACCTTCTAGAGATATAAGGCAGGAATTGCACCGGAATTTCTTTGAAAACATGAGCTTTGCCAACTTTTTCATCTCTAGAGCTCTTTTTATGAAATCTTTAGACGGCCCCGTGACTTCCAGGCCCAGACTTTGTCTAAGATTCGCCATTTTGGCTGTATCGGCTTATACGTTGCCATGGCATCGACAACTATCGCACATGTTCCACAAAAAAGCCCGAGAATACGCCCTAATTGAATCGGAAGTTTACGGTGCCAATTCACAATTCAATCATGTTCAACTTATTCAAGCGTGGGTCGTGATTGGCGCTTTTGAATGCATGTGTCATCGTCGTCTGTCTGTAATGTTCTCTGTTTCTCATGCTCTACGTCTTTGCCAATACTATGGATATCATAGAATCGATGTAGCTCTTGCTGACCATGTCTCTGTTCAAAGTGATGACATTTATGTAGACGAGAAGCGCCGTACTTATTGGACTGTTGCTCTGACTGACCGTTTATCTCAGATTGGATATTGCGAATTAAGCACTGATTTGGTTGAAAACACCTATACGAAATTCCCTCTTCAAGATGACAAGTTTGCCCGTGGAGAACCAGGGCTTTGTGTTTCAATCCAACATGTCGTTGAAAAGCCAAAGCTGTTGTCGCAGCTGTTTACAGGTCCTTACACGTCTCATATGCTAATGATAACTTTATGTCATGAATGCTTTCAACGTTGCCTACATTTATATTCAAAGCCTATTACCTGTCGAGATTTCGTTCAGGGAACTGCCTGGAGAAACCACTATGACACTGTTCACAGAATTGCTGCCGTACTTGATGAAAATGCTCCAGAAGAACAGCCAGATCAAGGTTGGTACTTTGACAATGTTAATCGACTTATAGCCAAGTCTGTGGACATTTTGCTGCATTCCGTGCCCATTATTGCATCTATTGACAATGCACAATTGTTGAATTTTGTCGATGTTACTGCAAATATGGACAAATGTATTGCTGCGTTGTCGGAAGTTATTCAACTACTTAGTCGTTATGGCGATATTTCAAAGCTATACAGTGATGGAGCTGTTGCTGAAACAATACTACGCTCCTGTAAGTTTATTAAAGGACTCATTGAGTTACGAATTGACGGATATGAGAAGCTGGAGCCATTCTGGGAATTCTTGGTGGAGACATTCCGCCAAGTAGCCGATTCATGTCCTCGTGCAAAAGAAGCTTATGAAGACATTCAAATGGCAAGAGTCTCGGTTTTGGATGAATGGAATCCTAAGAGGAACATGGCTCTTTCACGGTATATTAGTCAGACAGAATATGTGGAAGGATTTGCTCCAGAAACTGCAATTAAGGGCCGTGCAGATTGCATGGATAATAAGCAATATAATTGGATAGATCAATGGACAGGAGAAAGTGATTTTGGTGCATCTTTTACGGTTCCTGTTCAGGAGGAGTTGTGGAGTTATTTTGATTAGAGGGTTTAAACGTTCATTGTATAGAAGGGATATTTATTATGCGATAATATACATTTTGATATTATATTTACTTACAAGTTTTATTTACAGAAGAATCCGTATGAATAGAGATCAAAAGCCGCGTTTAGAACCTTAATAGCCGAGAGAGCTAGTAGCCGCAGAGAGCTAGTAGCCGCAGAGAACAAATAGCCGCAGACAACTAATTAATACAACCGAATAGACGCCTAACAGTGTAATATGACAGCATAGCAGCCGAGCTGCTCTACGCTCCTAATACCTCAAATGATATACCGCCAATTGACTCTTACTCACCTTGCTTGGTGATCCGATCATGATATCGGCTCCAGTCACCGATTTCGGAAATGCAATCACATCTCGTATAGAATTAGTTCCACATAGCATGGCTACCATTCGATCATAGCCAATAGCAAAGCCAGCATGAGGTGGACAGCCTGTATCCAATGCTCGCAGAAGATGCCCAAAGAGGTGCTGATGATTTATAATTCCCAGAATCCGATCAAATATAAAGCTTTGTAGCTGAACATCGTGAACTCTTGTACTTCCTCCTCCAACCTCTACTCCATTGATCACCAGATCGTAATGTTGACCATGAGCAGCCAATGGGGTCGTTTCAAGCAGATCGTAATCTTCTGGCTCGACCATTGTAAAAGGATGATGACTGCTCAGGATGCGGCTTGAATCGTACTCGGGATAAGCTGTTGAATCATCTGTGGTGATCTCTGACGGAGCAAACAGCGGGAATTTCGTCAACCAAGTAGCTACAAAGTCGTTTTCTAAGTCAATGGCGCGTTCTCCAGTACTTCTAAGTTCATGTTTGGGGTATTTTTCAATCACCAGTTGTCTCAATCGACCTAGAGGTGTTGGATTCTCGTATGACAGCTCCTGTCGATCTCCAAATGCGACAATATCGCCAGGTTGCAGCTCAAGTTGATTGAACACTTTAGAAACATCGATATCTTCTTCAGATAATGATATCAGCCATTCTTGTAATGTTTGTTGCGTATAATCGTCAGGTACTTGTTTGATCACCGGTGAACGGTGAGGATAGAATTTCTCGTCAAAAACAAAGTCTTCCAGAGTGGAATTTTCATATGCATGTTTTCTCAGTATAAGTGCTTCAAGCACTGGAAATCGTGGATTGGTTTTGGCTCTACCGTCCAGAGTAACAATCTCCAGAAGATATCTCAAGTCAGGCTTATCGATCCCAAATTTAGATATAGCTTCTGAATAAGTAAGAGGAGTAAACTCAGTGCCCTCTTCACGAGCCACCAGCTTATATGGGCTTGTTTTAGTGTCTAAAACCCATAAATTCTTGGTGCATTTTGTCCAAACGGTAGATATAAGTGATTCCAGGACTTTCTGCACATCTTTAGCTCCAGAATACGCCATTTCAATATCAATTTGCGTAAATTCTGGCTGACGATCAGAACGAAGATCCTCGTCTCGAAAACACTTCGCTACCTGGTAATATCGATGAAATCCTCCGGCCATAAGAAGCTGCTTGTACTGCTGAGGACTCTGAGGTAAAGCGTACATGTACCTTGGCTTGCGTGTAGGAACTAGAAACTCACGTGCACCTTCAGGAGTCGATTTGAAAAGAAGAGGAGTTTCTATTTCTGTGAATCCAAGGTTATCAAGGACAGAGTGGACTGTCTTAGTAATGAAAGACCTCTTTTTGAGGTTATTCTGCAGCGTTTTTTGCCGCAATTGCATAAATCGAAACTCCGCTGGTATCGTATCAGATACAGCTATGTGTGCAGCAGATATTGATGCCTTATTCAGCACATTTATGTTAGAAACCACCAGATCAAGAGCGGTTTCTGAGCCTGGACGTGCTTCTAGGACTCCTTGGACACAAACAGCGCTCTCAGGCTTGAGTTTTCGAACCTGGTTTTCGTCAGATCGATCAACCAGCTGAATAGTATCTCCATTGACATCTCTTATAGTAGCAAACGCCAAATTAGAGGCCATTTTCTTGGGCTTCTGATCTACCCAGCCCTGAATTAGGACATTTGATCCTGCCTGATTAGGAAGCTCTTTAACGGCCAGAGCCCCACGGGGAAATTCAACTACACGTCAATCAAAGAACACCATATTTACGTTTGTAGTATATACTTACATTTGCTGAGAATGGAGGATTTAGGAGGAAGAACCGTGGAGAAATGACGGATCTGGGAGACGGAGGGAAGAAAATACGAGATCCCGCGTCTAATTGAACGAGCCCGCATTCTCAATCTACCCTGAAATAACCAACAATTTAACGAAGTACAACGTAAGAAGTCAAGTTTGTTGCATGGTGAGATTTTTCTCGTAGATCAATAAAGAGTCACGTGACGCTTACGTAATCTCATCCCAAGCGCTTCTCAGAATCTCGCTAGCCGCCACAAACTTGCCAACTTTCAAACCACTTTTCTCAAACAAAAGCAGCAATGGATTCGCTTCAGAGGTTGCTTGGACAGACGGGCGGCATGTCCAATGTCGGTGTTGACAGTCCGGTGGTGGATAATAGTGAAACTGTATATATTTCGTCGTTAGCGCTGTTGAAAATGCTCAAACATGGACGAGCCGGTGTACCTATGGAAGTGATGGGTTTAATGCTTGGAGAATTCATTGATGATTTCACGGTTCATGTAATAGATGTGTTTGCCATGCCTCAGAGCGGTACAGGAGTCAGTGTTGAGGCTGTTGATGATGTATTTCAGACTAGAATGATGGATATGCTTAAACAAACAGGCCGAGATCAAATGGTGGTTGGATGGTATCATTCGCATCCAGGATTCGGATGCTGGCTCAGTAGTGTGGATATCAATACGCAGCAATCGTTTGAGCAGCTGAATCCTCGAGCTGTGGCTGTTGTGGTTGATCCTATTCAGAGTGTTAAAGGCAAGGTGGTGATTGATGCGTTTCGGCTGATTAATCCAACGACTCTGGTTATGGGTCAGGAACCTCGTCAGACGACAAGCAATCTGGGGCATTTGAATAAGCCGTCGATTCAGTCGTTGATTCATGGGTTGAATCGTCATTATTATTCCATCAATATCAATTATAAAAAGACGCCATTGGAGGAGAAAATGCTTCTAAATATCCATAAAACAGCATGGGCGACTGGGCTGGAGATTCGTGACTACAAGGTTCAAGAAGAGGAGAACTTGGAGGCTGTCAAGCGTATGGTTAGGCTTGCAGATCAATACACAACTAGAGTCAAAGAAGAGAAGGAATTGTCTGAAGAACAGCTCAAGACTCGATATATCGGCAAGCAGGATCCTAAGAAGCATCTGGAAGACGCTGTTAATGAGCGACTGGAGGATAATATAGTGTCATTATTGGCTGGAAATGTGGATACGATATCGTTTCAGGGTTAGACTCGATAGTCCAGTAAATGGTAATGGCTCGACAATACCGCAAATGACTCGATGTAGATAGCATGTGAAGTGGAGCAAAGCGAATCCAACTCGGTACATGAAAGGTATGTACAAAGTCCCATAAGTTATGAGGATTGCAAGACTAAAGAAACAATAGTGTAGGTCGAATCGTCATATTAGCACAGTAACGGTAATCGTAGAAAGGTAAGTCACAGTGAAGGCTCATTTATTCTCTTCACTCGTCCATATTATCACCCCATCTTTTCCAGCTGTTGCCAACTCTCCATCGGTTTTGACATTGATACTCAGCACTTTATCACCATGTCCTTTGAGACTAGTGACCAAAGCCTTTGAATTGACGTCCCAAATTGCTATTTTGTTATCGGATAAGGCGTGAGCAACGTATGGCCGGTCCTTGTAGACGATGAAGGCACTCGAAGAAGCATATTTGAAGCGATGAGGATTAGAGTCTTCTCGGTATGTTTTAGCGCATTTGTCAGTGAAGAAATTCCACAGTTTGAGTGATCCATCAATAAGTGCTACCAGGATATACATGCTATTGGGGCTGAATATGACATTCATGACCGGAGGATTGTTATGAGCACAGACCAATGTACGCAGACAATGGCCAGAACCCACGTCCCACATGCGAATTAGCCCGTCATACGACGAAGAGACGACTATGGTGCCATCGCGGGAGAAGTTGACCGCACTGATGGGATCACTATGAGCAGCCAGAGTATGCATGCAACGAGCCTGTTTAACATCCCATATACGAACGTTTTCATCGGCTGAACCTGTTGCTAAGAGGTTTCCTTTGTTATTGAAATCAACGCACGTCACGTGGTGCGTATGACCTTTGAGGACTCGTAGGGCCTTGCCTGAGACGGCTTCCCAGATTCGTATGGTTTTATCATCGGAGACAGAGGCTAGAATATGAGCATCTCGAGACCATGCTATGTCAGATACTCCGCCTATATGGCCTTGAAGGCGGGAAATAAGGCGGAAATCGGAGGAGTCGTAGACGAGAATGGTTTTATCGGCGGCTAAAAGGTTAGCGGGGGATTTGAAGGCAGAGAAATCGAAGATCAGCACGCCTAATACGAGCCAAAATTTCGTTTTCTCCCAGAAATTCACTTCTACTTACAACATGTGGCGAAAAGCTTGCCATTCCGGCTGTATTTAGCCGCTGTGACAGATGCTTCGTGGTCGTTTAACCGGTGTTTTATGGAATATTTTGGTATTGACATGAGAAAAACACGATATTTGGCGAAATTTTCAATCGTCCAATCAGATCGCGTATATTTTTCTGTTTTATTTACGATTGGCGGAACTTACACGTCGTGTTGTTGTTGGATCAAAGCGTTTGGTGAAATATGGAGGATGGAAAGAGGAAAACTGTGGGGAATGGAATCAGCAGGAATATCAACGAACTCGTACATTGCGATATTGGGAAATGACGATATTGGCTGAACAATGGCTTTTATTGTATTTTACGAGGAAAAATCAAGAAAAGGCCGGGTAATTGTGTCATTACGGTATATACATGTGGTGATTTTAGTGCTGAACACTATGCGGGAGACGTTCGACGAGAAATACAGCAAAAAAACGGCAAGTTTTGTGTGCAAAATTGCATAGTCTTCTTATCGTATTTCATTCATTATGCGATTGGCAGTGTTTTTCTCTCGCTGGTGTACTGCTCTTGTCAGTAATGACGGGTACTGATCTGCTGGTTAGAGTCTAGGCAGATAGAGAGTACTACTGGCAACAGCAGTGTATTGGCCAAACAAGCAAGAACCACGCTTTTAACTGTGAATTAACTCATATTCCCCATAGCTGAGAAGCATACTGAAAGAACTCACAGTACCAGCAACCAGTCTGTTGTCGAATATCACCAGAAGTGCTCTACCTCACATGATCTGCCGGCCTGCCTGCCCTGACACTCTGTATACAATCATACGTCCAACCCTACCAGCACTATCATGCTAATCTTCTTAAAGCTGCTGCTACCTCATATTATCTCCTTTCCTCTCTTCGACAGCCTCGCCAGACATCCTGCCAGCTGCAGGTACGTTCCTACACCTTCCAACACCCTCATATGCGTGAAACCTATGATTTTGATAAACTCCAGCTTCTGCTCATCGCTGAGCTCCTTCAAGCTCTTCGTGACTCGAAACATGGTAGAAATGACGTCTACAGCCGAGTATCCTTTATCCCACAGTTGATCCAGTTCGAGCAATGCTCCATCGATATTGGACTTGTCACAAGCCTTGAGTAATCGCTGGATGGCCACCGGGTGCGGCGTATCGACCACCTTGAACACATTGTCGCCATTAACGAAACCAAATCCACTCCATGTGCTCTGGAGATTGTTAATTGCTTGTCTCATATCACCGTCGGCAGCAAACAACAAGGCACTCAAACCATCATCAGAATACTTGACGTCTTCTTCCTTGATGATCTCGAGCAGTCGCTTGAGGATATTTTCATCTGACAATCGAGTATATCGCAGAATTGCACATCGACTCTGAATTGGCTCAATGATCTTATTGCTTTGATTGCAAGCAAAGGCGAATCGCGTGGTATTCGAATAGATCTCCATAGTTCGTCGCAGAGCTTGCTGAGCACCCGGCGTCATGCTGTCAGCTTCATCTAAAATGACGATTTTATGTCTTCCGGGCGGTAATTGGACGGTTTTCTGAGCAAAGGACTTGATTTTTCCCCGTACAACATCGATTCCTCGGTCATCGGACGCATTCAGCTCCAAAATCGCATCTTTGTACACTTTCTCACCAAGCAAAGAATGCGCTAAACAGTGAATCGTCGTCGTTTTTCCGATTCCCGGCGCTCCTGATAGAATCATATGGGGCATATTGCCGTCACGTGCGATGATCTTGAGTCTTTCGACCGTTTCTTCATTTCCAACGACATCATCCAAATATACAGGACGATACTTTTCCACCCAGGGCAATGACAGACCTGGAGCACTTTTTCTAGCGGTGTTTGTTTGCTTGGAAGTGCTGGCTTCGTTGCTCATTGTGGAAGTGTTAGGTAAGAAGTTGAAATGGAGGGAGAACGCGAGGGCCGAAAAGGGAAGGAGAGGAGAGATGGATTTCGGCGAACGAGGGGGTTTTTGAGATAAATACAGATTGTTTGTGATTTATCCGGCTTCATTGATCACCCAGAGTCTAAAAATAAAGTACAATTGTGCTTTTTTGGCGTTTTTTCACTATCGCCTCTTATCTGTCACGTGACCTCATATATACGCGAAAAGTACGCCTGGCTCATCTCTGCCCCTGAGCCACCATGTCATTAACCACCGAGCACAACTACCGAGACGCGACGATTTCTCCTTTTGATGACCAAACCTCTCCGGACGCGCCAGACCACAAAACTAAACTTGTATGGGCTCAAGACGAGACCGTCCACACGGATATGGAGACAATATGCGTAAAGAACTTCTCAATGTCAACACAAAAAGACATGTACTCCAAGCTATGTGATCCTAAAAGTAGTACATCAGGAAGCTATGAGATTGTCGGCTATCAAGATCATCCGGTGGCGCTCTATTTGGAGTTTAAATACACTCTGGAGAGGTATGATCCTCTATTTACTGAAAAGGCACTCCTGGAAATGATATCTCTTATAAGATCGAGCATTGAAGAGTATGTCAAAATAGCATTTGTTGATGGAGAAGAATGTTTGAATAGCTGCGAACCGGTGGTTTTGCAAGCATGTGAGATACGGGACTTCCGAATGCGGTATATTCATCGAGGAGTCAAGTTTTATAACCAGCAACGGCATCTTCGGGCATTTGCCATTGAATTCGACGCGTTCCTTAGACCAAGGATAGACGAAAGATGTGTGGCAGAGATGAAGAATGTAGAGTTGCGTGACGCTTTTGCACAGCTACTGATGCCTGACCGTCTTGTTGATCTGACTGTCTATCGAAGAGTAGCACCAGTGACACTTATTGGTGGTTCTTCTGAGCCTTTGAATTGGATGTTATGGAAACCAGTTGAAAAAGATGCCAAAGCATTGTACTCAACTGGCCGGTCTGACTTCAAGAGCATTTGTCCGACGCCTGAATTATTCTGGAGATCTTTGATTAATATTGTTGGTCCTCGTACGGGATGCCATCAAGTAGCAGCTCCTGAAAATGATAGGCACTGGACTAGGCGGCATATTGTAGCTAAACACTCGGTCTGTTATCCGGAGGAAGAGAGACGCGATGATCTGTTGAAGGAGGCACGATGCTATGTGTCGCCGAGTACAAAAAGCAAGAGGAGAAAAGAGGAGGCGAAGTTGCGGAGGGAACGAGAGGGCATGGTTTTAGGTTAAAAGGGGCGAGGACGGGCAGGTGAGCAGGAGGAGCAGGAGGAGCGGGCCATGAGCAGGAGGATAACGGCAGTAAAAGGGCAATCCCGGACGTTAATTAGTCCATCCGCCTTGAAGATTATCAACAAGGCATATCAACAAGGCATATCAGCAAGGCACGTCAACAAGGCATATCAGCCTAACACTACACCTTATCGCCTATGATTTCTTGCAAATTTACCCCAACCTTTCTCTTCTGCTAACCCTCCTCGAGTCACATTAAACAATCTTTCTTATCTATGACATTCTCCCCTATCGTTGCAATGTCACATCGTCGGCTATAACATGGCGTGCCGATGCAACATAACACCACCGACGAATCAACTTTAATCATCTCGGATTCGTTTCTTTTTGCTGTTACCGCTTTTATATCGGCATGTCATTAATATCATCAATAAATTTCCAAAAGTATCCTCTCCTATGCCCCTTTTTTCCGTGTTCCTGAGTCTCTTGCTGCCTCAACGCACGAAAAAAGCAATTATGTCCGAATTCGTCCATTATTCCGAGATCAAGTCATCAGCCATCAAAGAATACAAACAACAACAGGAAATTAACGATAATTCCCGGAATACTTGCATCCTCTCCCTTCTCATCTCCATCTCCCGCTCTTCCGCTTTATTTTCCTTCTTCTCCTCACGACCCCTGAACGGTTTTACTGGTGACTCATGCTGCTTACGTAACAAGCCATCGATTCGTTAAGTCCGTCTCACCACAACCTTTAATATAATAGCAAGGAACCGTCACTTTTCTTCTTCCTTTTACTTTCTTTAACATGTCCATTCCATCCACCAAAACCCAAACTCCTCATATTGCGTGTTTCTTCTGTAGAAAGCGAAAACTCAAGTGCAATGGAGAAAAACCCATCTGTTCGTCATGCCGCAAACGCAACAAAACAGAATGTCATTATGCCGAGGTTCAGCGCAAATTCAATAGTAAACAGCCGAAATTCCAAGAGATGAAGAGTCGAATAGACGAGCTCGAATCTCAATTGGCTCTAACTCGAGTAGGCCTTGGTCAAGACGACCACCATGATCCTTCTCTTCCGGACCCTGAGACGGCTGATAAACTTTACAAGTTATACTTTGAAGGAACGGTTGCTTGGGTGCCGCTTGTCAGTAAAGGGAATTTCTTTCGAAGCTTGCATGGATCACCTGATAGACGGCCTCGATTATGCAAGCAATTCGCCATGTTTGCCATAGCAGCAGCCTCGAGACCTGAATACCGAGAAATGGCTCCGTTGTATACTCGTAAGGCCAAAGAGTATGCCCAGAGAGACTTTGAGCTAAATGGAACAGGTGAGGGGTTCAATCATCTCGATAACATCCAATCCTTGATCCTAGTAGCATGTTTAGACTGGAAATTAGATCGTCATCGGCATTCCAGCTTAACTAGCTGTCAAGCATTGCGATTATGTCATCAGTTCAAGTACCAAATGATCGACAGTGAGGTGCCAATTGATGGCGAAAGTATTGAATGTGACGATTCCTATATCAATGAGATGAGAAGAACTTACTGGGCAGCCGTCTGCATAGATAGATGGGCTTCTCAGTTCAGTCCCAATCTCTATATGGTGGAAATCGAACATGTTTGCACTCTGTTTCCTGTGGATGATGAACGATATGAGCAAGGAGGATCCAACACTTGTGTATCACCCAGAGTGATAATGAACAATACAGAACTGATTAAAAACTGCAAGTATCCAAGAATATTGCAAATCATCTGTTATGAATGTGATTTCTTGGTCAGGGATTTGCTGAATCGACCTGTTGGTTCAACCAGTGCCAGAGATGAGAATCAATGGAGATTTCAATATTATAGGGTATCGAAGATTTTGAACACCATTAACAGATGGGCAACCAATTTGCCAATTTCGTCAGATTCGATTTCCTTAAACAAAATGATTGTTTATTTTGCAAAGACAACCGAAGTGTCCCTGATCTGTGCTGCTATGATCACCGCTTCTGAATATCCTGGTCTAGCAGACATAATTGACCTTCAATGGGCGTTTAACAAATGTCTTGAAGTTTCGATGGAAATTATCAATATTATACGATCAACTGGAGATTTGTCTTCCATGTTTGCTGATTGTACGGTGGTGGTGGCCGTATATACCACTGCACAATTCCTTCGATTGAGTACGGCATTTCACTATTCTGCCGAACTACAGCGTCGAATTGACATTTTAGCACATATGTTCTATTTGACAAAAGATCATCTGCCGTTTCTCGAGCATTGTTATGACGATTTGAATAGTGCGCTTCCAAGCATAGCATCCCGTGTGGGGTCATTCAGGGCAGGAACAATGGCATATAATGGGGCTTTTGAGGCGATTGAGCCAATTGAGGTGATTAAGCCTGTTGAAGTGAATGAGCCTGTTGACAGTGTCATCGGTGAGAAAGGTACTGTCTCTTCTAATCTCCAAACCACAGCCTCAATTACACCTCCGAGCGGCTCTCAAAACGGCTTGACAGCCTATGAATCATTCGGAGAAGTCCCATCTTCAACGTCTGATAAGCTAGCGGCTCATGGGATACAGTATGGGGCATTATCATACAATGATGCTCTGATCAGTCGAGAATTCCAAAAAGCGTCAGAAAAGCATATTGAAGATGTACTTTTTGAGTCGAATTGGATATCTAATGGCGAGCTTGAGTTCCTTTAAAGGTCGAGATATTAAAAATAGACGCGTATTATACATTTCTTGGCCTGGTTCTGGATTCCTTGGCATTGGGGAAACGTGATTTATAAGCTCAGGTCTATTTATAACCTGGATCTTGACGGACGACAGGAGGGGTAAAAGGATGGGAATGGTTTTCTTAATAGTGAAATAAGATGATAATAATGATAATATGAAAAAAATCAAAATATTCGTGTTCTTCCGGTGGATCTGCTTGTATATTTATAGGCTGCTTCAGGGTAACCTGCACGTCGGCCGGATTACTGTTTTAGGAAATTCGTGTTGATCATCATATCTTGATAACAAATCCCATCCTTCTTACAATTTAGACACTTATAATTATAGCAAAAATCATCATCATGTCAGCTACAAAATATTATGCA
Source organism: Trichomonascaceae sp. B5901 (assembly GCA_037040845.1). Classification (NCBI taxonomy): domain Eukaryota; kingdom Fungi; phylum Ascomycota; class Dipodascomycetes; order Dipodascales; family Trichomonascaceae; species Trichomonascaceae sp. B5901. The sequence continues at coordinate 300,143 of JAXQHN010000011.1, read as the reverse complement.
ATATCATCTTTCTTCTCTGCTAATTCATCGCATGACTACTCCAGAAAAAGACCAACAAACGGCGCGATGACTAACAAGAGCTACCTGCCCTAAAAGTCTGACTCAGAAATGAGGGGACTGGAGGTCACATTTATGTAATTTCTTCGGAATCTAACACTGATACCACATTTTGATTGGGTATTTATCTTTTATGATAAGTCATTTGGCCCCAGTATAGCAAATGAGCACCCGGAAACTTCATCCTCATATAGCTTGTGATTTCTGTAAAAAACGTAAGCTCAAATGTGATGGGAAAAAGCCCGTCTGCTCCTCGTGTCTGAAACGTAATAGAGCAGAATGTCACTATGTGGATGTTCAACGACGATATTTCGATAGACAGCCACTGCTGACGGAATTGAACAATCGTATTAATAAGCTGGAATCGGAATTAACCCAGGTTCGTCTTAATGATTTGGGGGTCGTTTCTCAGAACATGCTCTACGATAATGAAGATCCGTATCTTCCGAACGAGGAGTTGGCCAATGAGCTCTACAAAGTCTTCTTCAAAGGCACTGTGGCCTGGATGCCTATTGTTAGTAAGGGGAATTTTTATCGCAGATTGTATGGATCGGCTGAAAATCGACCCAGATTATGCAAACAGTTTGCAATGTTGGCTTTGGGGGCTTATGCTCAACCAGACTATCGGCAATTGGCTCTCATATATGCCGGAAAAGCCAAAGAATACGCTTACAAGGACTTTGAAATGTATGCAGCAACTAAAGGATTCAATCATTTAGACACTGTTCAAGCACTGATTCTCATCACGTGCTTGGAATGGAAACGAGACCGTCATATTCATGCCAGTGTGGCTTGTTCCGAAGCTTTAAGAATATGTCATCATTTCAAGTATCAATTGATTGATTCTGATGTTCCTGCTCATGTTGAAGTTATAGAGAGCAAAGATTCTTGTATTGATGAGCAGAGAAAAGCTTACTGGGCAATGGTAGCCATAGACAGACTGACTGCTCAATTCAGCTCAAATCCCTGTGTCGTCAATATGGAACATGTATGTACTCGATATCCTGTGGATGACGGCCGTTTTGAGCAAGGTATACCTAATACTTGTGTATCTCCAAGATCGTTTCTCAACAATCCAGACTCGATAGAGACATGCAGATATCCAAGGATCCTGCAATTAATCTGCTATGAATGCGATTTTCTCATCAGAGGTCTGCTCAATTGTCCTATTGGTTCAGCTTGTGCCAGAGATGAGACTCAATGGCGAAATCAGTATGAGAGAGTAGTGAAGATGCTTGACTCAGTGAACAAAGTTGCCTTCAAGCCCAACTCCTTTTTTGACGGCTCTTCTTCTACCAGGTTTGTTCCTTTTTTTGTCAAAACCACCGAGGTTTCTCTGGTCTGTGCAGCCATGAAAGCTGCTTCTCAGTATCCTAATTTGGCCGACGTCATTGATCTGCAGTGGGGATATCGCCGATGTGTCGAAATCTCCATGGCAATTATCAATATTGTCCAATCATTTGGCAGTCTGCACTACATGTTTTCTGACTGTACTGCTTCTCTGGCTTTATATACCACTACCGGGTTCCTCCGATTGGTCAGTGCTGGGTTCGGTTTCTCTATGGAGCTACAACGTCAAGTGGACATTATATCTGGTATGTTTGAAGTGGTCAAAGACAACTCTCCTCTGCTTAGGCATTGCTGCGAGGATCTGAGGAACGGTTATCCGGTTTTTAGTCCTGGTATCGTAGCACGGTTTGGAATTCTCAGCAATCTGAACAGTCAATCGAACTATGTCAGCGAAGCTCAAGATCTCATGACGACGTCTTCATCGAACAGCTCCGGAGGCTTTGCAGTGGAGAGCGACTTGTTCGAAGAGGAAGAGGGTTTTGGCACGGAAGAGTTGGCTATAGGGGGCCCTGAATATGCGTATGTTGGCTCGTCTGTGGGTGATGCGAGCTTTTTATCTGATAAGATCTACGCGAAATACGTGGAGCAAATGTTCATGTCTAGTGAGATATAGGCTTATAGGGGAAAGAAGGGAAATGAAGGAGTTAGTTGTTGTAATTAGAATAATATGGGTTTATGGCAAGTAACAGACCGTTTTTGATTGAGATTTTTGCTAGAGCAGACTACAGAGGATCATAAAAGAATTAATAAAGACAATTAAAAGTAAAATAAACATGAATTATGCCGAAATTTCGTGTTTACTTGGTAGATTCTCGTCGCATGTCCCAATTAGGTAATAGTCAGTTACCCGGCCGAGCTTAGGATAGGCCAATCAATTTAGGAATATTTCACATAAATTTTATATTAAAACACCATATACATCATATTAATGAAGAAAATAATAAGATAAACCCCAAACCGAGCCATATACCACTTGTGGCGTCTCAAATAAGCAGCTCGCTACCTATGCTGTCCTGTCCGGGTAAGTCATCTTCCTTACCCAATTGGGATCACTAAGCTCCACCTCAGCTCAACTTTGCAACTTAACTTCTTAACAAAACCTCCTTCAAATCTCCACAATGGTAAGTAGACGCAATTGTCCATCATCATGAACTTCCCTAACATGTCAGTCGTTACGATTCATTCCCGAAAATGGCCATGCCGTTGAAATGTCAACGGTTGATGATGCCTTTGCCACTACCACCAACAATCTTCCAGATCATATAAGAAACCAGCAGGCACCAGTTCCTTTAAGCCATAAAGTCAACGGACAGCATCCCCTGAAAAGCAGACTGGAAAAATGGAATGAAACTCAAATGGACTTCAAGATGGAATCCATGAGACGAGTGTATGGACTCGGAGAACCTCTGCGACGAGCCATGGAGTTTGAAGCATTAAACAACAGCGCATTTGCCCCATCATTTATGGAGCCTTCTATTGATTTGCATCGAGAAATCCTTGAGAATAAAGACGGACGAATAGAATGGGAGGATATCTATGCGGGAGATCATAAGGCAGTAGATATCCATAGTCAGATGGCTCGACGCATCGGGATGGAGTAGAGCAGCCTAGCCGAATCGGGCAGAATAAAATGACGTGTCATGACGTTTATCGTATCATCTTCGCGTCGTTTATCGTATCAGACTCGTTTGTCGTATACCTCACCCCTCGTTCTTCGCCCATACTTGTATCACACTCTCCTCCAAAAACAGCAGCTCTGGCCGTACTTTTGATACTCTTAAATCTTGTATTTCATACCATTCATTGGTCGAAATATCCCGTAGTTGGATCTTCCAGAAATGCCGTGAAGACTCCTCCTGATGTATAATGTTGGCAATCAGCCTGTATTTTGTTTCCTGCAATGTCATGCCATCGACATTGAAACTTACCACTGTAGGGTTTCTGTTTGTCCAGTCGTTATCAAAGCGCTTAATATGTAAAAGAAGATATTTCGGTAGCTTTACCAGTCGATATCTTCTCACCTGTCCTGGAAGTTCTTGAGCAACCGTACCATTATATTTGGCCAACAATTGTACTAATGGCACCTGTGGTATCGACGGTCCTTGTTCGGTATCCGGTCTGAACAGAGGTGCTGCTGGTAAATCCAAAGATAGAAACAGAAATGGGGTCTCGGTGTCTGTAGTCTTTGTATCGGTAGCAAAAGAGCCTTGATCAGAGACAACTTTCTGTGTAGAAACGATCAATTTTCCCTGAAATGTTTGATAAACAATACTGGAATCCGGTCGTTTGTTTCCCCCCAAAGAAGTATGCAAATGATTGAGAAACCAGCTCATGAATTGATAAGCTCCAGCCTGGGAGCCCAAGGAGAACTTCTTGGCCGATTCAGACGAGACCAATTGAAGCAATTCATGTGGAGAAACATGAGATTTGAATGCTCGAGAATTCCACAGTTTCCGTATTAGAATGCCAGTACGTTTAGCTAGTTCAGACGCGTCAGAAGGGACTTTGCCCAGTAGGAAGTAGTCTCTCAGCGGAGAAACATGGGCCAAAGCCTGAATAACCACATTAGCATAGTCATTGGCCTTTATGTTGTTCAGTCCAACCAATCCTGGCCTATAAGTATGATGATCCAGATCGTAGCATGTGATTGGAGGAGTTTGATGGTCCAAGTTCCGTACTTGATCTGGAGTATAGGTAGGATTTATCACATATCTTATATCATCCAGGGACTTGGAATGAACCTCAGAGCCTTCAGGAAGTACATAAACCTTGAGAGATTGCAGATTTATGAATAAATGGTGATCAGCGTCAATGCTGTGGAAATGAGCCTGAGAAGACTGATTTCGGCCCTGAAAGTACTTTCCACAGACCAAACAGGCGTAGATATGGTTATTGGCCAGCGTTACTGAGCATAATTTCTCGAAATCAAAGTCGAGATTGCGCCGATTGACAGTATCCATGTAGAGATCGGGGTCGGGCTCGGCGTCTGATCCTCCAACGGGCGATTCCACCTCCTCTGTTTTCGCCTTTTTACTAGCATGTTCCTCGTCGGAAATTTCATTACGTTTAGAACGAGACATGCTAGGCGGTGGATCTATGTAAATCTATGTTGTAGTGTGAAATCTACGTTGTGGTGTTGAATCTACGTTTGTATGGTAAGAAGCCAAGCCAGATAGGCTGCCAGTGATATGTAAGAAGTTAAGTTGGAAAATGTGTAAGAAAACGCTTAAAACATACAAAAAACCCTTATCCTATCTGATATCATCATATTAAATATCCTAATTAAGCCAATTTCCTAATTTATTCTACTTCTACGTCGATCATTGCCCCCCATAGTACTGAAATGTCCAAATATTTTGCTATTTTCGCCAACTCTGATGCTGCTGACGTAATTGCCCACCTTTTCCCCCAAAAACCTTCAATTTGCAATTTTCCCTTCAAACGTCTTTTCCCCTGCTTTGATCAATGGTTTGATGGCTAAAAAATCTTACACATCGCGTAAAACTCTATTTCTTGACAACCATATAGATAAATTGCAATCCACTATAACAACCAACTTGTGAGTTATAAATAGAAAGACAGCTGGTGGAATATTGAACAAATGTCTGGAAAGGAGGATTTATTTTCAACACAACGGTATGTATGAAATGGCTGGTAGGAGATGGATGGCAGAAGGACGATGATTTCTGGCGCTACGGATCCGGGAGGTAGTTGAAAGCTACTTTAATGGAATCAGGTCGTTTTGGGCTTCATTTCCATATAATTTGAGCTCAAACGGGCCAATTTTGCACTTGTGGCCGCTGCTTTTGTGTGAAAATGACGCTTTTTCAGCGCTTATTCTCCTACAAATCAACCAAACATTTCTTCAAACATCTTTCCGAAATCACCCGAACTTCCTTCAAGCCTGCAAATCTTCTATTCATCGTTTATTTATCAATTGCTCGGTTTCTAACTCCTAGACCTCTGGTAAACCCTTTAAACGCTGTGGGCTGGGCTTCTGAACCCGCCACAACCTCGGAATTATCCAGCAATATCGGCTGGAATCCGGCTTCCGTGCTTAATGACAGCAGTATATTGAGTAATGGCGATCTAGTATCTTCTGGAGCTCGAAATGGTCGCTATACGATGCCTACCAAGAGAACTCCTTCGTCTGTTGAAGAGGAAGTTGATAGGTCACATCTTTGGAAAACAGTTCCAAATGTTGACGACGAAGATGTTCCGGCCATTGAAAAGGTCGCTGGAGGCTCCAAGTATGATCTCGATGAACTGTTTAGTATGAGAGATACGTTGAAAGACAACAAGGAATTTCAGCAAGCTCAGAGGCCCGAATTATATCAATCTGTTTTGCCAAAAGTACGCAAGAAGAAATCGAAGGGTAGAGCTGTTGGAACACATGCGGATTCTCACGAGTTACCGGTTGATGAGTCGGAAACGGTGGAGCCAGCCGTGGATCCCGTTGAAAAACCACATGCTTCTGAGCCTCTTTCAGTTCCAATTCTGCCGTTTGAGAAAAAAGAGCGAAATTTATCCAGTAGCGATATTTGGAGCACTTCTGCTGCTCTTTTCAGAGGCGTTCCTGGCCCTGCGAATTCTCATTCTCCGTCTCCTGGTCCTGCTCTTCTCGGTACCATGCCACCTCCACGGCTTTCACAAACTTTGCTTAGTCCTGAGAAAATCATGTGGATTTATAGGGATACCAATGGCGTTGACCAGGGTCCTTTCAATGGTATAATGATGCAGGCTTGGTACAAAAATAATTGGTTGCCTGATACTCTTCTCATTCGCCGAGTCGAACAACAGGAGTTCGCAACGCTCAAGCAGTTCAAAACCAACATCAATGATGACACAGCACCGTTTCTTGTTCCTCTTGCTCCCATTTCTCGCTCTACTGATTCTACTCCTATTGGTTCATGGAATAAATCGTCAGTTGGATCACCTGGCCAAGCAGCTTTTCTGGGTCAGATAGGTGGTGTACCTCGCCAGCAGCAGCAGCAGTCTGTATTTTCAGGCGCTGTTGGTTCTCCTTCTCAAGGAAGATCTCCTGCCGCCGGAATGGCTAATGTTGCAGATGTTGCTCAATCTTTCTTTGGAAGATCTCCTGCCAGTGGACACACCAATATTGTGGATCTTTCTCGATCGGCTGAGCCTGATGATGCAATTGTCTCTGAACGTAAAGCTTCTAATGGTATTCATGGTGCCGTTGGAAAGGAGGCGACGAACTCTGTGGGTTCAGTAGGAGCAGAAATTGCACCAAAATTGAGACGTACTTCCACCAAGCCTGATCACAACAATAATGGTGAGATCAACAAGGCTGTGGGAAAACCTTCGGCCAGGCGGTCGAATGGTCATAATGCGATTGAATCTAAGGACAATGTAAAACCACAGAAAACAGTTGATGTTAGGCATACAGCCTCTCGATCTACTGATTCTTCTGGTGAAGAGGCTGCTGGGGAAGTTCGTGTGGGTCGTAACGGCCGGGAATCTACTCCGACACCAGAGCCTTTGCCTCCAGTCAAACGTGTTCGAGAACCCAAAATATTGTCTAGTGTGGCTGCTCCTTGGTCAAAGGTTGCGGATTCAACGCCTCAGTCGATTCCCACAGAAATTAAAGATCTGAATCAGGAAATCCAGAAGGAGAAGAAGGAAGTTCAGAAGCAGAAGGTCAAAGAACGGGAACTGGAGAAAAAGCGGGCTTTGGAAGAACAGCGTGCTTTTGAAAAGCAGCAGGCTCTTGAACAGCAGAAGGCTTTTGAGCAAGAGAAGGCTCTTGAAAAACAGCAAGCTCTGGAACAGCAAGCTCTGGAACAGCAGAGGGTCTTTGAAAAACAGCAAGCTCTTGAACATCAGAAAGCTCTTGAAAAGCAGCAAGCTTTGGAGAAGCAGAAAATCCTTGAGAAACAGAGGGCTATTGAGAAGCAACATACGCATCAGAAGCAGCAGTTGGAGAATCTTAAGAACAAGATATTGCCTGCTCCTGTTGAGAAGAAGCCCACTCCGGTATACTCAGCAAAACCAGCAAGATGGGCAACTGCATCGACTACCGCCTCAGCTACAACGCATAAAACTTTGGCTCAGATTCAACAGGAGGAAATGGAAGCCAAGAAGAAAGCTCAGGCAGCAAATGCATCTGTTATGACTCCCACTGGAAGAAGCTATGCTGCAGTAATATCGCACACCACGCCGGCATTCCCTTTGAAAAGAGTATCTTCTCAGCCTACGAAGCCTTTGGTTGTTGACCAGGAACCAGTTGCGGCTATGAATAATGGCGAGTATGATGCCACTGATGATGTTGACGTCGAATGGACTACAGTTAAAGGCGGTGGAGTCAAGAGTAATGGAGGCTGGACGAATGCTGGTAAGAAGCCAGCAGCTGCAGCACCTCCAGTGACTACGAGTACCAGTACGATTAAAATTCCAGGACGAGCAGTGACTTTTATGCAGTGGTGTAAGTCGGCTATTCGAGGCTTGAATCCAGGAGTCAATCAAGGAGAATTGGTCAGTATGCTTGTGACTTTACCATTGGGTCCTGATTCCAAGGATATTATTGCAGATATTATTTATGCGAATTCGAGTATAATGAATGGTCGAAGGTTTGCGGAGGAGTTTTTGAAGCAACGACAGCATGCTGGGAATGCGTTGTCGGGATTGGATATCAAGAAGGTGTTTTTGGAAACTGGAGGAGAGTTTCGAGAGGTGAAAAGGAAGTAGGGATCTGCGAGGGTGCCTACGAGGATTTCACGGAGGTACTGTGTACTTTGAAGCGTGGAGGGTCAATGAAGCAGTTTATCTTTTGAGCGGAGGGCTAAGCATCTCATCATTGTCTACGTCGAACTTTGCATTGCAGAGTTCATTTATCATTGCATGACTCGGGTGTATATAGTTATTTTGCATGGTGAAGTTGTTGTTTGTGCGGTGTTTGTGCTGTTTGGTGCGGTTTCAGTGCGATTTTGTGCGATTTTTCTACATTTTTGCGATAATTTTGTCATATTTGCCATGTTTGGACGTCATTTTGTCGTTTACCGACGTCATTTTTGCGTGTTTCTTGCATATTTTCCCGTCAATTTCCATATTTCATTGATTTTTCGTATCGTGTAGCTCTCCTCACTTTTCAGCCTGCAATTCGTCCAAGCTCTTCTTCTTCAACTCCTCCCAGACTTCGCGGTATTCGTTTTCTTGACGGACTTCACCGATTCGACGTCTCAACGCCATGTTTTGGGCAATTTCACTGGCAATTTGGGTGATTTGTTGGCTCCATCCAGGCTTGAGTGATTCTGCTTCTTGCGCAAGTTCGCCCATGTCTATCATGAGGATTTTCTCACTGGTAGTAAAACGAGTCCATACGTCATCGCCAACCGATCCCCGTTGATGTAACGTGACGAGGATTTGCTTGCCAAGACGCATTCGGAGCAATCGATGGACGTTTTCAGCAGCCCACTGTAACAATGCAGCTTTTAGAAGTTTATCAGGGACCTTTTGAGTATTTGAGGTTTCTTTGAGAGATAGATAGACTTGTTTTTTTATGTTTTCGTCATACCAGGGTTTGAGAGCGGCTAGATCATCTGAGGAGAGAGTTAGAGGTGGTGGTTGGTGTTGTTTGTTTCCATACTTACTTATCTTCTTTTTTCTATAAAGTTTGGTAAAAGTGAAGAATATTACAGCTAATATTACAACATAAGCAATTGGGGTTAATACGGAGATCTTCTGGGGCATTTTGGGGTGATGAAGTGGAGGAAGTGAGGTGTTGAGATGGGAGTTTTCGTGGGGTTTTAGGTGGGTGTTTGGGAGTTCTCGGTGGGCTTTGTTGGGATTTGGGAGATTTTTTGTGGTGTTAGGTGGGAATTGGTTAAAACTTGCTTGGAACTATGATACTGTTAGGTGGAGAGTATCAGTAGCAATGACAGAGAGATGAGGATATTATGCTTCATTTCTGAATAAAATACGATAATAACAGTGTTTTCTTAGCAATAAAGATCCTTTGTTTCAATAAATATCAAAATATTATATTCTCCTTTGCTGCTTTCAGCCAATAATGCCCGTAGTCCTCCCCTCTTGTTATGCCATAAATTCCCGGTAGAGCTCCACCTAACGGCATATCACAAGGCAACCACAGCAACAACGCCGAAAACAACATAAAATTACATAAAACATTCCCGAATGCACTCAATATCCCACTGCGGCTTCCCTCAACTGAATTTTATATCAAAAACCTCTATTTTCCCCATCTTTCTCCGGGTAATATTTCATCCACTCTCTTCGATCTCAACTTCTCTTCTTACCATCTACCGCCACCAGCACCACAACCACTCGACGTAGTAACCTAATTCGTGTAATTCATATAATTATTACTTATTCTGATCAACTTATGAGACTGAATATTTAGAATATGGTAGGTAAATTATCCATACTTGGATGTTTCAAGTTCGCTACTAACGCCGTAGATTATTCGATTCAGAACAAAAGATGGACTCTTTAGAGTAAATGTCGATTCTAATGATAAATTGGAAAAAGCGGTACATGAGGTATGTATAATTTCTGGTATTATGTTATTATTTCTCTGAGAATCTCTCCTAACTTTGACGCCCAGCTAGCTCAACAGCTTTCTAAGCAACTTATAGATGTCAGTATATCGACTCGACCTTCGGAAAGTGGCGAGCCGGCTGAGAAAATCGTCGATAAAACCTTTGAGGAATTAGGACTTAAACACGGGGACTTGTTGTTTGTTAAATATGAATCTGTAGATCAAGACAAGAAGGACGATTCAGCGCCTGATCTCGCTCGAGCTCCTGCTTCTCAAACTACAGCTCAGGAAATCTTCAAATCGGTCCAGCAGTCGAAATTGGATGACGAATTAGACGCTGATCCGGGCAAAATTATCCGGCCAAAGGACCCCAAGATGTGCCGTCATGGCGATAAGGGAATGTGTGATTATTGCATGCCATTGGAATCGTACGACGCTGGATATCAGGAAGAGCATAGCATTAAACACTTGTCATTTCATGCATATCTCAAGAAGCTCAATGCCGATGCCAATAAAACAGGCTCTTCCTCATCATATATGAGTCCTGTAGCCGAACCATATTACGGAGTAGTCAAAAACTGCCCTTCTGGTCATCCTCCTTGGCCGGCTGGCATCTGTTCAAAGTGTCAACCATCGACAATTACTCTACAGCAGCAAACGTTTCGTATGGTTGATCACGTTGAGTTTGCCGACAGTGATATTGTAAATAACTTTATTGAAGCTTGGAGAAGGACGGGAACTCAGCGAATCGGGTATTTATATGGAACTTATCAAAGATATGATGCTGTTCCTTTAGGAATCAAGGCTGTTGTAGAAGTCATTTATGAGCCCCCTCAGCATGACGAGTTGGACGGTGTAACATTGACGTTACCATGGGATCTAGATGAAGCTACCAAGGTTGATAAGACCGCCCGTTTGGCTGGTTTGGAACGTGTAGGTGTTATATTCACCGATCTAATCGATAGTGGAATGCGTGATGGTACTGTTGTTTGCAAACGTCATGTTGACAGTTACTTTATGTCTTCACAAGAAATTGTATTTGCAGCTACTCTACAGAATCAGTATCCTAGTTCATGCCGATGGAGCTCGTCCAATGGGCAATTTTCTTCAAAACATATCACTTGCATTGTGTCTGGAAACATGGAGGGTCAAATTGATATCAGCTGTTATCAAGCCTCTACATCTGCCGAAGCAATGGTTTCTGCTGATCTTATCGAACCGTCGACTAATCCGGCAGTCATGAGAATAAAACCAGCTTCATCTACAAGATATGTTCCGGATATTTTCTACAAAAGAATTAATGAGTATCGGTTGGCAGTCTCGGAAAATGCCAGACCTGCATTCCCTGTGGAATATTTGCTGGTAACATTAACGCATGGATTCCCTGGAACGCCTAATCCTAAATTTTCGCATGCAGGGTCTATATTTCCTATTGAGAATCGTGCTCACATGGGACTTGGGCAAGATTTTGCTATATTAAAACAGGCAATCAGTGCCATGGCTATCAGTGATTTCCATCTATGTGCATATATTATTGGACTGGGTGTTCTTAGCGAGGAGGAATCTCAACAGTTGGTAAAGGCGGCTGAGAGCCATAATGAGGAGGATATATATGGATTGAATGAGATGGTAGGATGGCAGACGTTGCTGACGATACTGAGTGGGTAGGGGAGGGTTTGTATGATGAGAGGAAGAGCTTATATGGGTGATTCTACCGTTAAGAGGCGTGTTTATGTCTCGTTTAATGAGTATTTTTCACCCTTATATGCCATTGTTGCGTTATGCCATTGTTGCGTTCATTGTTCATGTACAAGGCAACACGACGGCAAATCCACCAATCAGAATGATTCTAAATGATTTCAAAAGAATAAATCAATAGATAATTTTCAGGAATTCACACTTACTATATATATTAACAAAATTACCCGGCAATTGCAGGTTTTTCCCATATTTTTCCATTGATTTCTGGAAAATTCTCGCTTTTTGTTCCAGTCACGTGACCGTTCTCCCTCCCCGAAAAACTTAAAAAAAATTATTTATCGCCAATTTTCAACTTAACAACTTTCACTTCACTATCCAAAGAGAAAATGAGCACGCCTTTTGGTATTGATTTCGGCAATGCAACCTCCGTCATCGGAGTTGCTCGTAATAGAGGAATAGACGTGGTTGTTAATGAGGTTTCTAATCGTTCAACTCCGTCGCTGGTGGGTTTTGGCGCCAGAAACCGATTTATTGGAGAGGGCGCTAAAAGCAACGAGATCTCCAATTTGAAAAACACAGTTGGTTCGTTGAAGAGAATCTTAGGAAGAAGCTACGATGACCCTGCTTTGGAGGAGGAAAAGGCGTATATTAGCAGTGAATTGGCCAATGTTGATGGAAACGCCGGGGTGTCTGTGCTTTTTCAGGGCGAAAAACGAACTTTCAGCGGCGTTCAATTAGCCGCCATGTATTTCAATAAGCTCAAGAATACTACCGAACACGAGCTCAAGGCTGCTGTTACTGATGCCGTCATTGCTGTTCCTATATGGTATACTGATGTTCAACGAAGAGCTGTGGCTGATGCTACCATAATTGCTGGCTTGAACCCTGTTAGAATCATCAACGACGGCACTGCTGCTGCTGTTGGATACGGTGTTTTCAAGACGGATCTGCCTGAAGAAGGTGATCGAAAAGTCGCCATTTTGGACTTTGGTCATTCCTCCTCTTCTATTACCATCTGTTCATTTAAAAAGGGCGAGATGAAGGTTCTTGGTGCTGCCTACGACAAGACCTTTGGTGGTCGAGTCTTGGATTTGGCCATTGCTAAACAGCTGGCTGAAGAATTCAAGGCAAAGTATAAGATTGATGTTCTTAGCCATCCTAAGGCCTTTTCTCGAATCTTAACTCAGTCTGAACGTGTCAAGAAAATCTTATCGGCAAATACTTCTGCTCCTTTTAATGTCGAGAGTGTCATGAATGATATCGATGTTTCTGCTATGGTTAAACGAGAAGATCTCGAAAAGGCTCTTGCTCCTTATTTGGACAACTTGCACATTTTCATCGACAAGGCTTTGGCTACTGCTGGCATCAAAGCTAGTGATCTCGATGCGGTGGAACTTGTTGGTGGGAACTCTCGTGTTCCTTCAATTAAGGAGAAGGTTAGTGAGATTCTTCAGAAGCCTTTGTCTTTTACTTTGAACCAGGATGAGGCTGTTGCCCGAGGTGCTGCCTTTGTATGTGCCATTCACTCTCCAACTGTAAGAGTTCGTCCATTCAAATTTGAGGATGTCAATCTCCACAGTGTCACATTCTATTGGGACCCAGTAGATGGTGAGGATTTGAGTGAATTGGAGGTTTTCCCTGCTGGAGGATCTTTCCCCAGTTCCAAGGTTATCACATTGTTCCGAAAGGAAGATTTTGAAATAGAAGCTCGATACACACATCCTGAGAAGTTGGAAAAAGGTGCAAGACCTTGGATTGGCAAATGGTCTGTCAAAGGAGTTCGACCTGCCGATGACGGTGATGCTGTTGCAGTGAAGATCAAACTTAGACATGACCCATCAGGATTTTATGTGGTTGAGAGTGCTTATACTTCGGAAGAAAAGGTGTTTGAAGAGCCTATTGAAGAAGAAGAAGGTGCTGAGAAGAAGGAAGTTGGCGAAAAGAAGGAAGCTGCAGAAGGAGAAGAGCCAGAAAAGAAGACTCGTCAAGTTAAGAGATGGGTCAAGAAAGATATTCTTACTATTGTTCATAGTCACTTGGGATTAGAAGACAAGGCGCGAGATGAGGCGTTAGAGAAGGAAGTTCAAATGACATCTGAAGATAAGCTTGTCAAGGATACGGAAGATAAGAAGAATGCTCTCGAAGAATACATCTATGATATCCGAGGCAAGATTGATGATCAGTATGCTGAGTTTGCTTCTGACGAGGAGAAGAGCAAGGTTCGTGAGAGAGCGGATGCTGCCGAGGAGTGGTTATATGGAGATGGAGAAGATGCCACCAAGGCTCAGTATATTGCCAAGTATGAGGAATTGGCATCACTAGGTAATGTGATCCGAGGACGATATTTGAGCAAGATTGAGGAAGAGAAGCAGGCTAAACAAGCTGCTGCAGAGGCTGAGAAGCAACGAATTATGGCAGAGAAGTTGCAAGCACAGCGAGCAGAGCAGGAAGCCAAGAAAGAGGCAGAAAAGCCTCAAGAAGACAATGCAGATGTTGCGATGGATGATGCTTAAAGGAGTAATAAATAGAGAACGTGGAGCTGTGACTCTGCCGATAAGATAAGATAGGTAGACGTATGATTGAGAAGGTAAATAAAAACGTGAAAATTATATTGAGAAGGTGATCTAAGGCTGGAAAAGCATTGAGTGTGATGTGAGTTGATTTGGTGTTCTGAGATGAATGAAGCAGAAAGAGCGGTGAATAAGGCGTTGAGAACCAGGCGGTAAGATGAGAAGAAGAGAATCAAAGGAGAAAAATATAAATAAATAAATATGTATATATATGTATATTATATGCTTGCTAGATGCGCAGAGCGCTGATAAGCAAACGACGTCCGGGTAACTGGTCGATTTCCTATTTGGGTCAATACAGTTGTTTTTTTACAGCCATTGAAAACACCGTGAATCCGCTATCTTCTGATAATTTACATCCGATATATCATCTTCTGATGCTCTAAAACCTATATATCTCATAAAAAATCGCTTTAGCGCTGTAAACGTTGAAATCCGCTCAAAAGTTAACCTGTCATTTTAACTATGCAAATCACTGCATTGCATCGTATTTTAATCAACGGCGTCGTATTTTGTATCAGAGCCTAAGAAAATTCATTAAATTACGTAAATTTATTCAATTATCGGCTTGTCAGCGTGAATTCCGCCCGGAATCCGGCAAATCTCCGCTCCGATATCACCGCTTCCAACTCCACCACATTTCAACTTTTCCACCAACCTCTCATGACACAACAGAAATATCCCGCTAAAAGCCACGCCTATCGAACGGTGGAGACCCTCAAACGGCTCTGTAAGGAAAAAGAAGCTTCCGGTTTAGCTGTAGATAGTGCTCTTTATAAGAATAGTCTTATCGTTGTGTCGGCATCTTCTGTTGAACATCGGCCTCATAGTGATATCGCTGTTCCGTTTAGACAAAGTCGATACTTTTTCTACTTCACCGGAGCTGAGCATATTGCCGGCGGTCACGTGGTGTACGATACCTCGACAAGAAAACTCACGTTATATTTGCCTCCAATTGATGAGGATGATGTCATGTGGAGCGGAATGCCTTTATTGCCTGAGCAGGCGTTGGAGCAATTCGACGTCGATGAGGTCAAATATGAGACCGAATTGGAAGTTGTTTTGAGCACTTTCAAGGCAAAAGGCAATACCAGGGTCATATCAATTGAGCCCAGTAACAAGTTCAAGCATTTGGTTGAGGTTAATGGGCTGCTTCTGGAAGCTCTGGATGAGACCAGAATGATCAAAGATGACTTTGAACTGTCTCTTCTGAGAAAAGCAAACAAAATTTCGGAGAATTGCCATGTTGCCGTAATGTCGGCTTTGCCTATTGAGACCAATGAGGGCCATATCCATGCGGAATTCGTTTATCATAGCATGAGGCAGGGGGCCAAAGAAATGGCGTACGATCCCATATGCTGCTCAGGAACCAACTGCGGCACCTTGCACTATGAGAAGAATGACGAAGAGATGGATGATCGGCTGCTGGTGTTGATTGATGCCGGTGCTCAGTGGAAATCCTATGCTTCGGATGTCACTCGAACTTTCCCCATAAACGGCCATTGGACAAAGGAATGCAGAGCCATTTATGATGCCGTTCAAGATATGCAAAATCAAGCCTTCGATGCAATTAAACCGGGTGTGTCATGGGATGAAATACATTACCTTACACATCGAGTATTGGTTGAGCATTTGCTTAAGATAGGAATTCTCAAAAACGGCTCAGTCCAGGAAATTCTGGATTCTCGAGTCTCTGTTGCATTTTATCCTCATGGTCTGGGTCACATGCTTGGAATGGAAGTCCACGATGTGGCCGGAAGACCCAATTATGAGGATCCTGATCAAATGTATAGATATCTTCGAATCCGACGAAAACTCCAAGAAAACATGGTGGTCACTGTGGAACCAGGCTGTTATTTCAACGACATATTACTTGAGGCTGCTTTCAAAGATGAGCATCAGGCAAAGTATATTGATAGGGAGGTTTTGAAGACTTACATGCCTGTCGGAGGTGTTCGAATCGAAGATGACGTAATAGTCACTGCCGATGGCTATGAGAACCTTACAACAGTCACCAGTGATCCAGAGGAGATTTCCAAGATTGTGCTCAGCGGAATAGCTAAGGGAAGAAAGGGGTATCATGTTATTGTGTAGAGAGATTCGAGAGTAGGTTGTCATAAGATAGTACAAATGTTCATAAATATTCATCGAGGAAAAGCATAAATATACTTTAGATTCCATGAATATCGCTGTTCCACAGGATAGTTTCGTTGTTCAATTGCAGATGTCGTTACATTGTCCAGTAATACAGATGACCGTCGAAGCACTCTATAAACTTTGCTCCGCTCCGGTTATTCATCAATACTGTTGAGTGCTTGCTCAACTGAAGCAAAAAATGCCTGTCGTCGTTGCTGGTTTACCACCATCTGGTTGATTCCACTTCTCTCGAATCGCATCTTGATTGTTCCTTCAGAAGGCATACGAGTGAACAAAACCGTGATGTTCCTTTTAACATAGTCCTCAACCAGCTCAGATAAAACCTTTATCGCTGTAGCATCGCAGTCTGTCATTCCTTTGAGATCAATAACCAGGTTATGGATGTTGTTTTCTGCAATGATACGAGGATGAGCTGGATGAACCCTCATGGATCCGTACTTTTCCAGACGTTTCAGCCGGTTTCGCAATGATCCTGCATTCGCAAACGTCAATGGTTCCGTTACTTTAACAATCAAGCAACCGTCAACTGGAGATGTCTCGGGATGCTTATCGGCATTTCGGAAAATATTCGTGCCTGGAATTCGGCCCAAAATCTGGATTCTCGGCAATGTCGCATGCCTAATGACTCTCATCAGAGAAAATCCTACTCCTGCCGCAATTCCTGTTTGTACAGACCATATAATTGTAGCTAAAACTGTCAATCCGATGGTCAAAAGTTCGCTAAACCCTTGCACCTTATAGTAGAATCGGATATCGTCTGTAATTCCTCGCAAAAGACCAAAACCAATGAGTGAAATCACCGAGGATAGAACGCACTTCGGCAAATAGTAGAAAAGATGCATAAGGAAGTTGATAGATAGAAACACCACCAAGGCCAGAGCAATACCACTCATTGGGGTTTTTGCACCAGAGCTATCGTTAACGAGACTTCTTCCATATCCACCAAAAGATGGAAGTGCACAAACCAAACTGCCTACAAGATTCGCAGCTCCTAGAGCAATTAGTTCACGATTGGCCGAGACGGTAAAGTCATACTGTGATTCAAAAGCTTTGGCAGCCATAGTAGACTCAAAAAATCCCAAAATTGCTGCAAAAAAAGCAGCCGAGAAATTCGTCTTAAAGTCCTTGAGTTTTCCCATGGTGATTGGAAACTCCACTGTAAGTTTTCCGGGTTTGATCTTGCCGACAACTTCGAGGCCCTTTGAATCAAAGTTGCCGCAGTATGCTACCACGGTAGAAATGACTACAACAATAAAGATCTCCGGCACCAACTGCAAGAATTTAGCTCGATGATGCAATAACTCCTTAGAAATGCGAAAGAAGGCTCCTAGAGCAAAGGAGAAAAAGGAGAAGAGGGCCGTGACTTTATGAGCGGAACCAATATAATCGCATACAAATGCAATTTTGCCAAAAGTCGACGGATGAGTGCCCGTGACATCATGCATAAGGTTCAGAATACCAAGCTGAGCAGGAATCTGATCAATGATCATGACGAGACCTACGGCAAATATGAATCCTCGTAGAAGAGCATGTGAAAGTACAGAATCCAAAAACCCGAACCTAAAGACACCAGCTCCAAAAAGAACGCTACCAGCAGTTGCAGATATCAATCCCGATACCTCAGCGGCATTCAGATCTAAATTACGATGGTGGTCATGCCCTTCCGATGGGTGAAGATAGGCCGTTACGGCCTGGCCAACCACAAGGGAGATAGGAGCCTCAGGCCCAACGACCATTTGCGGTACCGAGCCTAGAAGTGCATAGAGTATAGGAGGAATGACCAAGCCGTAAAGACCACATATAGTGGGTACCATGGCCAGACTATTGGCATATCCCATGACGACCGGGATCTGGAAACTGGCTAGAGTGAGTCCAGCAAAAACATCGCCCAGCAAGTACTCAAGCTTATAGGTAGAGATCCAGTGAATAGCAGGAATATAATATGCAAAAAATGACTTGGCTCCGGGTTTCAAGGTACCTTTTGGCGGAAGGCGGGGAAGCGGAGTTGAGCCTCCAGAGCCCAATTCTAAGGACTGCACCGAGTCGTCCTGGCGAACCAGTTGAGAACTCTCGCTCTCCACATCAAACGTGTAGCCATTGGACTGCATGACGCGCAGGGTAGTGGTTAGCTATAGCAAGTGGACGTTGAGTTAAATTCCGACGGCCCAAAGTGTTTGCGACTTGGGAAAGACCAATCAGGGGAGTCCGAAAGGTAATCAGAGGAGCGCCGTGAATGAATCGTCAACAATGCTAACTATTGGTTTAATAGCCAGATAAGTGTATCGGGTAATTAGCAGCAATGAAATCTTTTATCTCAGTCGCCAATTGCTGATTTAAGGTTCATTCAAAATCGCGCAGCTCACGTGACGTAATCAGCGGGAAATTGTCGACAATAGCGGGAATAAAGCTATTGGACTGGGGATGTATGGTTACAAGTACGAGAATATCAGTGGATATTCTGTGTGTGGATCCTCGTGTGTTCGGCTAAGCAGATAAGCGTGGTGTCTCAGCGTGTCGGGAAACCGTCGGAAATAGCCGAGAAAATAGCCGAGAACGTACAACGAAAGCGAGGAAATACGAGAAAAAAAGCCAAAGATTGGCACGTATCCGCTAACATAACAAAAAGGACTGTGGGCAGTTAATTCAAAACAAAAGACACAGATGTGCTCTTAGCGTGAACTCAAATCACGAGCATCATCAGCATGAGCACCAAGGCTCAGAACAGTTAAAAAGGGCATAGACAGAAAGCCTAGTAATACTTCCTTCGGAACACTCTAGTTCATCTTTATCCACCTTTAAGGTTCATGTTTTCTATAAAATCAGCATGCTTCCGAGTAAAATCGGTATATAATCATTGCGTGCAGTTCTTAAATTCTAACCATTGAGCTTCTTGGTCAAGTCAGGAACTGCTTCAAATAAATCTGCAACCAGGCCAAGATCTGCCACCTGGAAGATTGGGGCCTCTTCGTCCTTGTTGATAGCAACAATTGTCTTAGAATCCTTCATACCAGCCAAGTGCTGAATGGCTCCAGATATTCCAACAGCAATGTAAAGTTCAGGAGCGACTACTTTTCCTGTTTGACCCACTTGTAAGGAATTGTCGGCGAATTCTGAGTCAACAGCGGCTCGAGAGGCACCTACGGCTGCTCCAAGAGAATCTGCAAACGGATACATGATCCTTTCGAAGTTCTCTTTATCCTTGAGACCACGTCCACCTGAGACAACTCTTTGAGCAGATGAGAGATCAGGTCGCTCAGAAACAGCCAGGTTTTCGGAAACCCATTCGGCAAGAGCCTCGGCGTTGGGGTCTTCAGCGGCTTCAATTGCAGCCGATCCGTCTGCAGGTTCAGCAGCATCAAACGCCGACGTACGCACAGTCAGCAATTTGATAGGATCTTTACTTTTCGTGGTGAGAATGGCGTTTCCTGCATAGATTGGTCGCACAAATGTATCCTCGGCTTCCACCTTGATGACGTCAGAGATAGGCTGCACGTCCAACAACGCAGCGGCTCGCGGAATGACATTTTTGCCGTATGCAGTGCTGGCAGCGACCAGATGAGAAAATCCGCCTTTTTCCACCGTATTGGCCAGCAATACGGCCAGGTTTTCCGGCAATCCTCTGTCGTAAGCGCCGTTGGCAGCTACCAGGACTTTTTCGACGCCAGGCACCTTTGCCAGCGTTTCCGCGTATTTTCCCGCTTCTCCACCCGCTACCAAAACCGTCACAGGACCTCCAAGCTGCTTGGCCGCCGTTAAAGCGTTAAAAGAGCCTGAAGCGATTCCCGAGGCATTGGACTCAGCCAGGGCTAAGGTCGACAGGAAATGCCTTAGGGCTGAAACCCTAGAAGATAATAATGGTCTAGCAGCGTATTTGAACATAGCAACCAAAGATCAATGATTTCAATGCGTTTATGGTTGAAATGAAGTTGAAAAGTCGATGAAGATGCTGTTGTGTGGAGAAATTCCGGGTAAATTTCGGCCGATGGGTTACCCGGAAGTGATGCACAGCCGTACTCTGGAAAAAAATATTTATATAAACCATTGATCTCAGCTCATATAAGTAACAAACACACTTGTTTTGATATGGGGAAATCCGTCAAGTCCGGTACAGAATCGGCGACGCGGAAACATAAGGTAAGCGGAATTTCAGGCGGATTTATGGCTCGTAAGCTAACATTTTGTCCAGTTCATCTCCTTCAGGGAAAAGGTCGATAGTATACGAATAGATCCTATACGGCGCGTTAGGCGGAAAATCACCGATTATTCGGATCAGACGTCTTACTTCATCACCTCGTTTGAGCAATGGTCGGAGTTGAACTTGTCGGCGGATTTCGTGGAGTTCTCCGACCAATGTTCCCCGTTATGTGCATCTCTACCAATGATCTTTCACCACCAGAAGGAAATAGCTGCTCTTTTGTTTGAGCATGTAGAGAAAAAAGACGTGAACTCCTTGGAATCATTGTTGGAGTAAGTATTTTGTTGGAAAATCGGGGTTGACTACTTACTAACTCCGCAGCCTAATAACGCATTTTGCTCATGATTTGGGCCCTGATTTCCATCCTTATTTCGGAAGATCTCTGGAGATAATCCTGGAGCTGTCGGCATCATCAAGCATCGAAGTCGTTGAATGGTCGTTCAATTGTCTTGCATATTTATTCAAGTTTCTAGCCCGTCTACTAACTACGGACCTGAGACAAACTTATACGGCGATTTCGCCATTATTGGGCAAAAAACATCAAAAGGAATATATTAATCGATTTGCTGCTGAATCACTGGCTTTTCTGCTCCGAAAATGCTCTGGAGACAGCCTAGATCTCATAATAAGGCATATTTTGGCCGATGTAGCCAGCCAGAATAGCAACGAGTTTCTTAATAGCATTGCTATGCTTTTTACTGAATGCATAAAGAGTTCTGGTAATGCTATACATTCTAAGGGCCCTGTAATTTTGGAAAGGCTGATATCTACAGCATTGGAGTCCGAGGACGTTGAATATCTCTCAACATTGATTTCTCTGCCGGTTTCGGGATTATTGCATCATGTTCAGCAGGAAAGCTCGGAGGATGTTTATTCGACCGTAATTGGAGCGATTAACAAGTATCTGGATGGAGTTGGAGACTCGCCAGCTGGTTCTGGCCAATTAAAGCTGTTTCTTATGCTTCTATGCAATCTCTCTGGGCTTCGAAAAGGCTCTCGAGTGAATAATTGGAGCTCTTTATTTGATTGCAGTACTCGGATATTGGAAAAAATGCCGGAATTGTCGTCGGAAGATGCCAAATCCAGGCTCATCTCCACTTTATGCTATTGTTTATTGGAATATTCGGACTTTGCGACGAAAACAAAGTCATTTACGAAACTTCTTACGGAATTGACGCGAATTCTCGGTGACAATTTCATTATTTTTGCCCGTATGATGGCTAAGGAGGGGACTACGGCAATATTCTGCGACCTGGTGGTTCCATTTCTGGAGAAATATGCCAGAGAAGAGCATAAAGACGGCACAAGGGCTTTGGGGTTGATTTTCCTGGACTTCGGAGACAAAATTTCTGAGAATTCCGAAAACCTCGTCAAGTTCAAGGCTCTGGAGTCGCAATTCTTGGAGAAGATATGTAATGAACTCCTCGCAGCCTTTGAACATCTATGCGTATATGAATTTCAAGGGATGCAGCTGGTAGATCTATGCTGGAAATTGTCTCTTATGAAGAGAATGGCCAACTCTGGCTCTGAAAGCTTCTCAAAGCTCTACCAACACTTGCGATGGGAACTCGTTATAACAAATGATGAAGACAAATTCCCGGATGATCATAATACTACTCTAATATGCACTGCTCTGGGCGAAATGTTATCGATTGTTGCCAATTCCTCGGAGAGTTCGTCATTAACATCGAGTAACTGCATGGCAATATTTAATAACTGTGACAACAACTTAATGTTCCGCAATCTTGATTATCTCCG
This sequence comes from Trichomonascaceae sp. B5901, assembly GCA_037040845.1. Lineage (NCBI taxonomy): Eukaryota > Fungi > Ascomycota > Dipodascomycetes > Dipodascales > Trichomonascaceae > Trichomonascaceae sp. B5901. The sequence goes on along the minus strand of JAXQHN010000011.1, from coordinate 277,837 downwards.
AGGACTGAATGATTTCGTTGCGATGATGAGGAAGAAGCAGGTGGAAATCTCCAAACCCAGCCTGGAAGTTCACATTGGTCGTCTCTTTGAAGCTTGTCAGTCGCCCTCGCATCCTTTCAGAAGCCTTGGATTGAGCATAGCAGACAATATTTGTCGATTCTTGCCGATATCAGCACCAATTGCTAGCATTCTCGACACTTGCGCCGTCATTGAGTCGCTTCCTCGAGATGTTGCTAGTGCTAGGAATCTTCAAATGCATATAAGGAATCTTGGAGTGAGTCTGTCGACTCTTGGAGATCGCGAGAGTGCAAGAGATGTGGCTCTTTGTTATCTGTTTGGGCTGCTTTCTGACCGTTTTCAGCCGGTATGGCAAGCAGCTCTTGAGGCGATTGAAACAGCCAGTGCAGCCTATGATACAACTGATACGAACAGTAGCTATATGTTGTGGGGCCGGGTTGGGTTGTTTCTGGATAATTCCGGGCATACTTCACCTCTGGTATACGAGATCTGGCAGAGGGATGCTGACGGGCAAGACAGCTCAGCCAGTTTTACCAGCTGTACTAGTCTTGTGAGTCTTTCTGACAAAACTGACGGACTGTTTCATGAGCATTACCGAATTTCGGGAACTTTGGTGCAAAAAATATCGCTGGATATCGACTTCCATTTCGATCATACTACTCAGAGAGCTCTGGCATTGAAAGTTCTGGAGAAGATCCCGAGATTTGCCCAGTCACATGCCCATTATTTTGCTCCAAGGCTTTTCAGGATTGATGAAGAAGAGGAGGATGGGCAGAAACATGATGACGATGATGATGATGAGAAGCCGCCGAAAATAGTAGACGGCTGGAGCTCAAAAGACCGGATATCTCTGCTTAGAGTGTTTTCTAACTTCACCAAAGCTCGAAGTCTGCCTTATGCTGAGCAGATCCATGAAACGTACCTGAATTTGCTTACAAGCAGGCAGCCGGAGGTGCAAAAACTGGCTTTGAAGTGCATCATGACGTTCCAGGAGCCCATTGTCAGGAAATACTCCGACAATTTGACTGCTCTACTTGACGACAGTCAGTTTAAAGACGAAGTGCTGAATTTACTGCGGAGTTCAGGCAATGAAGCGGCTCTTCATGAGTCCGATAGGCCGGAAATCTTGCCGTATATCGTCAGAATTCTCTATGGTAAAGCACAGGTTTCTCGATCGTCCGGAGGTGTCAAGCAGGGAAGAAGATACGCAGTAATTACCGGGCTTCAGAACCTGGATCCACAGTATATTCGAATGTTTGTGGAGTTTGCCTGCAAGAAGCTGAAATGTGAGGATTTCCTGAAACAGAACGACGAGGTATCAATTACTCAGTACTATTACAGGTCCATATCTGAGAGTCTACTTCGTAAAGAGCTGGGTTTCTTGTCATTACTCGAAGATCTGGTATCTATCCTAGGAGTTGGTCTGCGAGAAAGCCTGGATATCGTGTTGAATGCTCTGCTGTTTTCTCTTTGGAGTTGTGAGACTGAGAAAGCAGATTTTGCTCTGGTGCAATCGCCTCATCTTGCCAATTCCGTCAAAGTTATCCGATCGTCGGGCTTCAAGTGTCTTTCCGGGATTGTAAGCTCATTTTCTACGGAGAAGTGGCATAGATATTTCCCGGTATTCTATACGGTGATCATTGAACCGAGAATGAAGACATTCGTACAAGACAATCTTCAACAGCCGTCGGCTTTGATGAATCTTTTACGAACAATGTCGGCATTTCCGTCCTTTTCGGAGTTCTTCACAGTTGGTAGTTCTGTTATTCTGAACCGATTAATGGACTTGATCGGAGAAAAATCAAGCGACTCTACCATTGAGGCCGTTCTTGATATTGTTCTCAATTTGTTGAATCTTGAAGGGAAATGTTCTCCTGAAGTATTCGCTACTATTAGCGATGCGATAACTGTTCCTGTTCTCAGAGGAATTCCTATACTTCTTGATCGAAAATCATCTCCTCAGACTGTACTTGAAAAAGAAGCAAATGTCCTTGTTAATTTGCTAAACAAAGGGTACGAGGTCAATTCCGAGACTCAGAAAGCTCTTATTAAGACTTCTCTTGATGCTCTTGGACGTTCAGGGAGTGAAATCCGTACAGACGTCAAATGTATTATATTGGAAGCTTTTTCCGGACTTATTTCATATCCGGAATTCGGTATTGAGGAAGCTAAGACTTCTATTGAGAAACTTTCGCCATTATTCAAGAAATTCAACGAACGAAAGATTCGAATTAATCTTTCTCAAGTGTTTTATGCTCTTGGAAACAAGTTCTCTGTGTTTCAAAGAGTCGGAAAGTTGGTTGTTGAGCTCAATAGTTATTCTACTCGACGATTGGATGATTTGGATTTCGACAGGAGACTGGCAGCTTATTCGGAGATTACCGAGAAGTTCTGGTCGGAGCTCCGGGCCCAGGAATGGCTTCCTTTGCTGTATAATATGCTTTATTATGTGAAAGACGACGAGGAATTGGCTTTGAGAACAAATTCTACCTATGTAATCAAACGGTTTGTCGATAGTTTGAGAGGTGGAGAGGAAGCTCAAGTATCTGCTAAAGAGACGATTCTCCGTGATTTGATCATCAAGGAACTTCGCTCTGGTTGCAGAGATGGCAGTTTCATTCTCCGAGTCGAGTATGTTGATATTCTTCATCATATTGTGAAACAGGGAGTTTCTGAGGACGTCTCTGATATGTCAAGTCTTCTGTTCGACGGCGATGAAGAAGCCAATTTCTTCAATAATATCTGCCATATCCAAATGCACAGAAGACAGCGTGCAGTTCGAAGATTAGGTCAGACGGCCGAAAAGGGTCTTTTGAGAGACTCAAGCATTGCTTACTACTTGATGCCGTTGTTGGAGCATTATTTGAGTGGAAAAGAAGACGAAGCTCACCGATTAGCTGATGAAAGTATCGCTTCAATTGGTATTTTGTCTGCTCATTTGTCTTGGAATCAATACAGAGCCATTCTGAAACGATATATTGGGTATTTGGTGCGAAAAGATGAATCTACGAAGACGGCATTGAGATTAATTGAGACTATGGCTGATGCATTGACTGGAATTGAGGCTCAAAACAGTCCTTTGCAAGCGAGCAAGCCCAGTGCCGAGAAATTGAGCTCTTTTATTGTAGATGACGTCTTGGCTTCTCTTTCTAAATTGCTGGATAAATTCAATGACGATGACGATATCATCTCCAGGATTCCTGTGGCTATTCCTATGGTGAAATTCCTCACCTTATTACCGAAAGAGCTTCTTCAGCAGAAACTTCCAGGCTTACTATCGAAGGTTTCTCAAATTCTACGTGCAAAGGCTCAAAGTGTTCGTGATGCTGTCAGGAAAGCTCTATGTAAATCATCGGCTATTCTCGGCCCTGAATACCTGGTATTTATTGTTCGAGAGCTCAAGAGTGTTCTAAGAAGAGGAGCTCAATTGCATGTTCTTGGATATACTGTTCATACGCTTCTACATGACCAGGAAGGGTTGAGTCATGGAGATTTGAATGAGAGTTCTCAGCTGGTTGGTGAGATCATCATGGAAGATATTTTCGGAGTTACTGGTGAAGAAAAGGACGAAGAGGGCTATATCAGTAAGATGCGAGAGGTCAAGCAGCATAAAAGCAATGATACGGCCGAATTGCTGGCTCGGAATATCAGTTTGTCGTGCTTTGGCAACATCATTGAGCCTATCAAACAGCTTCTACTTCATCAGAAAATCAGTCATTCAATTGAACGAAAGGCTGAAGAACTTCTTCGTAGATGCGCAATGGGATTATATCATAATTCCGAAGCTGGAACTCCTACTGTATTGGTGATGAGCTATGAGCTGTATAGTATGATCACCAAAGCCCAGGAGGACCGAAAGAAGCAGATCGAACATGAGAAGAGCCTTTCTGAATATGCTACTATGAAAGACCTTCAAGCTAAGGAGTCAGGGGAGTTTTATACTGTTCAATTGGATTCTCGGAACTGGGATAAGCGGACGGCGTTGCATATTGAGAATCTTCATCTGATAAGCAAGTTCATATTTGATACGCTGAGGACTGTTTTAGGCAAAAATCCCGATATGGTGACGGTGGAGAATGTGACGGGCTTTTTGCCGGTAATCAGTGCGGGATTAACGTCTGACTTTGAGAATGTCGAAATAGCTGCCATGCGTCTATTGGTTCTCATTGTCAAACTCCCGCTGCCGGACATGGACCAAAACCTTGCATTCTATGGAAGAAGAGCTGTGGATTTCATCAAGTCATCCACTGATACCAATTCGGAGTTGTGTCAGGCGGCTTTGCGTCTTTTATCGGTTCTCATTCGACAAAAGTCTGAATTTGCTATCAAGGATTCCGTCATTGTGTATGTTTTGACCCGAATTCAGTCAGATATCGAAGAGCCAGATCGACAAGGCGTTACTTTCAGTCTGATAAAGGCTGTTCTTGCCAGGAAAATCGTCACTAATGAGGTTTACGATGTCATGGATAAGGTCTCACAAGTGATGGTAACTAATCAGTCACAGATGATTCGAAATACCAGTCGAAGTACCTATTTCACCTTTCTGACTGAATATCCTCAAGGAAGTTCTCGGTTTTCGAAACAAATGTCTTTTCTGGTGGCTAATTTGGAATATCCTGCGCCGGCTGGCCGATTGTCAGTCATGGAATTGCTTCATCTTTTGGTCACTAAGGTCGATTCTCAGCAATTATCGAAATATTTGACTTCTTTCTTTATGGGTTTGGTATTAACTCTGGTCAATGACGATGTTGCAGAGTGTAGAGAGCATGCAGCCACGGTTATTCGTGAGATAATTGCTCGATCCGACCCAGAAACTCTACAGTCGATAGAATCTTTATGTCTATCATGGCTGGAACAAGACACAAATCAGCTTACTCAAGGTGGTCTGGCCGTTTCGGGTTTGTTTTTCAGTGAATTGGGCATTAAAGCCAGCAAGAAGTTGTTCAAGGCTGCTACTGACAGAATACGAGAGATTCTGGAAAGTGGAAGCCGAGCAGAAAACGAATCTGATTGGAAGGTTGTTTACAGTGCAATGCAGCTGGTTCAGAAGATCGCACAGTTGCAGGAGGGGAAGTTGACTGAGGTGCAAAATGGCGCATCTGATGATTTGATCTGGTCTCTCGTCAGGGAAAACTTGCTATATCCTCATTCCTGGGTTCGATTATCTGCAAGTCGTCTTATGGGCATACGTTACAGATACTTTCAAGAACATTCTGTCACGGAGAAACTCGCGGATGAGGAGCTGGAGAATGCTGCTTCGAAGTATGTTCGTCAGTTAGGAGCTCCAGAAATCTCCCAGGCTCATGGAACGCAGATTGTCAAGAATTTGGTTTTTATTGCGGGAATCTGGGAACAGAGAGAGAGTAGAAAGACGCAGAAGGCGGTGCTTGAAGAGTCTGGGGATGTAGAAGATGACAGCCGAGCCGAAGAAAGCCCCCTCGCAGTCGATTGGCTTGTTGACAAGGCATCTGGAATTCTCCGAAGCCAGAAAAAACCGCGCGAGATGAAGAATTCCAAAATGTCTTGTGGTGAATTGCTGGCTGCTTTATGTCAGTTGCTCAGTCCTGACCGAGTCACTGCCCTTGCTCAGAAACTCATCATGGCATATTATAACAACTCTATCACGGACGATGAACGAGATAGAGAGCTGAAGGATATGAGTCGAGAAGCATTGAACTTGATTCAGGCGAAAATCGGCACAAATGAGTTTGTACATGCCTATAGTGCAGTGAAGGATATTGTTACATCTCGTCAGCTGGAACGACGAAGTAAACGAGCTATCGAGGCTGTTGTTGATCCTGAGAGTCATGCGAAGAAGAGAATGAAGAAGAATTTGGTGAAGAGAGAGAAACGAAGAGCGGTCAAGGATGAGAATGGGTATTATAAGGCGAAGAGGGGGAGAGTGTAAGATAGAGATAAAGACGTTAGAAGTGAAGAATGCATGATTAGAGATTTTCCAAGAGATTTTCCAAAATAAAAGAAGCAGTGTTCAATCGGCAGGATAAGAGCTCTTTTTGGTCCAATAGGCTCCCTGTTGAGCAACACTCCGTAGAAAATGTACTGTTCATATAACCCGTCAACATCTCCTCCTGCAACCGTGAACGTAAAGTTCCTTTCAGGAAACTTTCCAGAAACTTTACTTATAAATACACCTCGTCATCCAGTCTCTTCACCGCTCCTCCCTCTCTCCTGCTCTGCTCCGCCAAAAACACCACCTTGTGGCTCATCAACGTATCCTCCGGCGTGCATCTGATATACTTCAACTGAGCCTCTTTAACATCTCCGCCACTTTTCACATCTCTCAGAGCGTAAGCAAATCCATTGGCTAGGCCTCTATCACCACCTCCATGGCCAGATGTAGGGTCTGAAGGAGGAACAATCTCGGTAGCTTGTTTCGTATTATAATCAAAAAGATGAATAGTCTCACTGTCAGTGCTTATTTCACCTTTTGTTCCATAAATGACGACCTTTCGCTGACATACAGCCTCAGACATGGCTATCATAGTCATAGTGGCCGTTTTAGTGCCATAATTCAACGAAACCGTCTGATTATCACAAACGTCATTGTCGCATTCGAAAACACATCGACCGTAAGGACCCGATTTGATAGCTTCAAACACGTGAGCCTCATCTTCGATATCACAGACAGCTTTAGATAGAAAAGAGCCCTTCTTGTACTCGTCGAGATAGATCTTTTTGGCAGAATAGGCACAATCTGACTCCACAGGGCATTCCAGACATCGACTAGCAGCCCCCTGAGGCTTATTTCTGCTTGTGAAATAACTCAATGATCCAAAAGATGTCAATGCTTCCAGGTTTGACCAGCCTAAGATCCACATGAGAATATCGATATCATGACAGCATTTGGTCATCAAAGAGAAACATGAAGTGTCAGCTTTCCGCCACTTTCCCCGCACAAACGAATGCGCAAAATGCCACCATCCAACCGGCTCTGTATGGTTGATATTGATGATGTCTCCGATGGTTTGCTCGTCCAGCAGTCGTTTGAGCTCCAAATTATGCGGAGAATATCGCAAAACATGGCCAATTGCAAACAAAACGTTATTTTTCTCAACGGCCTCGATCATCTCCTTGCAGTCTTTCCAGTTTGTTGCCAGCGGTTTTTCGCAGAGAATGTGTTTTCCCTTGTTGGCAAAGGCTATAGCGACATCTCTATGGAGATCGTCAAGCACGCAAATGATGACAGCGTCGTATAAAGACGAGTCGGGAACGGCGTCTTTCCAGTCTTTATAGGTTTTTATGGGTGTTTCCGGGGAAATTCCCGCCTGTTTCTCCACATAAATCCGAGTTCTCACAGCATTCGGATCACATATACCGGTGATTCGTATAAAATCAAGCTGATTTAACGCTTCAGTGTATCTATTTCCTCGATCTCCTACTCCGACAAGCAGTACTTTCAGGATGTCAACAGTCATATCGTCTCCAGTTTTGTTATTCCGTGGATATTACCGTCGTTGGTTATGGTATAACGCTAAGATTAATGGGCCAATGAGCGTTTATATATTTCTAAGCGTGGGGTTAAATGTCACGTTTGGCGGGAAAAAACGCGGAAATGTGTATTGTTACGTAAATTTTCGATAGTTCATTGTAATTTTGTTGTATTTTTGTATTTTTGTTTGTTGTATTTGATAAGTCATATCGGTGTTGTTTTACTGATAAGGGGCCTACTGATAAGAGATAAGCCAAGACAAACACCAAGGTGTCATTGATAACAACAGCAAGGTTGAAACCACCGCAGTCTCACTGATAAAACATCAACGTTGATACACACCGACATTTCATTCAATTGGCTTTTTCAGCTCCTAATTCGACCGATTTTTGGCCAAATTATCACCTCAGCTCTGTTGATTCCACCACCAACACAGCACCAATATCCTCAAAATGGCCAAAAAATCCTATCAGCACTCACTATCAATCGCCCTATCCATGTCCCCGCCAACCCTCCTTCCCTACGTGTTTTGCAGGTTCTGTGTCTCCACAACTTTTACCATGACTCAATACACTCAACACCATCATTGAGTCACTGTCCAACCAAATGTTACCTTTCCTGCACTGCCAGCATAACTTCTCTACCTTTTTGCAGACGAATATTTCATGCATAATGAGTCAGTAAATATCTCAAAATGCATATATTTATGACTGAATCCGGCAATGTCCAATCATTCACTCAATCGGCCAACAACCAACAACCGCCAACATTGACTTGAACATTCACAAAGTTTAGAATAAACACACACTTCTCTCATGTCTGTAGAAACCTCCGACAATAATAACAGTGAGTATTTCCTTTCTTTCCTCTCGATATACTGGTGTTCTTCTCTAGCTAGTCATCGCTAAGAGTCCATCCAACCTCCTCATAGTACATCGAATCTTCTCATACTCCGCTCATACCAACACTATCCATCAGCTTCCTCTATAAATCCTAATCCCATGGACGGCCTCTCCAACGTTCGAAACTTCCAACTCATTGAATCAACTCTTCGAGAAGGCGAACAATTTTCTGATGCCTTCTTCGACACAAACAAAAAAATCCAAATCGCAAAGGCTCTTGACGATTTTGGCGCCGATTATATCGAGCTGACGTCTCCTGCTGCTTCAGAACAGTCGAGAAAGGACTGCGAAGCCATCTGTAAGCTAGGACTCAGAGCCAAAATATTAACCCACATCAGATGTCATATGGACGACGCTAAGCTCGCCGTGGCTACCGGTGTCGACGGAGTCAATGTTTTTATTGGAACTTCGCAATTCCTGCGCCAATATTCTCACAGAAAGGATATGACTTATATAGCCAAGAGTGCTGTCGAAGTGATTGAATTTGTAAAGTCACATGGCATTGAAATTCGATTTTCCTCGGAGGACTCATTCCGTTCCGAATTGAACGATCTGCTCAGCATTTACAAGACTGTTGATGCTGTTGGCGTAAATCGAGTAGGCATAGCCGATACTGTTGGATGTGCCAATCCAAGACAAGTCTATGAATTAGTGCAAACTCTCAAGAATGTGGTTTCCTGTAATATCGAGTGCCATTTCCATAATGATACTGGCTGTGCTATTGCCAATGCTTATACTGCTTTGGAAGCAGGTGCTAAGCTCATAGATGTGTCGGTATTAGGTATTGGCGAACGAAACGGAATAACTCCTTTGGGCGGCCTTATGGCAAGAATGGTAGCTGCTGATCGCGACTATGTCCTTTCCAAGTATAAGCTTGACAAGCTGCGAGATTTGGAGGACCTTGTAGCTGAAGCGGTGCAGGTGAAGATTCCATTCAACAATCCTGTTACTGGCTTCAGCGCATTTACTCACAGAGCTGGTAGCCACGCCAAGACCATGCTTGCCAGTCGTGCAACTTATGAGCTTATAAATCCTGGAGATTTCGGTCTCACAAGATATATCCACTCAGGCAATGTGATGCTGTCAGGAGCGGAGTAGTTAGACCAACTCCAATCGATAACTGCAGATTTCAAATCGCTTGACAACAATTGGAATTTTGATCAACTCGCCTTCCACAGAAAACTCCAAACTCTCCTTGTCATCCTCCAATAAATTCGTACGGAATACCTTCTTGACTGGGAATTTAGACACAATATTTCCCTTGGCTCTTCCTCCAACACTGTCGAAAACACGAACAATGATCGACCTAGAATTCCTCTTCGGTAGGCCATCAGTAGAAACATCGTAGTCACTTTCTCCTCTCTTGACAGCTGCTATTATGATGTTCTCTGGCCCTTCAAAGGTAACGGCATCCAAATTCTCAGCTATCGGGGCTGGAATATCCAACGGAAGCAAATCGTGATTGAAATTCCATGCTGCACGAACGACTCCTCCAGAAAGCTCTCCAACATGAGGTTGGAGGGCATATCTAATATGATGACGTCCCATATCGGCATTACCATCTGGAGCCTTGGATGCTCGTAGCAAACTCAATCTCATGACATTTCCCTGAGTAGCAAAGCCATACTTGGCTTCATTTATAATGCTAACTCCATATCCATGCTCTGACAGGTCCGCATATTTATGACAGCATACCTCGAATTTGGCCATATCCCAGCTGGTGTTGTAATGAGTTGGGCGTTTGACAGCTCCAAACATAGAATCATAGGTAGCAACGTCATTATAGATATCGACCGGAAATTCGACTTTGAGGAACTTACTATCTTCACGCCATTCAACTTCAGTGTCGAAATGAATGGCAGTAGGAAGCGTGCTTGAGCTATCTGTGGCATTGAGAGAAATGACGCTTTTCAGCCAACTGTTTTCACTGATCTTTTGCTCGACCAATACAGATGCTCTCAAAGGACCATTTTCCAAAATTGACGCAGTTGGTTGACTAGGCAAATACGTCTTAGTATTCACAGAGTAGACTTCTGTATCCCAAGCTTGCCAGAATAGTGGTTTATCATCGTAAATGCAGAACTTGTTTGCGTATTGACCAGGAGCAACGATTTCTCGATCATTCACTTTATCGTAGATGCTGCTGATTGTTCCGTTTTCAATAGTAGTTCGAAGATCGGAATTTTCAAGAACAAATGCTTGTGTGTTGATTTCTTTGCAAGATACAGTGTTTGAATCGGTGATCTTCAAAGACTCCATGCCTGACGACTCTGGAAGATCCTTAAAAGCCATGACAAGACTTTTGTCCTTCAAAGATTTCTGTATCGATAATTCTGTTTCAGCAAATGCGCTGGAATCAACGTCAAGGACCTGGAAACGAGACCAAGGAAGAGTATTGAACAGTTTGAGAGATCCACTCGGTTTCCCGTCCAAGGCAATGGATAAATCGTGCAAAACCTGCTCTGCAATTTTCCTGACGACGGCATAATGAGCACGAGAATCATCATAAACCATTTCAATAGCTGAACCGGGCAAAACGTCGTGGAATTGAATCAGCAGAATTGAATGCCACATCTTGTCGAATTGAGACTTCGGATATTTGTATCCTGGCACTTTGATAGATGCAACAGTAGCAAGCAATTCCAGATCATGCATCAAAATTTCGTATTTTCGGTTAGCATATTTGATTTCGGCTTGAGTTGTATAAGTACCTCGATGAAGCTCGAAATATAGCTCACCCATCCAAGTTGCAAGCTGCTTTCCATTGTCGGTATCTTGCAAGACTTCGTCGAAAAACGTATCGACGCTGCTGCTCATTTGAACAGTCGGTAAAAGTCCTACAGTATCACTGACACCTCTTGATCGCCTTAGATGTTCCATCATATCTTCAGTTGGTCCTCCTCCACCATCTCCAATTCCAAATACCAGCAATGATTTCTCAGTAATATTGGTACTCTTGTGATTCTCGGTGCATTTCATGACTTCTTCCATGCTGCAGGTAGCACAATAGTTGTCACTCGGAGGCATATGACAGACAACCTGAGACCCGTCAAGGGCTACCCAATTGAAAGTAGTATGAGGAAACTTATTGACGAGATTCCAAGACAATTTGATGGTCACAAACCGATCCATTTCAGCACCTCGACAAATCTGAGGGATTTGAGCTTGATATCCAAAAGTATCCGGAAGCCAAAAGGTGGTACTTCTTGAGCCGAAATGCTCCTCAAAGAATCTTTGGCCGTACAAGAATTGGCGAGCAACCGACTCTCCTGTAGGAATATTTGTATCTGTTTCAACAAAAGCTCCACCAATGGGCATGAATCTTCCAGCTTTGGCTTGTTTTTTGACCCGTTCGAACAAATCTGGATAATCTTCCTTGAGCCAGATGTATTGCTGGACCTGAGAACACACAAAATTGTACTCAGGATACCTCTCAATAAGCTCAAGTTGAGAAGCCCAAGATCGGCCTACCTTTCGACGAGTTTCGGCAAATGGCCATAACCAGCCAGTATCTATATGGCAATGACCAATAGCATGGACCTGGTTCAAGCCTTGTGTGTCGTATACCCTTGTGGAATCAACGTTTTCTCCAATGAATTTCTGTGCGATTTCCCGGCATTCTGTCCAAGTTTCTGGAAGATGAGACCGGAATTTATCCATGATTTGAGTGCCTATTTCCAGAGCACGTTGTTTCTGCCAAGAAGATTCGCCGAAGGTTTCTGCACAGCCAGCAATGACTTCAAAATCACGTTTCAGAGCTCTGGCTTCCATATTCGGCACAAACAATTTGGCAGTTTCCAGCTCGTAATAAATGTCTGGCTTAGGAGGTAAAATACCTTCCAAATCAGGCCCAGGAGGACTTCCGCCAAGAACATTACAGCTGGTTTCAATGTAAATGACATGCCATTTAGCATCCAAAAACTCTTTAGGAAGAATCCATTCCTGTCTTCCATCCTTATAGAGTCCAATGATTGCATTTCCGTCCTGGTCGTAAATGAGACCTTCATTGCCAGAGTTCCAATTGAGCATAACAGGCTCATTTCGCCAATTGTCGGGGATTCGAAGCTCAATTTTGAACCAGTGAGTTGACCAAGAAGGGCCGAATTTATCACCGATTTTTGCCGGTTTAAAAGTGGCCGTCTTGATGACATTTCGAAACAACGGTCGCTGCAGATCAGGCACGTCATAGACGTGGATTTTGATGTTTTCAAGAGTATCAGCAGAGGATTTTTCGAGAATTCTAAGAGTTAATAAGCAGAATTTACAGAGTAATAGCCTCTTTTACTTACGAGCTCAGGTTAGTGTGTTGATAGATGTTCGGATTGGTGAATTGAGCTAAGCGCTCAAGATTGATATGATCGATTTTTCTACCAACAGGTAAGAAAGTACGTTGGGGATAAGATGACATAATGTTTAAGTATTCAATGGTAATATAAGAAGGTTAGTTTTGTGGGGAATTGGCGGATATTTATATGGTTGCAGGTGGTTATACGGCATGGGGTTACAATGATAAGGTTACAATGGAGATACTACGTTTGGATATGTAGCCGCAGGAGAAGGGGGATTGGCGGTAAATAGCGCGGGATAATTAGCGGCGGTCCAATTGAGCGAGGAGATAAAGCGAGGGACTTCAAGGTACTTCAAGGGAATATGGTGGGGTTGGTGTGGAGTGTATGGTAGGAGGTTAAGAAAGGAGAGAAAAGCATGAATAAAAACAACAATTGATGGATGATGAGAGAGAGATGTGGTACGTTCACGTGATAATAGGGTCGAATTATAATGCATTTTGTATTATTTAAGCAGAAAAGTAGACGCTATGATGTCATTTCGGGTGTATCATATCAGTTAGGGTTATAGCCCTAATATACCTGTACTATGGGAACAGCCATACGACGCCATATAACGCCATAAGACGCTCCAGTTTCCATTAAAACCCTCCTTTATTCCCTCATGCTTTCTTAAATTACATAAAAGCTAACTCGATATATCCATTGATTGGGATTTCCGGTCGTTCAGGCTGTTCAGGCTGCTCAGTTACCCCTGAAGGCTCCACCAATGTCTTTCCAGAAACAGATCTTTCCATCATTTTAACCCTCAATTGCGCCTTACTTGACTGTTTTAGTAGTCTCGAAAAATATATAAATGTAGATAGTTGCCCGTTTTCTGGCCGATTTCGACAATATTCACAGGTATTACAATGCTTATCAGATGCTGGAGATCCCATACAAGACGACTCGTTCAAAAACACAGTCGGACTAGTACTTATAGTGGTGATTTCAGAGTCGTCAAAGCGACCAGAATCATTATATCTGCCCGAATCAAAACTACTACTATCGCTTTGTATGGTATCATCGGAGTCATGGCCAAAGAACTCAGGTTGGTCGGCCCATTCATTGAGGCTTCCTCGGCTGGAAAATCGGCCTCTAACAAGCACTTTTTCAGGCTCAGTGGGTAAAACATGGCCCTTATTCAGCATAAATGGGTTATTTTTGAACCAGGAGTACCTCGGTCGGCTGTTCTTCTTGCCTATTGGTTGTTTACGCGGGGTTAAGTCGGCTAATATCAACGACTCCAATTGTTGCCGAGCCTTGGATTTAAGTCCGAAACTCTTTTTAGGAGATTCATTGCTTTTATTAGGCAATGGAATCAACCTATTCAACAGTTTCATTTCGGCGGTCAATGAACCATGTAGAGGTAAGTTGTTGAGTTTGGTGTGGTATTTGTTTTGGTTTTGGTATGATTACCCGATTGGGAAAGAAAATATCGGCGGAGGTTCTAAAGCCGATGAGCGGAGAAAACACGGAGATGGGGGTTTATGGCTGGATTTTTGTGTTCAATGCGTTTTTTCAGCGTTTGTATTTATATGCAGTTTGTTATTTTTCGTATTTTCTAGGTTGTTATTGCTTTTTTTCTTCTAATCCTCCCGGAGCTTAGCACGTGCAATACCGATATTTCCCCAGTTTGCCGTATTCCTATATAAACCTCCATTTCCCCCTTCAAATCTTCTCTTCTTCACATTCACATCATCATAAATCCATTTACACCCGCAAATCCCACCCACATCACTGCCTTTATATCCCGCAATCATACCATTGCTCTCAGCCTTGCTAACTTGCTATCTTACCAACCACATTCTCATGATCCGATAATTTCATGAAAGTCCACTTGTACATTATATCATCACTCATATCTGTTTAACTATTTTATTTGTATTTATATAAATGGCTGAAAAATCAAGGCCGGAAAAATCAAAGGCCGACGACACTTCGTCCCCAATTGGTTTCTTCAACCCGACTTTTGCTCGTTCAAAAATCTCCACAGGTGACGATCGACGATCTGTCGTTCAGCGAATATGGAGATCTCGTGATAATCGAAAAGGAAGGCATGCTTTGGCCATAGAAGAGACTCCGTCCATAGACGAGGCTTATTCTCTTCCTCCTGTCACGGCGTCATTTTCACACACTTCAAAAGGAATTTTACGAATGTTCACCTATTTCCCGTACTGGGATGTATCATATTTGGTAGCTACTATATTCACATTGGGCTCAGTGGTATGGGTGATAAATTCCTTCTTCGTATGGTTACCTGTGTATTCGCCTCAAACTGCTTTCTCGAATGAATCCTCAGTCGGTGGAGGTGTTACTGCATTTATAGGCGCTACTATATTTGAAGTCGGAAGTGTTTTATTACTGCTGGAAGCTGTGAATGAGAATCAGACTGATTGCTTTGGCTGGGCCGTTGAAACTGTCTTGAGCAAATCAAACCAGAATAAAACAGTGATAAAACCGAGCTCTGAATCCTGCAAGCATCATCATTCTATAAGATCGACGTTCTTGGGAAGTCATGAGCATACTTCGTTTGAAGATATCTTGCATGATGGGTTGAGCACTGCAAGAGATGGCCGTTCTTTCAAATGGATTCCTTCTTGGTCAGAATTTCGGGCTCATTATATTCGAGAATTGGGGTTTAATGCATCTTTGATTCAGCTGATTGGTGCTTCCATATTCTGGATCTCTGGTCTGACTGGCCTTCCGGGAATCTTAAATCATATGAGTACAGGACTCACTGATGGTATTTACTGGGTTCCTCAAATGGTTGGGGGGATGTGTTTTGTAATCAGCGGGCTTCTGTTTACGTTAGAAACTCAAAAAAGGTGGTATATTCCGGCATTTGATATCCTGGGATGGCATATAGGAGCTTGGAACTTCATTGGAGGCGTAGGGTTCACGCTTTGTGGAGCATTAGGGCCAGGATCAGGTAATTCGGGTGTAGCATTTGAATCGACATTGGCGACGTTTTGGGGCTCCTGGGCGTTTTTGATCGGCTCGACTATACAGTGGTATGAGAGTTTGGAGAAGCATCCGGTGGAGCGCATAACAGGCTCTACGAAGTAGAGCCTGGTTGTAGGGACTGTGTGGGTATACTACAACGATATGAGACTTACTTCGGATAAACGTTCAGTGGAGAAGTAGAGATCCTACCAAGAAGACGCTGGTTTGGGCTCGTTTCTAGGCGCATTTTAACGACTTTTTTCACGCTACGACGATCCAGCATTGTGCTATCTGACATTTTATTATTTGACGCTGTTATTTTTAGAAGATTTGTAGATGTTTGACGATGAGATGAAGCATTAGAACAGACAAAACAGGCAATATTTGATATATTTAACGTGAGATTTCACTGTTTTTGTACGAAATAAACAATAATTATGCCGTATTTGTATTAATTTTAGTGTATTTTTGCCATTTTTGTGAAATTTTCGCCAAATTTTCCCTTCCTGCTCGAATTCTCACTGTTATATACTATATAAATAGCCAGCGTATTATTTGAGAAATTTGGCGAATTTACGTTTTTTTTTCACAATTTCAGCGTAAAAATCAAAAAAAATCATTAAATTCATTCAAAATATTCATATAAATCATATAAATCATCTGTTATTTACATTGTTGTGGAGAAATTTAGCTCCTGGCCGCCTTTTTCCCCATAAAAAATCCCACATCACAGCGATTTTTCGTGAATTCATCGATCCAAAATGCCAGCATTTCTCTCTGATCGTCAATACCCCTGTTTTTGATGCTAATTCCTCTGTCAAGACATGCAGAGGCTACTTCAAAGTCGTCCAGAGCTTCAACACCTCCATATCGACTCAAAAGAAGATTATCACAACGTATTTGTTGAATATACTTGTTTATGACGGTCCTTAGATGATTAGAAGGATAAACAAATGAAGGAAACCATAATTTGTTGGTGAAAGAGGCCAATGCTTGAAGTTGATCCCTCGATAAGAAATACACTGATCTGGCAAGATGTTTGGCGAGAGGGGCATCCGAGCTCTGTGTCTGCGTGTTCTGTAGCTTTTCCGAGCCTGAATCCAGCTTTTCTATATGCTTTTCCCTTGCCAATTCATGCTTTTTCATTGCTGAGGGTGTATAACAAGTCATAGGAGTCAATCTAGGAAACAGCATCAATAACAGAGGCGTAGTTTCGAAAAAAACAGCAAATATCAATGCAAATAAAGGAAGTTTCAAAATATCGTTTCTTGTGCGAAGAAGAAGCTGATAGTCGGCGCGGGAAAGGGCTTTGCCCTGATGAACCTTGCCGGAAATCTCCCCTACAAAGCCATTAACCACCAAATATCCACTCAAATCCTCAATATTGCGGAACTTGTACAACTTACGAAGCTCGCCAGCTGTCTTCTGATTGGTCCATGTCCTTTTAATCCCCGTTTTATAGACATTAACATAGGCCTTTCCTGTAGCCCATAAGGACTGGAATCGAGACAATTTGGGATCTAGAAGAGGCCAGCTGGTAGGCCGGGTGCTTAGGCTATTTACAAGGGTATTGGGGCGCATCAAGCGTTTAATTAGGTCGTTTCTTGTGTTTAATGACCTTTTCTCGCCGTTTAATTGGTCCCGTTTGATTGGCTTTTATTGGTGTTTTGTTCAATATTCCCCCCTCTCCCAATAAAATACCCCTTTGGGACCCACCCAATTTCTTGGCTTCCTTTTAACTTTTTGATTTTCCCAACTGATTTTTCCCTTCCCAACCGACTTTCCCACCTATTTTTTGTCCCAATCCAAATTGCTTATGGGCTTTGAGCGCTTCATCGGTTAGAATTGTCATCAAATTAGATATTACAAGCCTTGCTTTTGTGTTTGAAGCATTGCTCGTCTTGCTAATATGCCCAGCTCTGCTAAAGTCGTGCTTGTGGGATGCTTGGCTGGCGTGGTTTCTTCAGCCACTCAGAGCCTTGGCTTGACGTTACAGCGCAAATCCCACATGCTGGAAGATGAAGCTTGCACTGAGGCGTCTTCTGCTCATCGGAAAATGCTCTGGAGAACCGGCCTGTTGCTGTTTTTGTTGAGCAATGTCATTGGCTCCACGGTTCAAATCACCACGTTGCCTTTAATTGTGTTATCCCCCTTGCAAGCCATAGGACTGGTGTTCAACTCGATATGCGCTAGTTTGCTGCTAAATGAACCGTTTACAAGGCATTCGATCCTCGGAACTTGCTTGGTATCGCTTGGCGCCGTCACTATAGCCTCGTTTGGGGTGGTTTCTGAGCCAAATAAAAGCCTCGACGAGCTTCTGGTGCTGCTTTGTAGGCCCAAATTCCATCTTTGGATGGCCTTCACGTTAATGTTATGCGTGGCTATTATATATATTATTTATAATGTGGTTGAATCCCACAAGGAGAAGCCCCGATGGCTCAAGGAGCATACTACTGTCATTAAAGGGTCTATGTTTGGCATTGTATCGGGGATTTTGAGTGCTCATTCGCTTCTCATGGCCAAATCTGCAGTAGAATTACTTATAACTGGGTTTAGAGATCGATGGAAGGATTTGCTGCGTTGGCAAACTTGGCTTATTGTTGCTTTGTTTCTGTTTTTTGCCCTGTCTCAGCTTTTTTTTCTTAATAAGGGCTTGAGATGCTGTTCAACCAGTGTGCTTTATCCACTGGTCTTTTGCATATATAATGTCACTGCAATTGCAAATGGCTTGATCTATTTTGATCAAACAAGTAAACTATCAGGTGGTCGAATCTCGTTGGTTATATTTGGCACTGTTCTGGTACTATTAGGAGTACTGAGTTTATCTTGGAGACAATCGGAAGAAATTGAGGCTCTTGCAAATACTGTGGCTTCAAATGTCGCTAATATTGTCGATGAAGAGTCTCATGTTAGTCCCACTAGACGCTCGTATCATTCTAGAGAGCACAGTCATCTATCATCCTATGTCATGAGCCCTGAACGTGGCCCTGACGAAAATTCGCCCTTATTGAGCAAATCAGACTCCGAAAATAACGCTCATTATACCTCTTTTTCATTCAACAGTGGTATTCCCGAGCCGCCGTCCTCTTATAGCCCCAAGTCGAAACTGGGCAGTTCAATCATTGGACGCAGTTTGTCATTAGAGCAGACGAGTGTTCTTCAACAGTTGAGAAAGACGTCAGGAAATACAAACAACAATGGCTCTTAAGCAGTCGTTTATCATATTTATTCTTTTATTGATAACAAACAAGAATGGCATGCGGAACAAAACCCGCCATGCGATAAAGCAAACAGCATTGCGTCACAAAACAAGACAATACAGAATAATTTATCAACAGCATTACGTCAGGTACACCGCACAGTGTTGTCTCATTGCTGTGTCTCCCATATAGCACAACGCTGCTATATCGCATTTCTTTGCTTATGACTCTCCCGGCACCTTGAATGCACCGCCGAGGCAAATTGCTGGCTCTTCAGTGTTCATATGCTCATAACTAAGCACGCCTACACCGCCGGCTTCTAGAATGAGAGAGGGATTGTCACTGATGTTGCCTCTGACCCATCGCAGGCAAAGGGCCCTTAGAATATGGCCGTGAGCAACTACAACTACGTCAGCTTTGTCAGGATTACCCGACTCAATGGCCTGTTTATGAAGCTGGACTATTTCTTCTATGAGTCGGTCGAGTCTCTCTTCTATTTGCTGAGGGGTTTCACCGCCTTCACAGCCGTCGGACCAAATTGTCCAGTTATCTGAAGATAGGCCGTGCTCTGCGCGGAGTTTCTTGATTTCCGCTGTCTTTAGGCCCTCATAAAGACCGTAATCCCATTCTCGGATGTCATTTGTCTGCCGTTAGAGATTTATAGAAGCTATAAGCGTATAATATATACATACAGTTTTTACAGTTGCATTGGGGAACTTTGTATCTTTTGTAAGAAGTTCATAAGTTCGCTGAGCTCTTTGACGAGGAGATATAAAGGCTAATTTTACGTTTTCGGGTATAATAAGTCGATCCTGGCCAATGAGGGCTTTTCCAGTAGCCAGAATTCGCTTTTCCCCATTGGCGGTTAACGGCAAATCGGTTACCGAGGTATATTGGCCCGATAAAGACCAGGCAGTTTCACTATAAAGACAATTAGCATCAAAAAATTACATGTTTATAAATATAATGATGATAATTACCCATGTCGAATGATAAAGACCTGAGGCGCTCTCATTGGTTGATTTATGAGCCAATTACAATAAAAGAATAGTTAAATATATATAGAAATATCTGGAATAATCACGTCAATCAGGTGATCGAGGGAAATCTACGATAATCAGTTGGGTTGGTGTATAAACGTGGTGTATGTAAGAAGTTAAGTTGAAAGCGCGGTGAAAGCGGAGATCTGCTCCGTGGTTGCTAACCAAAGTACTTAGTCACGTGATGAGGGAGACCGGGGAACTATGAAAAGCAAGAAAATGGGAATATTTCTAGATTTTTTTGTGATATTTGTTTTCAAAGGCCAATTGAATGGGAAGGCGTATGAGATTTCAGAAAAAGCTGTGCCATCTTGCCGTTGGCTCTCATGTCTTGCCTTGCATCTGAGACATCTGCCAAGAAGTCTCGCCAAACAGCGACAAGAAGCCACAGGAAAGCCTCTTCGACAGGGACTCCTTATGGGAAGTAATTCCCTCATCAGCAGAAGTACAGTCATCGCCCTCACCGCCACCTCACACCGTCCCATCTACCGGCCATGACAACTTCTCTCCGTAATTCCAATGAACCGCCTTGGTCTGAGTATACTCCTTCAAGCCATCATATCCCAATTCACGGCCAAATCCAGACTGCTTCATTCCTCCGAAAGGAACTGCATTGCTCAATGCCATGTAGTGGTTGCACCAGACTGTTCCTGCCTCCAAAGCATGCACCATTCTCATACATTGAGAAGCATCCGACGAGAATACTCCTGCTCCCAAGCCATAAGTAGTGTCATTAGCCTTTTGAATTGCTTCTTCTTCAGTGCTGAAAGTTTGAACACTTAGAACAGGGCCAAAGATCTCCTCCTTGACAATTCTCATGTCTTTGTTACAGTCAGCAAATATCGTAGGAGGAACAAAGAAGCCATCCTTGAAGTCTGCAGGAAGTATTTTGTCTAATCGTTCATTATTACCTCCAGTAACCAAGCTAGCACCGTCCTCAATTCCGTATTGAATGTAGGCCTTGACTTTGTCCTGCTGCTGCTTCGAGACCAAGGCTCCCATGTATGTTTTCGGATTGGCAGGATCACCAATTGCCAGAGTTTCAAAATTATGCTTCAATCGTGCAAGAAACTCGTCTTTTATGGTATCTTGAATGAATAAACGAGAACTTGCACAGCAATCCTGGCCATGATTGAATAGAATACCCATACAAACCCAATTGACGGCCTGTTCGATGTCAGCATTGGCAAAAACGACAGCAGGCGATTTACCGCCAAGTTCCAAAGTGACTTTTTTCAAATTACTTTTAGCAGCAGATTCCATAATAAGACGTCCAGTAGCTGAAGAGCCGGTAAAAGCTACCTTATCGATATCCAGATGGCTCGAAATCGCCTGCCCGGTGATTTTCCCCGTTCCATTGATGACATTAAGAACACCAGGAGGAAATCCGGCTTCAGCAGCCAATTCGGCCAAAAAAAGGGCACTCAATGGCGTTTGCTCGGCCGGTTTGATGACCACAGTGTTTCCAGCAGCCAAAGCTGGAGCAACTTTCCATATAAACATCTGAATTGGATAATTCCAAGGGATGATTTGACCACAGACTCCAATTGGCTCTAGACGAGTAAATGCGATCTTGACGCCTTCTTCCTGTTCAATGGTCTTGCCTTCGATCTTGTCGGCCAATCCAGCATAGTACCTCAGACATCCAATACTGTCCTGAATATCGATATCTCGCGCCATCCATATCGGTTTTCCATTGTCGAGACTTTCGATTTCGGCAAGAATTTGGAGGTTTTTCTCGATTAAATCGGCAAATTTATTCAACAAATCCCGTCGTTGATCCGGCGTGCTTTTCTTCCCCCAGGTGGTTCTAAAGGCATCCCGAGCAGCAGAAACTGCCAAATCAACATCTTTAGCACTTGCTACACTTATAGTAGCCAATGGCTTGCCAGTGGTTGGGTTTGGAGTGGTTAGAGTCGAGCCATCGGTGGATTGAACGAACTTATTATTGATGAATAAACCTGTTTTAAGAGCAATTGAGCTACCAGAGGAACTTGATAGAGTTATAGACATGATGGTAAGTTGGAAAGTGAAAAAAGTGGCAATCGGGGGTATTTATAGAGGGTGTAGGAAGGAGGAAATGTTGGGCGGTTAAGTTGGCTTTTAACCTATACGGTGGTGGATTAGGGTAGGGAGGGGCACAATTGGCGATTTAACGATAATACAAGGAAGATATTATTAATGATTTGATGCTAAATAGGGGATCGCTGGCGGTCTTAGTTTGAAAATACTCTTTTTATGGCTTAAATCGCCGAATACTCGCCTTCCTTATCTATATTGGGCAACTAATTCCGAACGCGTCACGTGACATCTCCCTTATCTTATCGCTTCGGAACTTATTTCCTTCTAATATTACCAATGCCGATCAAATATGGCAATCCGGCAATATTTAAAGCCACTATACCCCCACTAGAAGCGATCAATCCTATCGTACTGCTGTTACACCATGACTGTTTCCATCAAGAAGGCTCAACCGTTCAAGAAAGCCCTTTACTTCTCTGAGAAAGAACTCAAGCAAAGACGTGACAATGCCCTAGAGCTCATGCAGAAAGAGAATCTCGATGGCTTTCTTATGACCAAACAAGAGTCCTTGTACTACTTTACAGGTTTCGATACCTTTGGCTACGTCTTCTTCCAGGCTCTCTATTTCCATAAAGACGGCCAAATGAAACTGATTACCCGGATCCCTGATCTCAGACAGGCGCTGTATACGTCTATTCTGACTCAGAAAGACATTCTGATTCGTTCTGACGAGGCTACGAGCAATCCTGTGTCGTTGGTTCCGAAGGTCCTCAAGGATTTCGGAATTGACTCCCCGAACAAACGAATTGGCTATGAACCTGATTCATGCTCTTTGACTCATCGAATTGGCAAGTTGCTTGAAGAGTCTGTTGAGGGAATTTGCACCTTGGTTGATGAGAGCAATCTGTTCACCAGAGAGCTGAGGATCATCAAATCTGAGGCTGAGATGCGAAAGGTACGCAAAGCCGCATATTTAGCCGACTTCTCCCTTGTACGAACACTCAAATTGGCCAAACCGGGTGCTTATGAGGGAGATCTCTGGCGGGAACTTATAGGAACCGTGTATGAAGGAGGAGGGGACGATCCAGCCAATGAGAACATTCTAGTGTCCGGAAATAAGGCTGTTCTTACGCGATATTCCACTGGAAAAGATCCCATTGATCGACAATTGACTTTGGAACATGCTGCGGCTTATAAACATTATCATGCATGCTTGATGAGGACTATTCCTATTGGAGGAATCACTGCCTTGGCTAGAAAGATGCATGAAGTCAATAAGTTGCAAATGGCTGCCTGTCTAGAGGCTTTGAAGCCTGGAAAGCCAATTGGTGATGTGTTTGAAGCATATGCTCGAGTGGCCGATGAAAACGGTTTCAGAGACCAGAGATTCAACTCCTGTGGCTATAGTCTAGGAGCTACGTTTTCACCTACTTGGATGGATTACCCTATGTTTGTTAAAGGACAGGATGTAATTGCCAAGAAGGGCATGGTATATTTCATCCATATCATCCTGATGGACAAGGCTACTGATACAGCCAGTTCTCTAGGACAAACTGTGGAAGTCACTGAGAATGGATGTGTTCCTTTATCGAAACTGCCCTTCTATTTGACTCGTAAACAGACTATTGCGGCCTGGAAAAAGATCAAGAAGGAGGATTATGGGTTTACGGAGGAGGAGGAAGATGAAGGGGAGAATATCCAGGACGTGGAGCTGTCGGATGGGGAAGTGGACGAGGAGGATTACGACGTGGAGTATGATTTCAGCGAATATGAGCCTGCGGCGGCGCTAGGAGATCCTACACAGGCGGCCTGAAGCCTACGGGGTGGTGTGGGGCTTATCGGACCTGTGTGGGGTCTGTACGGGCCATCTGAGCCGCGGCCAGAACGACAATTTACAAGAAAACAACGGATTTTATGCAAACGAGAGTGGGAAAATTGAACCCAATGACATGTTTTGTCTGAAATTTTCCCCCAAACCCGCCTATAACTTAGGAATATACATAGAATCAATGCAAATCCCGCAATAATCCCGCAGTAATCCCGCATTATACCCCGCATTTCGTATTTGACCCCACCTCCATCTTATAAATTGACCCCTGAACTTCCTCCAAATACTCCGCTGTAACACCATTCCTATCTTTCCTTCTTACCATCCACTTCTCCATGCCTTCACATTCCACTCGTAAGCCCTCAAAACGTAAGAAATACAGCTCAACAGGCTGTAACGAATGCAAAAGACGGAAAATCAAGGTATGTAATATCTATATTTAGTTAGGTTACCTTTCCCGTTAACTTTGTTCAGTGCGATGAATCTAAACCAATCTGTATTCGATGCACAAAAGCCAAAAAAACCTGTACATATAGTCAAATAGCCAGATTCAGCGACGAGAGAACCGTAGTATATCAAGGCGAGACTTTTGTAGGATCTCCTATCTCGTCAGGATCAATATCGGAAGGTGTAGCGCCGGATGACGAGATTCCAGGCAATTACATCAACGTTTTTCCGGCTCAACACAAGAAAAGAGCGGAAACCAGGTCGGAGAATGACGTGGATGGCGATTTCGGTGATTTCGACGGCTTTGGAACCACAGATCTGGACCAGATTCTATTCAAAGATGCTTCCCTTTTAGCTCACGATCTCAATGATATGATGGCTTTTGAACTTGAGGATTTCCTCTCAGATTCTATCATTCCTGACTATGAAATTCCCCAGGCAGATCTGGATTTGATTCTCGGTAGTCCAGGGATGTTGGACGAAGATGGCCAGATCGAGGAACTGATCTCTCGGTTCGATGGGACTGGAAAAAAGAACTATTTGAGATTATTTTATGAAAAATACTCTTTATGGCTCATGCCGCTATCTAATGGACCGAGAAGTGTGTGCAATAACACGTTAATGGCTCATGCTATGAGACATCCATTTCTGTTGAATGCCATATTGGCTTCCACGGCAAGATATGAGCATTTTATTCACAAAACAAGCGAAGACGAGAATCTACGAAGGTACTATCTGACGCAATCTCTGAATGGGATGACTCAGGTGTTTGAAATTTACGATTCTGTTGCGGATTTCATCGAACCTCTGATTCTCACTGTCTTAGTTCTGGTAGCTGATTCCGTCTCTGTGGTCAATGGAGAATGGAGAGCTCATCTAAGAGGAGCAAATCTTCTATTTCGGAAGTACGTCAATAATTACCGGAAAAGAAGTGCTGCAATCGTACTGTCGGCCACGTGGTTTGTATCGTTTGAACTTCTAGCTGTGACTGGAAACCCTCTAGGAGGAATTATCAGCTCAATGGACGAACTGGACGAAGTTTTATCTTGGGTTCTTGATCCCGATGATATTAAGCATGCAATGAAACTGGGATTAGTCATGCCTGATGGATATAACGTGTTTTTGGGCTATACTTCGGCAACTGTGAGGATGTTTGCAGAATTTGCCAAAATCTCCTTGAAAATCAAGAATTCAAAAGCTCAATGTGCTTCTACAGAGGATTTATTGAAACTCATGAATCTCATTTATACGTCAAATGAGTCGTGTTTCGTCGCCAAGGATGGTGTCATTGAACCTGATAATCCCTATCATCGCAAAAGTCTATGTGGTTTCACATTACCTCCGGCTGCTCATGCAGAACTCGATGGACAACAATTTCTTGGTTTGATATTTCCCATAAATTGCATGTTCAGGCGTTGTTTCTTCGGGTTTTAACCGATAAGCGTTTCATACACCAGCCTCGATCATCTCCAGCAGTTCAAAATCTGGTCAGGGAAATGCTGGAATCATGCCATTTCTTCAGAGTGATAGATTTTACTATTGAAGGATTCGATGTTAATTCGGAAATAGAGTCCAATAATCATCCTCTATGGAATGATATTCGGCTATTTACTGTGCATTCTACATTGGTTATATGTGGAACTTGTTGCATTGATCGATTAGATCGGCTTAAGGTGGAGTTTTATTTGAGAAGATTGGTTAAAATGGGTGCTCAGTCATTGGAGCAGTCATGGAGATATGTGGAGAGCATATGGAACGGGCAGTCAGAGATCTTGGACTATGTTCCGTATGTGTGACTGGAGTATTTATTTGATTTTGGATGGAGAAAGACTGAAAAGAACCTAAAACCATGATATTCAACATATAAACTATTGCCATTGAGTCCCTCGCCTCGAGCTCACATTGAGTTTCTTCCTTTGAGCTCGAAAGGAAACGCTAACGATATCAAAGCAAGCACACCGAAACATGCTGCCATCACATATATCGGCACAGATGTCGCTGTATTGCCATAATATGCTATAACTGGGGCTATAGCACTCATAATACGCCCACAACTTACGCATAACCCGTTTCCAGTAGATCTCCTACTAGATGGCATGACCTCGGGTGTATATGCGTATAGGGTTCCATAATACATGTTGAGAAACGTGTTGGAAGCCCAATTGAATCCTAAATTGGCCGATTCCGTCTTTACTGAGGTATAAGCGAACATAAAGGTCATTGTAAGTGCCGATCCGACTGCCAAAGTGCCTTTTCTTGTCCAATAAATGGCCAAAGGAGTTGCCAGCAATGGGCCTACTATCGCACCAGTGGTTACAATAAGGTTATCTCTGAAAGTTTCCTTTAGAGAGCCATTTCCGAGCTTAGCACCTCTGGTTTGAAGAAAAGTCGGCAAATATGACGAGAAAAGTGAGAAACAAAGACCAGTCAGCGCCCAGGATATCATATTGAGGATCATCGATAGTACCATTTTTCTTGTTGCAAAAAGTCCTCGAGCGTTCTGGCCGAATTCTCGCATTGCATTGACTGGATTGATGAGCTGAGCAAACGACTCGTTAGAGGTATCGTGCTTGACTGTACCGCATGACTTCAAAGCCTCAACTGTAAGAGGGTTTGTACGACCGCTTGAAGCTGCTATTTTGTTCAAAGTCTCAATCACTCGCTCATCATGACCGCTTGCAAGATCATGTTTGGGGGTTTCAAACATTCGGATGACGAAGATTCGGAGCAGTGCTGCTATTAGTACCGATCCGCCGCTGATAATGTAAACATAACGCCATCCCATGTTGTTTGAACGCGTACAGTCTTGTGCTGTTTCGCATCCATGAGAAGGAATCAACCCATAGCCGGCTCCGGTCGGGATAAGTTGGCCTAGACCCCACCAGAAAGCCATACAAGTGACCATCCATTGCTTGTCTGAAGGGAGAAATTCGAGAAAAGTTACTGAATCAAGCACTAAATTGCCTCCTGCTCCGAAATAGGAAAGAGAGCCGAGTGTACACACTGCTGGATATGTCAATCCACCTGCTGTACCGCAAGCGAAGATTCCAGTGATGAAAAGAGTGGTATGAAAGGCCAGACGTCGGCCAATTACATCGGAAATGAAGCCCCAGAAGATGGCACCGGCAAAAAGCCCAATATAATCAGCAGTGACGACCCATGAGAAACTCTGGTTGAACTCCTTGTTGATTTGAGCTTGACAAACTGAGTGCATGAGCGTGAGAAGAGAATCCGCGGCATAGCCCATACCATTCAGGCAGAAAAGCTTCATGTGATATCGCGTGAATCCGATCTGGTTCATGGCTTCGTTGACCAGGTGGATTTTCTTGGTTAAAGCCTGATCGTCGAGCTCATATAAGTTGGACGAATCAGACAGGCCCATTACAGAGCCCTCCTGGACCTCATGAACTTCTCCAGAGATTCGTTCTTTTTCCTGAGAAGGCATTTTGAGAGGGAAATGACAATTTTTCAGGTATACCGAAGATGGATGAAATTTCAATCGAAAAGACTTGATCTGATCAAATCTCCAGCAAAGTCCTTGGAAAACTACTGGTATTTAAGCCAGTATTGTTTATATTTGAAATCTCCACCTCTAGATATCTTATTCAGGTATTATCATGAAATCATTCAAGATCAAGGTTGATATAAGTTTGGAAAAAGATAAGCTCGGAAATAGTTTCTTATCTCGGGGCGCAATTCCTTACTCCCGAATCTCGGCTACCCCTGAGTGATAAGGATGAGGGAACAAATCAAAGGTGTGGGATATACGAGAGGGTAAGAGGGGGTGATAAGAGAAGGGCAGGATGACGTCAAGTTGATTCGATGGCATTGAGGAGAGTGGGGATGTTGACGGAGGTTGGAAAGTTGACGGTAGGGCCAAACGATTAGGCGAATGAGCTATGAAAGAACATCCCTATTGGCTGGCATTATCTAATGGCTGTTATGCTCGATTTCTCGGCGATATTGTGATTTTTTTTAGTCATATTGAGCTATTTTGCTTTTAATGACTCGAACTCTTTGTTCTCTTTTGTCTTTCCGATGAAAATGTGGAGAAATTTATCTCTCGGAAATAGTTGACTTTGGTCTAATTACCCGGAAGTTGGGGTTAGGTTTTGTGATATGGTGGTTATTTTTGACTCAATATTTGAAATTTTTGCTTCAAATTGGATATTCCATTCGGAATTTATTATCAATTAGTTTTAAGACTTTTGGAGAACAAAATTCAGCGTTTGTTTGTTGTGTTTTAGCCGATATCTTCTGTAATCTGTCCCAATTAGGCAACTCCTTCCTAATTAGGCAATATGCTGTTACCCTGAAGAATGACTATGATTGACTATGAACCGACTTTATCATCTTACAGTTAGATAACAATAAACAAGATTTAGGTAATTTTTGTTCTTTGTGTTTTTCTTTGGAATTATTACTGTTTTCTTTGTTTTCAATGTATTATAATGTTTTTTCAGCAGTTTTTGTTTGGTTCATCTATATCATTATCTGATCTCTGCGTAGCGCCGAGGAAAATTACAAATAAATCACGGAAAAATATGAATAAATTCGGCAAAATTTCAATTAAATGACGAAAAATTACGAATAATCCACCGATTTTACTCTATAAATATTTTAATTGGCCAGTCGAATCTCTCGTTGATTCAAACAAGGAACTGTTGTCACTAACCATGGGGTTACAGGGGTCTGAACAATCTCTAAAACAACCAACTTATTAACATTTTTACAGATTTCTAACAAGTCTCGAGAATCTCTCTGAATCTCTGAGTTTCTCATTCTCTTTTTAATCCTCACTCCTTATTATCACCACCAGTTGCCCCGCCGTCACAGTATCCTTCTCTTTGACTATAACTCTCGAAACCACTCCTGCAGTATCGGCTACAACGGCAAATTCCATTTTCATGGATTCTATCACTGCCACAGACTGCTCAGGTTTCACTTCATCTCCTTCTTTGACCAGGATTTTCCATACGCTGCCTGCGACAGTGGTATCGATGCCCGTTTCTCCCGGCGCTAGATCTGAGATGATATCGGAAGCAGAAGATCCGTGAGAATCGTCGTCTTCAAAGGTGAAAAGGCCCTTCTCACGCCACATTGCAATCTCCTCCTGGAATGCTATCTCTCTATGTTTTCTGAATTTGGCAATTTTGTCCTGCTGCGACTTCAGGCTTTCCAGATAATCGGCCAGTCTGAACTTGATAGGCTTTGATTTGAGAGCAAATCGTCCAAGAGGAAAGTCTTTTCGAATCTGAAGAAGTTCCTCATGACTCACAGGATAAAACTTCAGCTGCTGGAAGAATCGAAGAAGCCATGGCTTCTCAAAAGATGCTGTCTTTCTGTATCGATTCCACATTTGGAGCGTTCGACCGACAAATTGATAGCCGCCAGGGCCCTCCATGCCATAAACGCACAAATAAGCGCCGCCAATTCCAACAGAGTTCTCAGCTGTCCAAGTTCGTGCTGGATTATATTTGGTTGTTACCAGTCTTTGGCAGGGATCTAAAGGTGTAGCTACTGGAGCTCCTAAGTAGACATCTCCAAGTCCCATAACCAAGTAGCTGGCATTGAAAACGATATCGCGAACTTCCTCAATAGAGTTTAGGCCGTTAATCCGACGAATAAACTCAAGGTTACTTGGACACCAGGGAGCATTTGGACGCACGCTCTTCTGGTAATGATCAATGGCTTTCTGACAGACCTCGTCATTCCATGACAACGGTAGGGAGATTTCCTGGGTCTCCAGTTCCAGATCTTCGACTTTTATGAGATCTTTCTCGGCCTGAAGCAATAATGTCATGAGCGCCTCAAGTGACAGTTCTGAGGGATTATAGTGGATTTGCAACGATCTGATGCCTGGTGTCAGGTCAATGATTGAATTCATCTCTCGCTTCTGTAACCACAGCATCCAGACATGTGCACGGAATCTCAGGGAAATGTCAAGCTCCATTTTCCCGAACTCAATCAGCAAGAAATCGTCGCCTGCTCGTCGATACACTATACCAACGCCGTCATTATCTTCAGCAGGAACAGTTCTAACGATTGGAGAGCCCAATTCAGAAGTAACGTCAATCGGCGAAACGTTCTGAAGAGTCTGAAGATTCTCTAAGATGTTCAAACGTTGCTCTTCCAGTCTACGAGCTGTGTCGTAACTGACCGGTACGAACTTAACTTTATTGCCAGGAGCAAGCTGGCCTATTTTCCATCGATCACACCTAATAACGACGGCAGGACAGACGAATCCACCCAACGAAGGCCCATCTGGTCCCAGGATGATGGGCATATCACCGGTGAAGTCAACTGCTCCGAAGGCATATGCATTGTCATGCAAATTTGACGGATGTAACCCAGCTTCTCCACCATCTGGACGAGCCCAAGTAGGACGAGGACCAATTAGACGAACTCCTGTACGACTGGAATTATAGTGGACTTCCCATTCATGCTCGAAGAACATCTGAATGTCTTCCTCCAGAAAGAAGTCCGGTTTACCTTGTGGACCATACAAAACTCTTAGTTCCCAGGTATTGGAGATGGTTGCAATGTCATCGGCTGACGTAATAATCTCGCCGTCTCGAGACGATATTGTGCTAATCGGCTTGTTCAACAGGAGACGATCGCCAGATCTGAGCGATCTTCCAGAATGACCCCCAAACTGACCCAACGTGAAGGTGCTGCAGGACCCAAGGTATGCAGGACAGCTGAAGCCTCCTTCAATTAAGAGATACGCTCGCATACCTCGACCTTCTGTGACTTTTCCGATCTCCAAAATGTCACCTTTATGGACCTTCGCGATCTGCCATGGTTGAACAACGCGCTTTTCAGACTTGGAAGCCTTATTAATCGTTATCGATACCGGTGCTCCTGTCACAATGATGCTTGTAGTATCGAAAAATTTGATTGTGGGGCCGCTGACGGTGATTTCCAGACCAGGAGCTGAATCTTTATTGCCTAAGAAACGATTTCCTAGCTGGAAAGACCAATCGTCAAATGGGCCAGAAGGAGGAACGCCTACGTCCCAGTATCTTTGACGACCGGGAAAGTCCTGTATGGTTGTCAATGTACCTGGCTTGAGGATTTCGCATGCTAAAGAAGGTGTCCATTCCAACTCATTTAGCCAACGAGTAGAAATTTTAGCATTGGCAAATCGTTCATCGGCTAAAATATTCACTAGCCATTCCTTGTTGGTGATAATGCCATAAATGGTGGAATTTTGTAGCATGTCAGCGAGGCCCGTGACTGCTGACGTTCGAGTGTCGGCCCATTTGATGAACTTCGCCAGCATGGGATCAAATAGAGCCGAAACCTCGCTTCCTGTCTCGATGGTAGAATCGACTCGAACTCCTCGAGGAAGATCAGAATCGACCAATGAGACGTCACTCAAGAGACCTGAGCTTGGACGGAAGTCATGCAAAGGATCCTCGGCGTATAATCGAGCCTGAATGGCACAACCTCGGGGCTTGAGATTGGCAGAAAGTTCTGTGAGGTTGGGAAGATCCTGAGAACCGAGCTTGACCATCCATTCGACAATATCGATGTTCCATACCAACTCGGTGACACCATGTTCAACCTGCAGCCGAGTATTTACCTCTAAGAAGTAAAACTTTTCACGTTGGACATCATATATGAATTCTACAGTTCCTGCACTGCGATACTGTACAAGTTTACCAAGCTGGACAGCAGTCTTGTGCAGGTCGGTACGAGTTTGTTCGGAGATATCCGGCGCAGGACATTCCTCAAGGATCTTCTGATTACGACGTTGAGTTGAGCAATCACGTTCGCCAATTGCAATGACATTTCCCAGTCCGTCGCCGAAAATCTGGACTTCGATGTGACGTGCGTTGGAGACATATGCCTCTAAGTAGACACTGCCGTCACCGAAGTTACGACGACTGAGCTGTTGAACAGAGTCAAATGAAGCTTCTAAAGCAGCCTCGTTTTCACACACGTGCATGCCAATTCCTCCTCCACCGGCAGTGGACTTGAGGATGACGGGGTACCCGATTTCGGACGCTTCTTCACGAGCCTCCTCAAATCCAGACAGCAGATTTGTACCAGGAACCAACGGCACTTTGGCCTCAGCAGCTAACTCACGAGCCTTGTGTTTATAGCCGAATTTGCGGACTTGATCTGCGGTTGGGCCGAGCCATACCAGTCCCTGTTCAGTACAAGCTTCAATGAACTCGGCATTTTCAGATAAAAAGCCATATCCAGGATGAATTGCTTCAGCTCCACTCTTTTTGGCAATGCTCAGAATCAATTCCACGTTAAGATACGTGGTGCTGGTGGGTCCGTCACCCAACGCATATGATTCGTCTGCTTCACGAAGATACGGCTGCTCACTATCAGCTTCGGAATAAATGATGACCGACTTGATGCCGAGTCTCTTTAAAGTTCGGAGAATTCTCACGACGATAACTCCGCGATTGGCTATGAGGACCTTGGAGAACATGCTGGTCAATTGAGGTTTTTGTGAATATTTTTCAGATCCGAAAAAAGTCGCATATTCAATGCAGCCGCTGTTCTATTAGTAATATTGCCAAATGTGAAATCTATGCTTCATTAGCGCCGGCCTGGCGCGTTCAGCTTGCTAATATTGTCTCAGGGTCCCTTACCCTCAGATAAGGTTTTTGTTATCAAAAGAAAATATCGGCGAAGTCGGAGAAAAAAATCCCGCCATGGTCAATGAGAAAAGTGGCAAATGTGATGAATTTCGAAGGCATAGAAACAGCTGATTTTTTCTTTTTTTTTGGGCTGGTTTTTCAGCAATTGCGGCCATGTATTCTTATCATTGGCCAGATACGCTCTTATCATCGGCCAGATACCTAATTGGGTAGTTGGATCCCGAACTGGCAATTGAAATCCGAAAAATGTCGCTTTAAATTTCAGCAATGTTGGCACATGAAAAAATTCAAACGAGCGAAATATCATGTCTACTTCTGTTAGCTACGAGACTTCATTGGATGGTGGAAAGCACTGGTCTTTGAGAGTCCGTCGTGGAACAACCTTGACATTCAAGGCTCTGGACGACAATACCAATGTTGGAATAGTTTTTTTTAATCCGGAAAATCCTCTGGAACGTCTGAATTTACCGGATACTTTGAAATGTCAGCATACGTTGAAACTTACTAAGGGACATTGTCTGTTCAGTGATATGGGCCATGTATTCGCTTCGATTATTGAAGACACCGCGGGTTGGAATGACAGTATTGGCGGGACGTTGACGAAGAAGGATATGGTGAAGAAACAATGGCAAGAGACGACGTTTCAGGACGTTAGGAATGCTCGTACTCAGACTGGGTTGGATAGTTTTCTCATTGAGCTGACCAAATGGGGACTTACGGCACGAGATCTTCCTGCAAATTTGTCGCTTTTTTCCAAGGTTATCACTGACGATGTGGGGAAGATGACTTATGTTCCAGGACATGCCAAAAAGGGCGATAAGGTCACACTTCGTTTCGAAATGGATACTCTGGTTGTTCTTAATACATGTCCTCATCCTCTGGATCCCAGCGAGGATTATCCGTTCCGAGGAGTGGATATCGAGCTTGCTGTTGCTGATCCCATCAAGAATAATGACATTTGTCTGCTTAAATCTCCGGAGGCTGCACGTGGTTATGAGAACAATCGGCTGTATTATCTAGGAGTGCCTGAAGCAGAAGCCTATTTTGCGAATACAGTGCTTAATTCGATGGTAGCCGAGACTAAGAGTGCTGCTACAGACGAGGCTTACTATGCGAATGTCAAGCCGACCAAGCTCATCAACAGCTCGTTATTGGAAGGTAATGCAGTTGACTCTAAGCTTGTGGATGCCGGAGATCATTATATTGCCGTAGTCAAGAAGGGTCAAACTGTCCGCATTGTTGATGTTGAGGGCAATGAAGCTGCTGATACGCTGTTTTTCAATGCTCATGATACCTCTGAGCATTATTCTGCTATTGACACAGTTCGCAAGCAGCAGAATATTTACCTTACTACAGGTACAGATTTGGTATCTAATTATGGCAATACTCTTCTTAAAATTACGGCAGATACCTGTACTCGTCATGATACTGTAGGAGGAGCATGTGCCAGTGAAAGTAATACGGTTCGATACAGTTTGGAACGACGACATATGCATTCATGCCGAGATAATTGGATGCTTTGTCTTGCGAAAAACCCCGAGTTCGGACTCACCAAGCGAGATATTGCGCATAATATCAATTTTTTCATGAATGTTCCTGCTACACCGGCAGGAGAGCTCGATTTCGCTGACGGTATATCGGGGCCGGGAAAGTACGTGGAAATGAAAGCGGAAATGGACGTTATAGTGCTGATTTCGAACTGTCCGCAGCTGAATAATCCATGCAGCGGCTATGCGCCTACGCCGTTGAGGGTGGTTGTGTGGGATTGATCAACCTGGGGTTGAGCCTATCAGGACGAATTAACGTATAATGCAGCGAATGGACGTATCAAACGTCTGTTTGAATTTTCCAAAACTCGCATTTCTTTCTATTTTTAGAAAATAGTAATTCCAAATAGAAATTGAGTGTTTTGACGCTTTAGATAGCCGAATATCCAACGAATGAAAATCCAGCCAGATATCACAAACCAACAAATGAAAATCCGCAGCTCAAATATCCTATCATGGAAATTCCTCAAACTAGCAGAACTTGCCTAAAACGTCGTTTCTGAAATGTCGCTGCCATAATTGCTTTTGTCGGGCCATGCGGGCTAATCAGGCAATGATTGGCGTTGCTTATCTCTCAGGCGCGCGCCGAATGACACATCAGGAAAAGCCAAGATAGGTGAAAAATGCGATAGAAAATATCGCTTTGTTCAGAGGTTGTAGAGATGCAAATATAAAGTTGTTGTTTGGCGGAATTCGCTGAAAAAACGGCCTACCATGGACCCCAAAGAACATGAAGCAAATGATAAAAATTCATATGCGAAAACCGATATCGAATCTGGTGAATTTAATGACGTCGAATCTACAGGTCTGGAACGTCCGTATACTCTGTTTTCGGCATATTCCTTCACCGTCTCCATTTCAGGGCTGTTTTCCACCATCGGAACAAGCTTCATATACCCCCTGTTAGCCGGAGGGGCTCCTTCTATTGTATGGTCATGGTTCATTGCCGGCTTTAGTTGTTTGGCTATTGCTTTTTCAGTGGCTGAGCTGGTCAGTGCGTATCCGAGCTCAGGTGGTACTTATCATGCCTGTTACCATGTATTTCCTCGGAAAATGGCTCCATTCATGTGCTGGATAGACGGCTGGCTGTCGTTTCTCGGAAACTTGGCAATTACCGCTTCCAGTGAATATGGTGGAGCTGAGATGCTGCTTTCGGCAATATCAATGGCCACTGATTTCCGATATATTCCAACAGCAGCGCAGACTGTCGGAGTTGTTGCAGCCATGATATTCGTCCATGGATGCATCAATTGCTTTCCAACAAGATATGTCGAGAAATGCCATCGGGTTTATACGATATTCCACTTTTGTGCTCTAATCTCCGGAGCCATTGCTCTCCTGGCCAAAACGGAGCCTCGTCATGACGCAAAATACGTCTTCACTGACGTAGAGACCAACTCAGGCTGGACTCCACAGGGTTGGTCCTTCATTTTCGGCTTCATCAGCGTTTCGTGGTCAATGACTCTGTATGACGGTACAGCTCATTTGGCTGACTCGCTTCAAAAGCCCGAAATAAGCGCTCCTTGGGCAATTTCCGCAGGCATGTTCACCACCTATGTTCTTGGTTTCTTGTATAATATTGTTCTTGCGTTCTGTATGAAGAATCCTCAAGATATCATGGATCAGACCCTGCCTGTGTCCGCCATCTACTACAACTCCCTAGGCAAAGGCGGCGGAATCGCATACACTTTTTTCATGTTTGTAGTCATGAATTTCGTCGGTCTCACCGTCTTGCAATCAGCCAGCTGGAGTATCTGGGCCCAAGCCAAAGATAATATGTTCCCTGGTGCTACCAGGTACCTTGGAAAGATCTTCAAAACAACAGGAACCCCGATATATTCCGTTGCATTGGCTACTTTTCTCTGCATTTGCATCAATTTGATCGGCATCGGCAGCGCGGCTACTGTGAATGCCATTTTCAACGTTACAGCCATTGCTCTAGACTGGTGTGCTATAATTCCGGTCATTGGCAAGCTTATGAACCCCCAATTGTTTAAACGAGGTCCTTGGCATTTAGGGAGGTTCTCAACAGCTATAAATATCTATGCAGTCGCATGGGTTCTGTTTGTGACCGTTCTGTTCTGTATGCCATATGCTATGCCAGTCACTCCTGCTAATATGAACTATGCAGTTGTTTTTCTGGTTTTCACTGTAGGAGCCGCTGGTCTGAGCTGGGTTCTCGGCGCTAAAACACTATATAAGGGTCCTCTTGATATAATTACATAAATAATGTTTATAATGTTTGATTGTTGTAGTTGCAGTGGAGGTTGTGTGCTCAACGAGAATGGCATGCGTCTTCGTGCTATAAAACCGTTAATTTCGTGTTTAATTAAAGATGTCTCAATATTTAATCTTCAATGGTAACTGAAAGCAGCTTAGTATGGCTTATATGTGTTCTATGTTTTGGATGACTATGCTATGACTACGCTAGACTCAACGTAAGATCATGAGAACCTACTAAGATAGCAAATGTAATATAATGGTATCAGACAGAAATAGTAGGAAGACAAAAAGAAATAGAAATGCAATTGAACAGATATCTTTAGCCTGTCTATTCAAAATGTCAACCGGGTAACAGGAATCATTACCTATTTGAAGCATTCGGAAAAAGTTGCCATACCGTATATTGTTCGCCGAATTACCGGCCATGTCTCCGAACCCACACCCTCTCAAGTTTTATAGTGGCAAACTACACCGTGTAGAGCAGTGAGGGGAAAATTTAATCTGATTCTTTATTGGGCATATTATGATCTTTGGATGTGAAAACTGTAATTTTTATACAGAAAGTCTATCATATGGCCGGAAGTTGAAAATGACGTAGTGCGTCTGCGGTATGCTGAAATTATCTTATGTAATAAATAAGTAATAAATGCCTGTCTAAACTGTCAGTCCCAGGGCGTGGTTTGGGTTTAGTGGTCTTCAGGCCTCGGAGTTGAACGCGTTGACAAATTCTCGGTTCTCACGCTTAGCGGAGTTGACCGCGACAGGCACGTGACCATACGCGCAGAAAACATCGAACGACATATATTTCTCATAAGAACACTTCATCCCATCCTCTTCACTGAATTGCCTTTTTGATATTGTATCTTCATTGTGCGTTCGAGAATTTACCGTCTGGATTGCCATTCGAACAAACATACAGCTAGATCAATCAACACATACATAGTACTTGTACAAACTCTCTCTATTCAGATCATCGACAGAATCTATAATTTTCCAACGACTTCTTCTATCATCTCTAACATTGTCTTCTTCACAGCCATACATTTACTCTTCTCAGCATCATCCCGTGCTATGGATATAGATCCATTCAAAGTTCCATTTTTAACACCTATTAGATTTACCGTCACATATGCTCCTGGTGTACTAACTCCCTGTGTGAAGTTTAGCTTGGTTATGCCAGTTCCCTGGGTGCTGTCAAACTCAAAGGGGCCAAGGTTGGAGATTTCAGCCGATTCGCTTCTTTTTCCCGAAGCATACAAATCCAACAGGCATTGCTTGACGTCTATTTTAGGCAAAAGACTCACATTATGCTTGATATCGGTAGGATCATCTGTTGCGGCTTTCAATGACTGGAACATGTTGTATGCAATGCTATTAGCATCTAACGACTTGTCGTTCAAAGAAAAGACTTTATCGAACATGAAGACGCAATTTCCAATTGTTTCGAGCATTTGTGGATTTTCTGCATATTTTCGAGCATTTACAGCACACGTGAAGAGCAGCTTGGAAGCACTGGAGTCTTCAGGAACCAATATCAGGGCTATTGACTTCATTAAAACAGCGTAGAAAAACGATGTCACCGTGTAATGATTTTTGCGACAATGCTGAAGAATTTGATTGGCTTTTGCGGTATCGAATTCAAAAAATACTGTTCGGGATTGCATTGGCATGGCTGGTGATTCTCCAGTCCATGGATTGCTTTTATCCAAGCTTGAGGTATATCCGACAGGAGAATCGAGTGTAAAAACGGCTTCTATAGGCGGAGAAAGAGTTCCTGAGCGAGATGAGACGATATAGGGGGACTCAGGACTCTTCAACGAGGCTGAATGGCTATTTATCTCAGCCAGCAATTTCTTATGAAACAGTACACCAGAAGTTCCGTCGGCTATAGAATGGTCATATACCCATA
Source organism: Trichomonascaceae sp. B5901 (assembly GCA_037040845.1). Classification (NCBI taxonomy): domain Eukaryota; kingdom Fungi; phylum Ascomycota; class Dipodascomycetes; order Dipodascales; family Trichomonascaceae; species Trichomonascaceae sp. B5901. The sequence goes on along the minus strand of JAXQHN010000011.1, from coordinate 239,356 downwards.
CTGCTTCCGTCTGATTTTCCCCAATCACATATAATCTCCATAGGGGCAAATGGTGTACTTCATAAGGCAAAATAGTGCTAGGAATGAGCTCATCGTTTAGTTGTTGAATGTCGGAGATGTCTGGACGATAAAACACCACTTTTTCCAAATCAAATGCTTCAAGAACCTGGAAAATAGGCGCCGATGTATCGGAATGAAAAACATTTAAACACAACATTGGCTCTTTTTCAATAAGAGCTTTCAGACTGGGATAAAGGATCTGATTGGTCAAAGACCTAGTATATGTAGCAGACACTATAATGACGGAGATCATGCTTAGATGATTCCGATATACACAATAAAGCTCAGCTCCGCCGCATTTCCTTTGGATCATGATATTTTGGAAGAAAAAATGACAGGTTTATGATCTGAATCAAGGAGGTTGGAGAAAATTGCTAAGGGGAGGAAATTCCGAGCTGGAGATGCGGCGGCGGAGTTACTTAATTGGGAAAATAGCGTGGAAAAGGGGAACAACAAAGGCAAGAATATATGGCATGGCATGTGGTTTGGGATAATTAGATCTAATTGGCGTGATATTTTATATGATGTATGATGTTGAATTGGCTCAAAATTGGTAGATATTGATCCTTTTATAACCTGGCCAGATGTCTATTACAGCTGATCAGCTGAGCATGATATCTAAAATAACATGGGAAAAGATTTGAAATATGTTGATATGGTTATATAACGTATTATTTTCAAATCCTATGCTCTGTCCCTACAGCCTCAACTATCAGTTATCACGTATCCTGTTTTCACAGCGCCAATCTCACGTCCTTCTGACAGTTTCAATGCTTCTGCAACGGCCTTTTTCAAGTTCTCAATCGCCTCGTCGCTGACTTGATGATGCATGGCTATTCGCCCACTATTCAATTTGACGTTGAATTTCTTGCACTGTTCCAGAAACACCGCCAAATCCAGCTGCGATTTCTTGAAATCTATAAATACAAAATTCGTCTCAACAGGAAGCTTGAAAGAAACGCCCAGTTTTTCCAAATCTGCAGCCAATTTCTTAGTTCTCAAGTGAGTCTCTTTCATTGTAGGCCAAACTTCCTTGACAGCCAGTAAAGCGGCCGATGTAAGCACACCTGCCTGTCGGATTCCACCTCCTTGTTGTTTTCGAAGCCAAAGTGCATATTTGATATTCTCCTTTGAGCTGGCTAAAACCCCTCCAATAGGAGCTCCAAGACCCTTGGAAACACACATGGAAACCGTATCGAAATATTGACAATATTCAGCAAGACTATGACCGGAAGCAGCAGAAGCATTCCATAAGCGAGCTCCATCACAATGGACTTTGATTCCGTTGCTGTGTGCATACACGTAGATCTTTTTGATCTCTTCCAGAGGAGTTATAACCCCACCCATTGTCACTTCCAGCGATATGACCTTAGTAGGGGAATCATGGAAATCTTCACCCAGAATTACATGTTTCTTGATATCTTCCAATGTTAAATATATGCCGTTTTCAGGACGAACAGGAGTAACCATTGCCTGAGATAGAACAGCCAGTCCATTAGCTTCCTCAGTATAGACATGAGCCCGATAATCACACAATACACTGTATGGAGGACGACTCAGCAGTACGCGAACACCGATCTGATTGCCCATTGTGCCTGAAAGCATGAATAAAGCGTCTTCTTTGCCGGTCAAACGGGCAATTTCGGCCTGGAACTCATTGGTAGTCCGATCTTCCCCGTATACATCATCACCTAAGGTACTCTTACACATGGCTTGTAGCATGCGGTTCGAAGGAATGGTGAAGGTATCGCTTCGGAACTCATTGGCTGTTTCTAAAGATGGAAGGGAGTCTACGGAGACTGGGGTTTCTACGGGAGTTTCTATAGGGGCCATAGTGACAGAAGGTTAAAGAGAAAGAGAGAGCTAAGAGGTTAAAGAGAAATAGTAAGATGAGCGATGAGCCAAGTTATATAAGAGATCAAAGACCAGTGCACGTGATAAGAGGTTATTAGTTGCCTTATTAGTTGGAGAACCGTGCTGGAAAACGGGTCGTCGAACAAATTCCGAGGGCATGTGGCAACAATTTCCGATGCTTATCCGATAGCAATCAACCGATCATCAGCGGTACATCAGTTATTTGGGTATAATGCAACTAAAGATGATTAAAACGTTTAGATGTAACGTAATGATGCTCCACGTAACATAGATCCAATTCTCGGCAACCTTTAGCTCCGTATGGCTCAGCTAAACGTCGTTTTGGTCGATCCGTTGGCCCCACGTTGCGACTTTCGAGAAAAGAGTCCCGCATCGTCGTACGGTAGAAAAACAGTCAAAATGACATTTAAATACGCTTATAATCATAGTATATCACCCATGGAACCCCTTTCTATTGATAGATACTCGCCAATTGCCGACAATCCCCTTCAATCCCGAGATCACGTGGCCCAGGCCGTCTACGAGCTCTTTGATCCTTTACTTAAAGCGTTTTCTCCAGAAGGTGCTGAAGTCAAAGTCGAAGCAAGTGCTGCTCATTTCGATCAAGGAGCTATCAGTTTGGAAGGTTTTGCTCGTCCCTTGTGGGGTATAGTACCGCTGGTAGCCGGCGGCTACAAGTTCAAACACTGGGATTTATATCGAAAAGGACTTGCTAATGGAACCAATCCTGAGCATGCTGAATATTGGGGCAAAGTAGTCGATGGGAAAGCTCAGCAACAGCAGGTTGAAGGTGCCGCGTTGGGGTTTGCTTTGAGACTTGTCCCTGAGCATATCTGGGATCCGTTGGACGAAAAAGATAAGAGAAATGTCGCTGATTATATTGTTCATACCAGAAACAAAAATTACAATAATAATAATTGGAAATTTTTTCGAGTTTTAATGGACCTTGGGCTGGATCACGTGGGCATAGAGTACGACCGGCAGGGAACTGAAGACAATCTGGAATTTATTGACAAGCTGTACGTAGATGAAGGCTGGTATCGGGATGGAAAAGGTCTAAGAAGAGCCGATTATTATAATGGATTTGCATTGCAATTCTATGCTTTGATCTATGCTGTACTGAAGCCTGGGGATGAGAGAGCCCAGAGATTTCGACAAAGAGCTCGGCTATTTGCGCTTCAATTTGCTGATTGGTTTGCTGATGATGGCTCTGCATTGCCCTATGGCCGAAGTCTGACGTATCGATTTGCTCAGGGGAGTTTCTGGGGTGCTTTGGCCTATGCTGGAGAAGAAGCCCTACCTTGGGGTGTAATAAAGGGCCTATATCTTCGACATTTACGATGGTGGGCTTCAAAACCTGTTTCACATATCGATGATGGAATTTTGACCGTGGGATATGCTTATCCGAATAGGTTTATGGCGGAATCTTATAACTCGCCTAATTCGCCGTATTGGGCCATGAAGTTCTTCCTGCCGTTGATTTTACCGGAAACACATCCATTTTGGGCAAGTGAAGAGCTTCCATTAGAGAGACAATATAGACTTCCACGACCGTTTAAAGTGCCGGGAATGATCGTTTCGCATAATGGACCCACAGAGACCACAGCCCTGATTTCAGGCTCAGAATACCGAGATGAGCGATTTACCCCTGAAAAATACTGCAAATTCGCCTATTCGACCAAATACGGGTTTTGCATAGAATCGGACTTGAGGGATTTTGACGGGGCAGTTCTGGATAATATGCTTGGACTGAGTGATGATCGGTATTATTTCCGAGTTAGAGAAGATACAGTTGAAAGTCGCATTTGTGCTGAGAAGAATGCGCTCTATTCGATATGGAAACCAATGGAGGACGTTGAGATACAAACTTGGCAGATTTCATATGGAATTTGTCATGCTAGGGTTCATAAAATCACGTCTTCCAGCAGAAGAACCCTGTATACTAAAGAAGGTGGTTTCAGTATCCTATCAACTCGGTTAGAGCCGGATAATGGAAAAATTACCACTGAAACTACTGCTGAAGCCGAGGGCTTGGGTGATGTCAGTCTACTGGTCAATTTACCATTATCAACAGTTGTTCGAGTTCCCAGGGTTCTGACGCCAAGTGGAGATGTCAATGTGATGTTTTCAAAGTGTATTGTCCCTCAGCTTTCGGCGGAAATTGGCGCAGGTGTGACGATACTTGCGTGTGCCGCTGGTGCTGTTGAAAAGGGGAAGAACGAGGAGCTCAAAAGAGCGTTGGAGAAGGTGGAAATTAAGGAGGAAGAATTGGATTATATCAGGGAAAAGAGTGAAATAGTTGGAATTCAGGTGATGGAGTAAACAATTGGAGCGTGGTATTTCATGCTGAATATTATCTGAAGGGAAGCCGCATTTCGTATAGATATGACTTTATTTAAGAGCTTAACTGATAGTTTAATTGAAGAAGATAAGGCTTATATTTCGGTAAAGCTTTAAGTGAGCAATACAGACTTATTGAGTAAGCAATTCAGACCCATTGTGATCCTCAAATCTCTCTGTGCCCTCCGTGTCTCTCTAGCTTCCGTCTCCCTCTAAGTGCCGTGAAATTCCTGCCTCTAAATTCCCCTTGCATCATCCCATTGTACTTCTCCACCTTTGCTCGGCTCCATTATGATGCGACTTGTGTGTACCTTTTTCTCCGCATTTCGTGCATAAAAGGCGTCAAACGGCATCAGGAAAGAGCGGCTACTGTTTAATTAATTCAAGTGAGAAATTCATTTTTTATTTATTCAGGCCGATTTCAATATGTATATCGACAAAATAACAATATAAATATAACTTATATCTATATAAACAACTAATAACACCAAACACCCCGTAAAATCCAAATATTACCTTCTCAGATAAACGATTCTCATCAATTGAACTTACCGAGGACATCTGCAGTCAGTTCTTCTTAAATAATATCCAGTTGCTGTTCCTCGGTATGTGGCCCCTCCCCGCCTTGAAGTGCCAAAACACGTCTTATTCTCAGCCAGACAGTTGCAATTCCATCATTGTTTCAATTGGCCAATCAGATATCTCTCGGTTATGCCTGTATTGCAAAAAATCCTCTATTCCTCAAAGAAAATTCAACAAAAACACTCATTAAGCTACAAAATAAGCTCTTGAGGCTCGATGGCAAGGCTTGTTTCCCCGCCTATCCCCGCATTTTCCGTGTTTCACAACTCCAACAAACTTGAATATTATACGATCCTGATATGCAGTCATATAAATAACGTCGCTTGTTTCATAAATAATTTAATAATCATGTTCTCTGTTCCATTAGCCTTCGCCGCCTTATTGGCCTTCAGTCCTGCAGTGGCTGTTCCCCTATCACCCCGAGCCAATTCTCCTGCGCTCAATCGTACCGAAACCGTTTATTCGACCACCTTTGCAGACCAGTCCATTATCGCTTCTCTGGTCAATCTTGAGATCCCTCTTCCCCAATCGGTAGCTGCTCATCCTGCTCAATGTGACTGGCTGTCGTATTTACGTCATCGTCATCAGGAAGGCCCTGAGAATTTCCTCGACGCTGATCGAATCTTGATAGCCCAGCCGGGTATTTTGGAAGGAGCTGGGGCTTTTGAAAGTGTGGCTCGTAACACTATATCTGCGGCTGCCAGTCAAGGCAGCTATATAGAGTTCTGGGCTCTCGACAGACGGTCCAATTGTCTTGAGGATCGTACTGGCTTTGAAGCGGCTTTGGCTTCGGGGAAATTCACCGATGCTTCAGATTACTATTTTCATGGAGTTCCTAAGAATGGCCAGACCTTCGGTGGATTCAATACCACCGGCTCAGGCGTCGAATGGCTCACCAGTATCGGTTTAGCACAAACTCTTCAGGATCAGTATGATGTCATGCGTTCTGAGGTCCCGGATCAAGCTACACGAGCGGAAAAATTCCTCTGTGGAGGCCACTCTCTGGGTGGATTCATCACGGCCGATTTCGCCGAGTGGGATTTCGACGGCAACTCGGCCACCACTGACGACGCTGGGTTCAATCAATGTGCAGGATATTTTGCACTTGATACTGCCATTGACACGAATTTCACTGCCAACTTGTTTGCTCCTCTCCCGGCAAACTTCCAGAATCTCCCTGGAGTCGTAGCCGATGTAGTTGACCTGCTGGAAGGCAACGTTCAGCCTGGCCTGCCAGTGCTGGCGCTACCAGCTCTGATAAACCCAGAAACGCTGTGTCTTGTCAATCTACTTGGCTTGGCCTCAATCCTTGACCCGACTGGAGTGGATCAGGTTGTACCAGTCTTGCCCCGCAATTTCAACATGAATACCACGGTGCAAGTGTTCTTGGGAAAAGATTATCTCCAGGTACTCACGGATTATCCGAGTGCATATAATATCCATGCGCAGAACACAGCAGTACTTGGTGCCATTATGGATGATAATTCTCAGATCTTCGGTATCCTGCAGAGCAGTGTCGGCTTCATCAAGGGTCCACTTGCCGAAAAGACGTTCCCTCTTCCTCATCAGATTGTCGACTTGGCAGGCAAACTTGGAACTTTCATCTTCGGCGATGAGGTCAAGTATGCGGCTACTTCCTTCACTCCTAGCACTGTCTACGAATGGGTCAACTACGACCAACCAGGAGGATTTGCTCCAGGAAGCAATTCGTCCGAGGAAGTCACTGATATCCTTGATCTTGCTCGAAGTATGGCTCAAGCTCCTCGGGATTTCACCGAGTGGTACTTCCCTACGGCACTTTTGACCGATATGGGTTTCCTCAAGGGTCCAACCATTAGCCCACACTTGATCTACGGAACAGCCGCGCTTCAGAAGCCGACGTTGACTTTCACAGCAGCAGGAGGAATCCAGGCGTCAGTTCCGCCGAATCCTCAGGGGCGTCATGTGTTCTTGCCAGGCTATAACCATTTGGATGCCGTGACAGCATCAGCCAAGCAGAACAACGGCGAACCAGAATTGATATCCACTAATCTGGCCGAATTCGCCATTAACTTAAAGTAGTTTGTTCGTAGTTTATATATTGAATTAACATGGTTACCCTCGAGTATGTCCCGATTAGGAAATTTCCCGTTATCAGATCGGAGATCCGTCGGAGGAGCGACGATATCGGATATCCTCCGTTGTCATAAAACTATATACAAATTAAATCTCTCAGAACATCAATTCCTCCTAAACAAATCATGTCTAACGTCGCTGTAATCATAGGATCAGTCCGTCCCAAACGTAACGGTGTAGCATATGCCAAATGGGTTGCCGATGTCGCTAGAGACACGCTCAAGAATAGCCAGATCGAACTAATTGACATCAAAGAATACAATCTGCGTCCAGACGTAGAGACTGGCATTCCCGTACATGATGCCAACTATGTAGATGAGAACACTAAGACCTGGTCCAGGAAAATCGCCAGTCAGAATGCCTTTATATTCGTGTCTTCTCAGCATAACTGGGGAATCCCTGCCGGTCTTAAGAACGCCCTGGACGTCATATATCAGGAGTGGACCAGGAAACCCGCTGTAATTGTAACATACGGTGGCCATGGTGGCACTCGCTGCTCGGAACAGCTCCAGACAGTTCTAGGTGGGGGCTTGAAGATGAAGGTTGTGGAGAAAAGGCCGAGTTTCTGGCTAGATAAAGAACATTTGGGCAAAACTGAAGGCGAACAGGACGTTGCAGCTTTGCATGGTCATGAGATTGGGCAGCTTCATGAAGCATTTGCTCAATTGCAGGAATTGTTGGACAAGCCAGCAGAGGCGACTTTGTAGATCCGGTTCGAGACAGCGGAATATAGACATCAATTAGATAGTCGAGCATAGTTCAGAGGTTATTATAGGGTCGAATAGTACCGTATATCTTGGTTTTTTGCTCGAAAAGACAGAAATTGAGGAGCGTTTCTTAGCTGGTGTGGCCCGAGTGTCAGCATATAGGCGTATATTGTCACGGGATTTGAGCACCTAACTACTCAATTGACTGTATAGTAAGTGTTTTCCAGCCCTTATCGCTTCTCAGACGATTTTATCAGCAAATGCATCCTATGTCCCTGATTTCTCCATTTTGCACGTGATCCCTCTCACGTGACTCTCCCACACAAAAATCCTCCAGAGCCTCAAATCCAATTCGCCATCCTCCACCCCACCATGGCTCCTTGGAGCGACCGAAATTTCACTCTAGCTGAAGCTATATTATACTCCCTGTGTCTGACTCTAGCATATGTTGGTATTCTATATATCTCCAAGCATACAAGGCCGTCTGAGACTCAGGCCAGAAACGATGCTTCAGTCATATATCATCGAATCAACGTGATTTCTGCGCTTACCACCGTTCTGGTATTTGCAATTGTTCCGGGAATTTTGCTCTTCCATGGCGTATATTCACGCTGGATTTATGCCTGGGGAAGTCTGGGAATTGGCTTTGGAATATATGAGCTGATCATCGCTCCATCTCAAGCCGTTGCCATAACTGCTCTTCTTTTCATTGGTCCGCTGTTCAGCTACGTCGTATTTGAGAATGACTCCAATTGGGTTGTGATCTACGACGATTTCCGAGCCGCATTGTTCTCTCTAGAAGGCATTCGAGACTACGTGGTTGGTCCTGCGACTGAGGAATTGATCTTCCGGTCATGTATAATAGCACTTTATATGGCGACTAATACCAGCAAATGGACTCGGATTTTCATCACGCCTGTTTATTTTGCATTAGGCCATATTCACCATGCCTGGGAAGCATATTTGCAAGATCGAAGCAGCCTTAACCAGGCTCTGGTGACATCGGCTGTACAGTTCACCTATACACTTATTTTCGGCTGGTATGTCGCGTATATTTTTGTTGAAACGCATTCTGTTTGGGCATGCATTGCTGTGCATTCATTCTGTAATATGATGGGCTTGCCAGCTGTGACGTTAGATACTCGCAAGAAAACATTGGTATATCGAGGTTTGTTGTTTGTAGGGGTAGTTGGGTTCATTAATCTGCTGCCAATACTTCGAGGAGGGAAACACAGATGGTGGTGGTGAGGTGTGGCGGATTAGCATGAGTTTTCCTTGAACGGCAGCATTGAGATAATCTGCGACAAATTGACAGGATTTGCGATGTTAACGGTGACAATGGCATTATATTTTCTGCTTTCCGCTCTTCGATAACCCTGGCGGATATCCTGATTCTTGCGAGTATTTGATCATGCCTTTCAGAGCAAGTTCCAGCGTCTGTCCCTCGTCGAACTCCTTTAGACTCTTAGATCGGATTAAAACAAATGTCGCTCTCTGGCTAAGCTGCTACTTTGTATGTTCCATTCATGCACTTATGCGAAGGAGAATTATACAGTTTAGCACTAATAGTCGGTATTAGTTAGCTGGAAACTCATAAACTCAACAGCATAAGCACTGTTCCTCTGCCACACAACGTGCGAATACGGATCTAAACGCATCATACAAAAAATTATGTAGATTCCGTTTAATTTACTTACCTCAAAATGCTTAAAAGTCAGACATATCCCACAGTAAACGGACTCTATCAAACTCTCGGTCACGTGCCGACCATCTCATCACGTGATTCCTCTCCCCATTTATCTAGCCAACTCTCAAGTCTCTCTCTCCCCTCAACCCTCGAATGAGTCGAACTGAACACAGACTTACCCGGCGGTCGATTTCTCGTCCAAAAGTTTCAGGCAATGACAATGATCCTATGGCCAACTTGCAGTCGATTCTCGGCATTGCAGGTCTAGATATGGGTCCTGGAGGTGATGAAGGCCCCAAGGAATTGCCTGATGAAATCAATACTTATGAGCAACTTTCGACTCTTAAAATTCCCGTGATCTATAAAGATGTTGGAAACTACTCCAAAAGTTTAGAGCATTATAAGGAATTGCATGGTCAAATAGGTCGAGCGTCAGAACTAGTCCAGCAATACCTGGCGTCATTGATCCAATTCCAGCATGATATCGAGGATGTTAGCACTGATATGGAAGCCCTTCAGAAACGATCGCAGGACATTTCCGAGAAGCTGACTAAGCAGAAGCTTGTGGAGCATAAATTGGCCCCGTTGTTGGAAGCTCTGGTGATTTCCCCTTCTATTATCAAACAAATAGTCGATGGAGAAATAAACGCTCGTTGGAGAGCTGCTCTGGCTTACATAAGGAAGCGTAGTGCCGAAATGAAGATTCTCGGGACCAGCCAGGGTGACTTTGCTGCTACTAAAAGTGCTGAAGATCAGCTGAAACGAGTCACACTGAAAGCATGTGATAAAATACGGGACTTTATTGTCTCTTGCATTCGACGACTTCGTATGGCCAAGGTTAATTCTCAATCAGTGCAGAAATTGCTTCTGGAAAACAAGGAGCTGTACTCCTTCTTATATGAAGCATATCCAGTTCTAGCTGGAGAATTACGACAAGCATATATCAACACAATTCGTTGGTATTATTCGAGCTATTTCGGACGATATATCAAATTTCTGGAAAAACTCCCGTTCATGGCCGTTGATAGGACTGTTCTGCTCGGAAATGAGGAGTCTGGAAGAGGCTGGCTTCTTCCCTCAACAACGACTCCTCATAGACATGTCGATATCATGAATATTGGAACTAGGCCCAACATAATAACGTCAGAGGATAGTTCTGTGATATCTACAATGGCCACCGATACCGAAAGCATGACGTATTGGATGGAAACTGGCTACAGAAGCTTGAATGTGGCTCTAATGGATAATAGCACCGTTGAATACCAGTTTTTGACGGAATTTTTTGGCGTAGCTGGTAAAGTCGACGGCATTTTCAACGAAATCTTCGAGCCCACATTTAGTCTTAGTACCGAATATATCAAGAAGCTTTTCACAGACAGCTATGATGCTTTTGGACTGCTCATCTGTATCCGACTGGCCAAGAAAATGGAGTTGGAACTACAGCATAGAAAGATCCCTGTAATGGAAGATTATCTCAATTCACAGGTACTGCTACTGTGGCCGAGATTCCAGACAGTTATCGATATGCATTGCGAATCTCTTCGAAGAGCCTCAACTAAATCATCTTCTTTTGCCCTCACCAGCCAATTATCTACAACTTTGGTTCCTCATCAGGTTACTCAGCATTATGCAAGCTTTCTTCTGGGAATTCTGACTCTTTGCGATAAATATAGCTCGGAATCAGAGCCAGTGGCCAATAGTCTACTGCGATTAAGAAACGATTTCGAGTCGTTTCTGACGAAAACATCAAGTGTTCTGGGGTCTCAGGGTTCAAACCAGCAAGAAAAGTTCCTGTATAATAATTATTTTCTAGTATACACCATTCTGAGTGATACCGAAGGAACTTTGGCTGAGCAAGAGAAGGAGCATTTCAAGTTATTAACTTCGGCATATGAGAAAGCTCATAAGTGACATGTTCATCGGCCAAAAGTCCCAGTTAAAGGATAATGGATATCGGCTCAAATCCTGCTGGTTATCGACTTAAAATCCCACTTCTATGAAGAACAACAGCCAGAACACTCACGACTATGATACCTCCGGCAATTCCAGATGCCAGGTAAACAGGATTTTCAAATAATACCGCTATCCTGTCTTCATCCTGATCTGAATTATATACAGGAGTGCATGCACCAGGATGTTGAGCAGCATCAGCCAATTGAACCCACAGCTCATTGACAGATGATGGCCATTGTACTGAAACATGTAAGGGGCCTGCTATACCGAGCGTTTGAGTGTATGCATCCGGCTGAAGATCGCTTCGTTGTTGTTGTCTGTCCAAATCAGCTTTGAGTCCTACAAAGACAACAGGAAGGTTATCTAGTTGCGGGTATTTCTGACGCAATTGTACCAGATATTGAAAACTCTCAGGATCAGATGAATCGTATGCATAGCAAAGAACATCGCATTCATGCAAACGAGTGGAATTTTCAAGCACTGCAGGTTCAAGTTCACCGAGCTCTTCAAGTATAAGGTAGCATTGTTTTCCACCCTGGATTTCAACGCTGTTTACCACAGTCACGGGCTTGATTGTTGGGATATAAATAGAGCTGAAAGGACGATTGAGAAAGGTGCTGAGAAGTGAGCTTTTACCGCATCCATGGGATCCCAGTATGAAACAGTTGAGTACACTGCGATCAGCCACCGTTGTAAACTTATAATACTTGCTTTTAGGATCGCGTTTTTTGCGTGATTTGGTCACCTTGACGCCGTCCACAATGGTGCGTTTACTCTTCTGTTTTTTGTTGCTTTCAAAGCCCATATACGCCAAGTAAGCCAAAGTGGTCTTATAGTCCAGGTATGTCGTCATACTCCACTGAGCAAGCCAGCCCTGCAGCGTGATATTACCTGCTTCGTTTCGAACAGTCGAATAGGGAAAATTCGACTCCTGCCAAAGTTTGGGAACTCCCGGAGTCACTCTTAATAAAGCCTCGAGCTCCTGCTGGTTGAGTCCTCCGTCATTATCGTTATCGAACAGAATAAATAAATCGACCAAAAATCGGTATCCTTCAGGAGAAAGTTCCACGCTAGAATTGTATGGAACGTCCAAATGAGGACATAGAAACTTATCTTCGAGAGATAAAGAGTTGGTATAATGGAATCGCCTGAGAATGCCCCAGGTGGTTTCATGACGCCCCTTTTGAGCAAAGATCTTATTAAGTAAAATAAAGCCATTTAGAGATATTCCTTTTGACGTGTTTTCTCCCATTTCCTCCAAACCAGCTTTGATTTGGCGGATTTCGTTCTTGTCCAGACCCTTATTGAAGCATTTGACCTGTAATTCCGACATCTCGCGATCATTCAGGTATCCGTCTTGATCCTTATCTGACAGCAAAAACACACGTCTGAGCGCGGCTACTGCCAGTGGTTTCAGCGTGCCGTCTTTTGAATCAAATAGCGGCGCTAAAGGATGAGTTACAGCTCTTTGGCACAGATAAAACGCCTGGTTCACGTTATAATGAAGCTTGGCATCGCATCGAATACAGCTTTCTATTTCCTTGAACTCCTTCAAGATAGGCAGCATTTCCTCCACAATGGCCGCCTTTGAATTGGCGTCTGAAGGATGGCATTTGTTGGCCGTCAACACCACTGGCAGGTTAACGCCCATAGAACGGAAGAACGGCATCCAAAACAATGAGATCCGCTCACAGGTATAATGATCTGCATATACAAGCCAAATCACATTGGCTCGACGGATTTCTATTTGAAGTTCGGCTCGGTCTACCAGAAGCGACGAAGTGTCTACCAGAACGGCCGACGATGGAGCATCGGCTACCATGCTGAACTCGCGGGGAACGGTGATCGGAGGTAACACTGTACGAATATCAGGAAATGGTGTATCTTTCACAAGAGACGTGATAAGACTGGATTTACCGACGCCCTCATCGCCACAGACTACAATGCGAATGGTGTCGGACATGGTGGGGTGGGGTGAAGAGATGAGGGGAGTTATGAGACGGGCGCTACAGGTGAATGGCAAGAAGGCAAGTTTTAAGATGGGGGAATTGGCGTATTTAAAGGGTTTTGGAGGGCTTTTGGGCGTGTTTTTACCAAATACGGAGAAATTAAGCGGGTTTTACGAGCAACAGCCAGCCAAACCTTACAGCCCGGCAAACCAGCCTGAACATACAACTACGGCGTACAGCCAAATGTGCACCAAATCATGCTGCTAAGACTTATATCAATTATCTCATACTTATCACCTCTCTCATGCACTCCACTCTATCTAAATGATCTCACCGTGCTATCATCATGATACATGCCCGAATCGGCAAAAGGTGTCAATTCGTATATTTTAGGACTCAACGACGGAGGAACCGGTGGAAGCCCTTGACTGTCGAGCACGTGGCCCGTTATGATATTGCTAGGAACTGAATCGAGTGTTTTTGCTAGACTTAATTGGCCTGATTTCACGGTATCAAGTGCTTTTGTGCCTGCATCTCCATCTGCAATACGAGGAGTAGCTGCAGATCCGTACAAAAGCAAGCCTGCCAGTGTAGACTGGCCATATTGCGCAATACGAGGATAATTACGTCGATAATCTCGTTTCCAGTACGGATTCTCAGCAATATCTGAAGCTGGAACCGTGCTAGGATCCGTATACGTAGCTGCCTCAGGTCTGGATCCCGGCTCGGGAGTTCTATACCAAGGCACTATGGGATTACCAGAAGATCGGTTTGGAGCCTGGGAAATTCATGTTAGAATGCCGGAGAAGCCATTTGTTGCTGATTATACTTACAATCACCAGCCAAGTTCTGATTTTATCCCAGATTCCTTTGGATTGTGCTGTGTATTTCTGGATGTGTTAGTTCACTGGGGCATTTTAAGCTATTTATATATGTCTTGAAACACTTACTTTGTATACTGGAACTGGACCGCCAGCCATGATGGATATAGTGGGTTTTTTGGCCGTTCAGATATGTGGATAGTTTTATTGGCTGGGAGGTTCTTCCGGGTAAGGGATGTTCATGCAGTGAGGGAGAGGAAGAAGTGCGAAGAACAGTGAGGTTTATATGGTTTTTTTTGCCTTCTCTTCTTTCATAGGTTTATATTGATTTGAATATCTTATAAATCTAAAAATAATCATAAATTTCCCTTCATAAGCTATCTAATGCTATCTGTATTCAATCATCACCACCGAGTGCATATCTACAAGCCACCCAAAAACACCAAATATCCTCCTAAACGTCTTTTCATTTTCAAAAATTCACTCCTTCCCTCCTCAAGTCACGTTACCTCTGTCTTACCTCTCTCACAATTGACTCGTCGTACAAACCCGCCGCTTTGTGTTGATATTGCCTAATTCGGACAAACATCAACTCCACATATCATCAGAACAGCCGTTTGCTCAGCATCTTCACTCTCACTCTCACTCTCACTACTTTATGCTATGGATGCGGCAATCTCAAAGGCTCTAGATAAGATATCTTCGGGTCATCCCGGCTCAATTGGCCAAGGTCTCAAAGAGTTGGATATGGTATTGACTAGCGTTGTTTCCATAGTAGGCCCTAGGTCAGACCAAGCCAAGGTGCTGCAAATGTACTCGAGACCGGAATTGCAAGAATTTCTAGAGACTCAGGACAATTTCATGCTCAATGCTACATCGCGGCTGGTTCCGTGTTTGAGAGCGTTGGCTGCTGCAGATGGTGAAGATCACGGGACTCTGATAGTTGAGACGCTGGAGCTCATCAGAGGGCTCTGTCTGGTTCATTACAAGAGTAGAGTGTGTTTCAGGAAAAAAGAGAGCATGAAGGTAGGTAAAAAGAAGCTCGATTCGGTTATAACATGAATTCTGTTACGGTAATAACAACATTGTGTTGCAGCGTCTAACCCCCAGGTTCTCATATCTCTATTGGACTCCCCCTCCCCACTAGTAGTCAATGCCTGTGTCAACGCCCTGGTAGCTGTAATGGTTCATGAAGTAGGAGCAATTCGACAATTCGAGGAATCAGACGGTCTTAGAGTGATATGTCAGGTATTCAAGAAAAAAGAAACCTGCAAAGACGTCAAGCTTCGAATTCTGGAATTCCTATTCTTCTATCTAATCCCCGAGACCAAAAAGAGTAAGGGGTCAACTACCGGGCGGAAAACCACACAAGAAAAGCAGATTTTACTAGGGAAATATCTAAGCAACGTGAAGAATCTCGTTCGAGAATTGCAGGTAGGCAAGCCGTTCGGGGAAATAGCCGTTGAATGGTAAGGACATAGGGCGCCATAAGGGCCTTAATGAGCTATAAAGCTATAAGGCTATAAACAGGCATATAATCGCATAATTTAATAGGTTAGAAATTCGACTCCTCAGACGGAGTTATATGTAATTATATAGTTAGGTGACTTTTAATGATAAAATCTTGACTTTTTCCTTAGCGCCCACTTTATATCCCACAACTCAACTTGTTATGAACCTCAGATGATATCTGCTATCCTGCTTTACAACCAAAAGGGAGAAATCCTCATATCTCGTCTTTATAGAGATGGCTTGAGGAGATCAATAGCTGATGTTTTCCGTATCCAAGTCATTGCTAATCCTGAAGTAAGTAGATTAAGCGCCCGATATCCGATATCATACTAAGTTTTCATAGGCAAGATCACCTGTTTTGACCCTTGGATCAACCAGTTTTTTCCATGTTAAACACGATAATATATACGTCGTAGCTGTCACCCGAGCCAATGTTGATGCAGGACTGGTGTTTGAGTTTCTATATAAGCTAATAAGCCTTGGAGTCAGTTATTTCAACAAGTTCGACGAAGGCTCGGTGAAGAACAATTTTGCACTAATTTATGAACTTCTGGATGAAATTGTCGATTTCGGCTTTCCGCAGCATACCGAAACCGATACATTGAAGCAATATATCACCATCAAGGGTGTTCCTAGTGAGCATTTGGAGGACTCTTCCAAAATCACCTCTCAGGCTACAGGTGCCATTTCTTGGCGGCGTCCCGATATTAAATACAGGAAAAATGAGGTGTTTCTGGATGTCATGGAAAATGTCAATTTGTTGCTGAGTCCGTCGGGCTCAGTGCTCAAATGTGACGTCAATGGCAAGATTCTCGTCAAAGCACATCTGTCTGGCATGCCTCAGTGCAATTTCGGCCTCAATGATAGTCTGACAGTCAGTGATGAAAACGAGAACGGTCAGGTATCTGCTGCTGCTGGTAGTGTTTCATTACAGGATTGTCAGTTTCATCAATGTGTTAAACTGAGCAAGTTCGAAAGTAACGGTCTCATCTCATTCACACCTCCTGATGGAGAATTCGAACTTATGAGATACAGATCAGTCGATAATATCAGTGTGCCATTCAAGGTAATTCCACAAGTGACGGAGATTGGCAAAACTAAAGTCGAGTATAATATCACAGTACGGGCTAATTTCGGTAACACTCTCTATGCGACCGATGTAGTGATTCATATTCCTACTCCTCTAAACACTGCTAACACAAAAACGAGGCAGTCAACAGGTAAGGTGAAGTATGAGCCTTCTGATAACGAGATGGTCTGGAAAATTCAGAGATTTACGGGTTCTCATGAAAACTCATTCCATGCAGAAGTGGATCTTTTTGCCACAGTCAATCAGCGACCTTGGTCTAAGCCTCCGATATCGATGAATTTCTCTATTGCCATGCTTACTTGCTCAGGAATTGTTGTACGGTACTTCAAGGTCTTTGAGAAGGCCGATTACACTACTATCAAGTGGGTAAGGTATTTAACCAATGCTGGGTCATATGAGATTAGATATTAATTCCCGCTACAAAAATCTGCATATATCAAATGATGCGTATGTATATCTGTTGTTAATATATTCGCAGCGCGTGTTTGTTTATTCCTTCAGGTGCAGCGCTTAGACATTTAAAATTAAGCGCCGCGACAAGAGACCCACTCAACGAGCCAATTACCACACTAATTATGCAGTAAAAATTTCTATACGTTTTGTCATCCTAACCACTCAACGCCTGAGCATTTTCAACCGGAAAAATCCCAAATTCGCTGCTATTTTCCACAAGGTTTCCTAGCCTTTGTTGGTACACGTGACCTAAACATTAAGCGCCGAAAAAAAATACCGATAAATCAACGAGACATAGTTATAATTAATATTTTTTTGTATATTCCTGTAAATATCATCCAGACCGTCAAATACATGCAAATTTGACTCGAAATAAGCCTATTTTGTGCTGTTTAGAGGAGTCTCCATTTCATCAAAAATACCCTTAGATTAGGTTTTGAGCCCCGGAATGCCGAAAAACTTGCATATTTGGATCCAACAAGCCAAAAATCTTGATTGTCTGGTGGTTATGAAAAGAATTTGGTTTCCTGCACGTGATCTTTTAAATGGCGCCCAATCGACATGCTATGCCTACACAAACATCTAACAGACATCTATGGGATGACTTTCTAAAATAAACTATATATTAATTGGATTACTGTGATGTTGATATGCTCCTGGAAATGCCATTCCACGCCGTCCTATAGAGCCTCGGCGTTCATTGGTAGTAAATAATTCGTTATCCGTTGCTTAGAGAGATTGACCTCAAAAGCCATCCGTCATTTATATACTTCTTCAATCAGTATAGCTCAATAATAACAGATGGCTCTTTGATTGATCCATTGCTACTCCATCCCAGGGTATATTTGTTGTCTATTGCCAGCCAGTACTTTATACAGGTATATTCAAGGCTAGTTAACTGGTAAGTAGTAATGAGCAAGCCCAGAGTCACCGCCTTCGAATACAGCATCAACACAGCGAAACCAGAAAGTGAACGGATATCCGATGAATGATCTTCGTCAAAAACTTGTATCCAAATGCAGTTGTAAGAGAGAGATCTCTCATAGTGAACAAATACTGTTGTAAATATACTCATTTTTATTAAAAATATTACCAAATTTGTAAAAGTTTCATGAGTGCTTTAACCAAAATACTCGAAATTGAAAATAGTTTTTAATGAATATCTAAATAAGACTATTTTTCGTTATCTAAATTTAGTACAAAATCTATTTTTAGGTGTTTTTAGACAAAATTTGTAAAAGCATAAAATTTATTTTTTTACTTTCAACAGAATTTCCCAAATATCTATTTTCACAACAAGATATTTAAATTATTTTCAAATTTGATTTTTAGAATTTAGAAAATGTTTATAATTTCATTATACGGAAGTGTTGATAGAAATGGCCATAGACAGTCGTAGCTGGGCGCCTTGATTTTTCGTCGTATATACAGTAGTAGTATTAATACTCGTGTGGTCGGTCTCACCGCCCATAAAGCATGAGGTGTTGTCAGTATTCAGTAGCCCGTAGGCACATCAGAAGCCCATCTTATGCCGATGTTAAAATGTCTCCAACCTCCTGTAATCAAGTCTGCCGAGTAATTTGTGTACATAATAACATAGTGTAGCTTCTATTAAGGTATTCCAGTGATAGGAGAAAGCGTTTTTCAGTTGGTATTGATAAGGTACGACTACAAGCAAAAGATCTTTGCTAGCGGAGACAGCGTCACTTTACTTCGAGCCCCCAGCAACAAAAGAATGGACATAAGACAGTGTTTATAAGTTATATATAAATGAAATAGATACCTAACTATAGCTATAAATTTATCTAGACGTAAAATAACCAATACCGACATAACAATCAATCAAAGCTTTGGCTGAACCAGCAGTCAAAGTTCTTGATATAACATTCATCATAAAATAGAGCGCTAGCTCAGTAGACAGAGATACCACTTTAAAGCAGTCTCCTTATTCAATATCCATGCGTGAGCCACCGAATTCCGAGTAACTTCCCATATATGTCAAAGGAACCTTATCGGCAGGCATACCATATGCTGAACCACCAATAAGATCCTTCAATCCTTGGCCAAACTTCAAATAACACGTTATGGCATTTATAATGGTGCACGTTAATAGCAATATAGTCACAACAGCAAATGCCGTTAGTGTATTGCGCGAAGAAACGTATTTGTATGCCTGAGAACGCTCATACATTCGGACGAGCTTAAAGAACAAATAAGCCATATAAGCAAAGTAAAGCCCCACGATGCATGCCATGCCCCATCGACTTTCTCGTTTGACAACATAATAAGCAATTATCAATATGCCTATGGTAATTGGAATCATAGTGACAGTCAATGCGAATTCAACATCCTTAGTATTGAGAACAATGACGACAAACTGCACAGTGAAGCCGATGAAGAAGAAGAAATCAAACTTCAGAAGGGTTTGATAGACAAGAAAGGATAAAAAGACGCCTCTGAGCCGCAGATCGGCACCGACGATTTTGTAATTTTGCCAACCGAACTCCAGGTATAATTTGTAGCCGGCGCCTACCAGGAGAACCAGGCATAAGGCAGTGACGCATGGTATAGTTATAATGAAAGCAGACATGACTTGATGTTAGAGCGAGAAAAAACTCCTAATAATGCAATATAAAGGCGTTTTCAACCAATAATATTCCTTACTTACGTGGCCAACTCGAGTTATTATATTCGCCCTGAGCCGATAGTTTATTGACGGCGTTTCTAGTCTGTGGATATTGTAAAGCAGCATAAACCACCAGGGCAACGTTAAAAATACAAAGACCTATTATCTTGAAGAAATGTTAGATACTCTGAGATGCCATATGATGAGTAAAATCCCCTTTATTGTCACTTACCTCGAACGTATTGCGGGTTAATATGGCATCGAAGGACATTATGATTTGAAACAGCTAGTAGTTAGAAGCACCGATCTCGACCAATAGCAAACATTGTGAACTGACATCATTCTACATACCTCAGCAAAGATAAGAAGAGCCAAATACGTCGGAATGGCCCTTGTATCGCTCGTATTGGCCCCAGGCTTCAGGTTTTTCTCAAACTGGCCAAATATATAGGCCACGAAGCCCATGCTAATGAGCGCACTGACCACTATACTTGCTAAAAACGTGATACGCCATATCGATACGCTTGAATCTTTATTCCATATCATTCTAAACGGTCTTAATCATCCAGAAACTAGCTAATGGGCCAATAACTGCACGACTTGAATCCAAGTAAGGGGTAATCGTCATGCATTATCCAAAACGGGAAGACGTGGTCACGTGCCACCGTTTTAAGTCGCTCGCTGGCTCTCGGTTTGGTGGGCAGAACACTCACCCGAACGACAATTGTTTGAATATTACCCGGGTGGATATTAAATGGCTGGACATTTATTGGACGAGCCTGATTTATCAAAGGCTCTTCTTACTAATGCTGATGTCAATGAGCGGTTTGCAGCGTTGAATAACCTCGATATGGTAGGTACTTGCACAGCCATGAGGTGGCTCATGTGTCTAACATCTTGAAAACAGAAAATATCAGAGCTTCTAGAGACTGCTTCTAGCGCTATACAGGCATTGGAAGCTGGAAAAAAGTCCAGTCAGCAGAATCCAGAGGATAAAAGTGCGTTTGAGCAGAGATCACAGGCGTTTTTCAAACTCTTGGAGGAGATTTCAGTAAATTTACGTAAAGAAGTGCGATTATTCCATAATGCATCGAACGACAAGGTCCTTCCGGTATCAATGCCGGTGAGTGCTGATGGTGTTGGTAAGGCGAAGGAAGAGGAGATTTGGCTGAAGCTCAAGGACTTGCTGAATGGATTAGAGGACGAGCCGTAGAATTTTACGAGGAATTGTATTATTTATTGTATTTTATTGGTGGAATAGCTAGAGTGATGAAATGAGATGTGTAATGAGATGTGTTTTATGAAGATTTAAGCGCTCGGTTCAGTCTGCTGGCATGGATAGGAGGTCCTATTGGTCCGCAGGCTCGACGAATATTCATAGTTTTTCAGTAGAAGAAAGTGAGGCAACCGTCTCTTATGGGTATCTGCATGCTCTGAAGTATTTTCAAAATACTGTCGGCTAGGTGGTCGGTTGCATTGTTTCAATTCCTTAGGCTCTCATCACAAGGATCTACTCCAAGATATATCCTAGGCACTCTACTCATATGTCAAAAGATAAGCCTACTTCCTTACCATAAGGGTAATATCGTATGGTATACCATATCGCGAAATAATTCGATATCACGAGGAGTCCTCGCTTGGCCAACTCAAATCACTCAATTCACTGCTTCTCCGTCCGTAGTATTTCGGCGATCATGCAGACCCTGGCAATCATTCATGAGAGGATTCCTGACTATTATACTGCGTGAACTGTTGATTCAGAGCCCATATTTGCTCCTTGAGTTCCATCTGTTGCCGCATCTGTTCCTTCATCTGCTCCTTCATTTCAGCCAGCTGTTGAGCCATAGAGACAAATTCTTCCTTAGTAGGCACTGTTACAGCGTTCTTGTCAGCTGGATATCCATCTCTAGCAGATTATCCATCTTTAGTAAGCGCAGATCCATCCGACAATGACTTTGGTGCTTCAGCCAATGCACTTAGAATAGCCATCTCGGCCACCTCCGATGGGATATTTATAGGCCCTTTTCTGCAGAACTGGTCTTCTTGACAGATATTCCCATTGAGCTG
Organism: Trichomonascaceae sp. B5901; assembly: GCA_037040845.1. NCBI lineage: Eukaryota > Fungi > Ascomycota > Dipodascomycetes > Dipodascales > Trichomonascaceae > Trichomonascaceae sp. B5901. The sequence goes on along the minus strand of JAXQHN010000011.1, from coordinate 217,519 downwards.
GGTTTTCTCCAACAAGATCGATTCGAGTTCGAAGACGAACGCCAGCAGACTGACCAGGGCCGTCATTGAGCTCTTTGGACTTCGGGGAGGCGTTGTTCTTTGTTTCACTCATTTGGCCGGGTTGGCAGTTTAGTGCCTCAGAAGCTTTTGAGCTGAATTTCGACTGAAAGATGGAGATCTCAGGCTGGAAGACAATAGTGTTGATGTCCAAGAAGCACCAGGACTCTGAAGTTACTGCTTCGCTCTTAACTGCTTAAAGATCGATATCTCTGTCTCAGCACTATTCACCTCAGGGTAACTACTCCAGAAACCGTTGAGATGAGGTCAATCAACGGCTGTTGATTATAGGCTATTGAACCCCGGAAAAAGTAACAATTCAATATTCAAACCAAGAATCGTAAATATCTCCCCGGTTATTCGATATATCACGTGCACCTAATCAATTGAACAGCCTGAAACCTATTGTCAAGCGTTATACTCCTGCAAAAAGTGCAATTCTGGTAAAATGTTGCGTGGGATTGATAGATAGTGAGCCAGGGTTAGGTTTTCAACGGTGATTTATATAAATAGGAAATAATACCCTTAACAATATATTTAAATAAATAATATCTAGTGTAAATTCGCCTAATACGGTATATGTGAGGCCAATATAACAGGCTATCTCATCTTATCTGGACATATCAAGCCATTGCATCTTAATATTTCCCTCAAGGTCTCTATGACCCGGCCACCGAGTCCAGCCAATTAACCAATGATAACCAATTATCCAATCGAAATATATTCTCAGCCACTATATTCTTTATGAGCCTTGTAAAAAGGTTGCAGCGCTGTAGGGTTAGGTTTTCCCAGACTGAGATACATACTTAACAATACCCTCAAGAATACATTCAAACAATTCATAGCCGGTATCCTGATCCTTGCATGCTTTATGTTGTCTGTATCATTTGACTTGCATTCGTCAAGCCCGACTTGTCGTAATGTATGCCCAGTCAGATATATGCAGCTCCCGAAAGAATTACACCTCTAGACGCGCCGGGGATACTAGATCACATATAAACTACCGATATAGCACCACGTAAGACTTGCCAGTCTACTCCTCATCTCTTGGGTCCATGAAAAGAGTCATTCAACCCCAGAAGTTCATATACATTGACTTGATCTCTCCGTAAGTGGCTCCACTAATACTCGTGGTGCTTGTCTGAGTATAGTATCTCTTCAGAATGTTAATCCATGTCTGTGTGACAAAAGAGTCCTCGACAAAGTTTGTATAAGACATCACTTCTTCATCATATCTGCGAAAAAATTCATAGAGAAGCTCCTTGCCCCAGGGGCTCATTCCAGCAATACTTTGCTTGCCATCTGTAATATGCCTTTGTACTTCAGGAGTGGCCATAACGAGACGGCAAAACACCGGCCAACTGATATGGGGTAGCACGTCCACAATTGGCAGCAGCGAACGCTCCAATCCTCCTTCTATGGAGTTCTCCAGACACGTACGAACCCATTCGTCCCATGGAACCCCATAAAACATGAGATTATTTTGGATAACAGCCAGATATCTTATAAAGTCGACTGCATTGGCCACGACTTTTGGCTTGCGCCGATAACCTCCGAGGTCTGGTTCAGATTCCGAGTGAATTGGCGTTTCCAGTAAAAAGGGACACAAAAGCTGTGCTTGTCTTAGCGTGAGTAAACGCCAGCCAAAGGCCTGTGTGGAATTCGATGAGAAGTTTGTTTTCTGCAAAATCGTGCGCACGTGATCTGACATTGGTTGGCCATTATTGCTTTGGACTTGTGATATTCTGGCAGCATCTTCCATCCGACCAACAATTATTTGCATCTGTTCCGCGACCTCCTTCATCATCCGGAGGTACTTGAGATTTTCGTTGGATTCGTCCTGAGACTTCTGCTGTTTCTGGAAATCGGTCATGGCTAAATCGATAGCCGCCTCGGCTTCCTGGGCACTAAGGTTTCGATTTCTCGAGTCAAATCGCTCCAACAGGGCCGGAGTGAACCTTTGCTGTAGAAATTGCCATTTAGCCGGGTTGTTTCTGTATTCTTGGAGCTTCTTCGAAACTCTCTGTGAGTCCGTTAATGGTTTGGTTTCTGTCTGGGGAGATGGCTGAGGCACAGGGGTCATTGTTGTAGTTCAAGGTCTCGCACAGGATAGAGAAGAGATCACGTGAGATTCCAATGACGTGTTTAAATAAGAATAACTGGGTATTTGAAGCGTTTAAGATTGTCTGGTTGGACGGGTTTTGTATGAGAACGAGCGTAGAGTGGCCAATTGGTGGGTTGAGCGCTTAAGTTTCTCTACAAATGCGGAAAAAAGGGGTGCGGTCACAACAGGGTAACTGTGCAAGATGGGTGCTAGGAAGCAAACGATAGTTTTTATTCTCTTAATACTCAACACATCAGAGATCTAAGATGAACCAATCAAAAGTAGTTTGTGATAATTCAGTACTAGGCGATTATGAAACCAAAACTAAATGGGGCCAACAGTGTGATTCAGACGACGATGCATTGATATCATTCTACGTCTCCAGAGCTAAGAGGCAGCTTAAGGTAATACTTCTTGTAGTATTCTTTGGAACAATCATCATTTCGGGACTGTTAACTGTTATGACCGACCGTCAGCACTCGCAAACGGTCAACAAACTGGCGGTTTAATGACTTTGTTTCTGATTTGTCTATGGAAGAATGCCTATCTTCAATTAGCCAGTTGTGAGCTACATATTTCTCCGTGCTTACGAGATAATCAGCTATCTACGCTAACGGGAACTCTAACATGGACGCTTATGCTTGACATTTTAGAGCAGATTAAGATTCACACCAACTAGGTTTAAGCTTTCCTCACATTGCGATGCCTAGGACTCATCATCATCATCTATTTATACGATATCTGGGAACCACAGCGGCAAGTGGTTAACTCGAAACTGATTCTACAGAAAAAGCTCAACAGTGCCAAGTTGGGGTGCCATGGAACTTCTGTATCATAAACGAGTCACTTTACAACAGGGCCTTTCAATCGATTGGCACGCTTTACTCACCTAAGTGATTATTGGCATTCATTTTACCCGGTTTTAGCTGGAATTAACTTTTAATGGCATTCCTCCACCCCCAGCCTGGACCGGAACCCCATACATTTTTGGTAGCTTCTTGGTTTCTTTTTTCAAATATGGCATCAACTATAATGTCGCATTTCCATCGAACTTCCGCAAACCGTCGGCGTATGCAGTGGCAACTAGTAATTCTAATAATATTTCAGTACAATATATATAAATAGATTTAGTTGGCTAATAAATATTCAACAGCGGATGTATTTAGCTTTTATTTTATTTCCTATCCGAGAAAAGGGAAGACCATCTGGCAAGGGTTAAGAGCCGCAAAAGATAACTGGTGAAGCGGGGTTTTACCGAATCTCGTATTTTTTATACTGCATGCCGAGGACTAAAAGTAGGCTGTAGCCAAAAAAAAAATTAATATGCGAGACGCTGTCGTTTATCGGACTACAACTGCTAATAACTGGATGGCTTACTTAGAAATTTTTTTTCATTCCTTTTGAAGGTCTTCTATAACAGAGAACACATTCTGAGAATCATATAACCTGTCAGAAGCCAATGATTTGGCGCCGTTCCATTGCTTCCTCTTATGGACAGGTAGAGCGTATGGAAACGTTTTCTTTGATAAATAGCTCAACCATGCTGATAAGCTGAGTGAGGGGTTTCGTTGCCTATCTACTTTATCTCTAAGACCTCACAATCACTATACTTTTTAACTATTTCTGAAACTCTACTATGAGCCAAGTAACAGCTGGTCGCCAGCCACAGGAGGGACTATTATCGCAAGAAGAGACTGACGCATTCCTTGTAAGCAGCCCCGATTACAACAATGAAACATTCAGCTCGTATTTAGCTTCCAAGGCTAAGAAGCAGGCTAAACAAATACTGATTATAGCGTTCATTGCAACAATAATTATTGCCGGAATACTTACTCTCATGACTGACCGGCAAAGTGGTGCTGAACATGCAGCCTAAGGTATTATGGCTCACGATGCTGAGGGACAGACAATTGACCCCGCATTACACAAAAGAGGATGGGCGACTTATTGGAATTGGGAAACCACAGTTATCACGGTTATCGCAGGTATTACAGCGGGGTTAGCAGGGTGAGGCGCCTGTACGGCAGCTGCAGCCTCAATTGGACCTGTCGCGGTGGCTGGTGTCTCGGCCTTGACATGGTGCCACGCAGTGGCGACCACTGCCGCTGTCGCTGCTACAATGGCAGCTATAGGGAACTCCCCTGGTGCTTCAGGCTCTAATACAGACTCAGTTACGTTGCATAATACAACGTTTGGGTCAGGAAATGTTACTTATGGCGGTTTTACGTTCGATGTAGGCATGACCGGTAACTCCCATAGTTACCATAGCAACTTGGTCAGAACATACGTCAGCAATATATATCGGGGACATGGCTTTACAATCCAAAATGGTGGGAACGTATACGTTGGGGATGCGTTGAGTTCTAAATGGTTGATCATAACTCACAATATGACGGGAACGAACACTAATGCAACCATAGTGTTCAATAAGAATTCAAACCACGAAGAATTGGTCCACACGATGGCAAACTTATACTATGCACCGAATGGCACGATATATTCGGAGTGTGGACAGTGCGGCTGCGATGGTACCTGCGGCGGCGGCGGCGGCGCATCGACGCTCACTTGGGTGTCATACAACTGGAATAACGTGAATAGGGATCTCGCTCATCAGGAATCTTCAGACAACACACCGGCGGATTCAAAGTCTATGGTCGAAGGGCTATCAATATTCTTGGACAAGCACGAGGGAGGAAACAGGGCTAAATTTTGTCTAGCAGTGACGTCGGGAAATTCGAACATTGATGACCTTCAGTACGGAGTCCATGGTGAAGTGTATGGTAATGCTTATGGAGGTATTCAAGGAGAATGCGACAACAATTATGAAGACAACACTTGGAATTAAGCGTCAACCTGAGACCGATTTCATGCGTCCATTTAGAAGTCAGGTGAGTATCCAACGTCAGTGAAATACCGTAAGATACAACACCGTATAATTCAGTGATATTTTAGCATAAAATGTGGTATAATACCATAAAATATCGTGTTATTTTTAAAAAAATAAAAAAAAGCCTCGCTAGCTCAATCGGTAGAGCTTTTGACTCTTAATCTATTAAGAAAATAAAGCAATCAACCTTAATCTAGGTTCTATGACAGTGGTGACGCTCACTGAAGACCAGAGTCGTTAACCAGTAATAAAGTAATAATAAGTATCCAGACCGTAGGATTACACTATTAAGACAGAATAGAATATATTGAAAGCTATAAGGCTGTGAGCTCTAAGGAATAAAACTAGGAATTGGGTATTTGACGCGTTTAAAATCGTCTGATCGGATGGTTCTTGTATCAAAATGAGCGTTGAGTGGCCAATTGGTGGGTTTGAGCGCTTAAGTTCACTCTACAAATGCGGAACAAAGGGGTGTTGTCACAACAGGGTAACTGTGTCCACGCACAAGAAGCATTTTGTAGAATATCAGAGCAATATCAGAAGTGGATGTCACGTGCTCCGCACAACAACAGTTGGGAATATTCCTTCTCCCCAGCCTTAACAAGATGCATTTGGCTCTTTGATACCTAGATAGATATCTATTTAGGTATCGATCATAGGCAATATATTCTTTATAAATTACAACAACAAGTTTGTTAATCGTATATGAATCATTGATATTTGTCTAATTTGACAATTATTTGATATTTTCGACGTTTTTCGAATCAGATATCCATTTTTTGTTGCTCAATTTTCGAGTGCTATCAACTTCCAGCTTGATATCCACTGTAAATAGCAGGCATATTACAGACATGTTCGGCAGAATGACGAAAAATTGGACGCAATCAACAGACAAAAGAAACCAATGAATGCAAAATAAAGAGAACTATACGTATATCCAATATTTATTGTTGCTGACTGTCTGGCTGTCCGTTTTGTCGATGGCTGGCTGGTACTAGCTAGGCTGGGTAAGCTAGACAGCAGTAGCCGTAGAAGCCACGTTAAGACGAAAATTTATTCAGCAAAAAAGTCATAACAGTACTGTCAAGGCTTTCAATATTCCATTGAACAGCTTTATATATGTTATTTCTCGTGGCAATGGATGATTACTTGTGCTGTCTAATGTCAGTATAGTCTCTAACCTACAGCTACTATATCTGATATACTGAACCTCGCCATCAAAGACTTAAGCTTCGAAATAAAACAAACTATTCATAAAACCACACAATAAAAATACCGAAAACTCATATATATTTCTCAAATCCGCTACAGCTCCCCCACTTTCAGTATCGCCAGCTGCAGCTCACGTGACGACAGTCACACTCCCCATGCTCAAATCTACCTCACCCAACTTTTCCACTCAACTCTCCTTTCAACATCGCTTTTTGAAATCATCAACTTCCATCATCCACTCAAACAAGTACAAACATGTCACTTAGTGAAGTTCTTGTTCTTCGAGGTACCCTTGAGGGTCATAATGGGTAAGTGATAATAGTCATTGGTTTAATGCCGTCCCTTCTAACTGTCCAGCTGGGTCACCTCTCTCGCTACTGCTCCTCTAAATCCTAACATTCTGGTATCTGCATCCCGTGATAAAACTTTGATTGTATGGGATTTGACCCGAGACGAAGAAGCTTACGGTGTTCCCAAGCTCTCTTTGACTGGTCATTCCCATATCATTCAGGATATTGCTGTAACTGTCGATGGAAACTACGCCATGTCCGGATCCTGGGATAAAACCGTCCGACTATGGGAATTGAGCACCGGTAAGATCTTTGCCAAGCTCGTCGGACACACCAAGGATGTTTTGTCGGTGGCTTTTTCGTCCAATAACCGACAAATCTACACTGCTGGTCGAGACCAAACCATCAAGGTCTGGAACACTGCAGGCGATTGTATCTATACGTTTGATCAAAAGGGACATCACACTGACTGGGTTTCTGCTGTTCGATTTGCTCCTTCAAGCACCTCAAACAGACGACCTTTCATTGTGTCTGCAGGATGGGATAAGTTGGTCAAGGTAAGTAACATGACATGTCACCAGACATCTTCTATGCACCTCCTGCCTCACATGATGTTAGAATATATTTGCTACTTCGGACGGGAATCCCCCGGATGAGACATTTTTATATCACCAAGATCTCTGATGTTTGTGTTGGTTGAGGCATAATAATCCACGAAGAAAACCACTAACTCCTTTTTTAGCTCTGGGACATTGATCCTCCTCGCCTTAATGCTGATCTCGTCGGCCATACCGGTTACGTGTCTACTATTACTGTTTCTCCCGATGGTTCGCTCTGTGCTTCGGCTGGTAAGGACGGTCTGATCATTCTGTGGGACTTGAACGAGAGAAACCACCTCTACACTCTCAACTCCGGCGATGAAGTCCACGCTCTTTCTTTCAGCCCCAACCGATACTGGTTGTGTGCTGCTACTGCCAGCTCCATCAAGATTTACGACCTTGAAAAGCAGGAGCTTATTGAGGAACTCAAGCCCGACGTGGTTGTCGATGGATCCAAATCCAAGGAACCCGAGCCTATTTCTCTTGCATGGGCTGCCGATGGCCAGAACCTGTTTGCTGGTTATACCGACAAGCTCATTCGAGTCTGGCAGGTCATGCAGACCAGCTAGAATGGTTCCAAAAATGTGGTAGATAATGCTTTATAAAATCAACTTCCGTATCATTTAAAAAATATGATAAGATGACTTAATAAGATCTTAGTAACGTCAACCGAACTCACAACCCTGTCTTGCTTACTTCTTCCATGGCTGCTTCTCCTCCGTTTTCCAAGCCCGGCTCATGCAGGACCCCTGCTATGCATTTCCAAGGATCTCTGCTTCCTCCCCATTCTAGAACCTCGCTTTTGAACTTATTGCCTGCTTCTCGAGACAAAGGGTCGTCTTGGAACACCTGTTTCCAGATCTTGTCGGCTAAAGCTCTATCGAACAAATAACAGTAATATGTGGCTCCATAGCCGAACAAATGCCCGAAATGCGCATACCATTTTGATTCTTTGACCGCGGGGAACAGACCTACCTGGCTTTCTAAATCATAATAGATAGATCCAGGATCGAAATCGCCGTTGTTGGCAAGTTCTGAATGCACTCTCTGGTCAAGAATCGACAAGACCAGCTGATGATATGTTTCACAATTGTCAAGAAAAGACTGCAGTTTCAGATGCATATTGAGCGTTGATAAAGGAAGAGGCTCATCTGTTTCATAGTGACGAGCATATAGTTGCAGAACTCGTGGATCTGAAGCAAACTTCTCCATGAGAACTGATGGTAATTCTACAAAATCCGTAGCACAACGCGTTCCTGAGACATTGTGAAGCTTCGTTCGACCTATCATAGAATGCATAGCATGACCCATTTCATGGAAAAGTGTCTCTACTTCACTGAATGTAAGCAGACAGGTTTCTTTTCCAGGGACGTTTTTGGCAAAATCACAGACCAACACGATGATTGGAAGCTGATAATAATTGCCATCTTTCATTTGTACAACTGTTTCCGATAATTCGAAATCCGGTTCCGAAGGAAGAACCTGCCTTGAGCATTGAACTGTGAAATGAGCAGGATGAGGAGATTTGCCGTCCCGCTGGAATAAATCACAATAAATGACACCTATTTTGCCCTCAGTATCTGAAACAACGTCCAGACGTCGTACTTCGTCATGCCATACTTCACCATTTCCTGTTTCTTGCGGTACAAATCGGATACCATACATCTTGTCAAAGAGACGAGAAAGACCCTGCATGACTGTTCCCACTGAGAAATACGACGATAAGTTCTCGGCGTTTCGTGTCTTAAGACGGGTCTCCTGAATGTATTTGGAGGAAAAGTAATCTCGATCCCATGCCTGGAGTTCCTGGCTGCTATTCACCCTTTTGTGGGGATTCTCATCCTTCAATACCCGCAAGGCATCGATCTCCTTGACAGCCAAGGGCCTTGTTTCGGCCAAGATACCGTCCAAAAACTTCTTTACGTTTCCAGGACTTCCAGCCATTTTATCCCCCAGCTCATACTCGGCAAAACTCGAGTATCCAAGCATAGAAGCCAGCTTCGCTCTATCAGACAGGAACGATCTAAGACACTCCTCCTGCTCCCGTGTAGCCGATCTTTGAGCAATCCACAGCTTTTCACGAGAACTTTCTCTATGCATTGTCCTGAGAGCCAAATCGGCTACAGGGCCACAGGTAGGAATTCTATAAGACCCCGTGAGCTTCTTTAACTGGCCAGCCAAACGCGGTTCCATTCCGTAAACCTCATGCAATTTCAGATTAATATAAGGATATTCGGGTCCGGAGTTGTTCAGAAACTGCTGACCCATCACAGAGGTCTGACTGGACAGTTTGACGAACTCTTGTCTCTTCTGAGGATCTAGATTGACGCCAGAACGCTGGAAATCTCGTAAAAGCAGCTTTCCAACGGCGATTTCTTCCTCCGAAAGCCCGGCCACAACGTCCTTGTCCTTGAAAACCCGCTCAAGCACCTCATAGAGCTCCACACTGGTGTTCAACATGTTCATATAGTCATACATGAGCTCATGAGCACGCTGAGATTCAGCAACAAACGCCTTATCGGGATGAGTCATTCTCACAAAGGCCACCATATCGATGACTTTACATATTACATCGCTCAGAATGTCGAAATTCCGAATCGCATTGGCCAGATCATTGCCGGAGATGATGCGAGCCGTGAGATCACGGGCGATTTCCAGCGATTTCTCCGTATATAACCTCAACCCCTGAACAGAATCCAAATGCTTGTTTCCGAATATCCCCGTACGCTCCAGACCGTTTGACTTTTGCCGGAATTCCTCCCAGATCTGCCGATTATCAAAGATTTGACGTAGTTTGACATCGGAATCGGAACTTACTAAACTGAACGAACGCCACAACACACGGTTACCCGGACTTGGATTTAGGGTCCGTGCCCTTAAAAGAGGTCTACTGGACAGTTTTAATAGTGTCATTATGGACGTGAGGGCGTTGTAGTTGGAAAATGAGTCAAAAGAGTGGACGTTGAGATGGGAAAGTCAAGAAGTGAAAATCGACATCGGGAAATACGAAAATATGAAAAATGGAAGATCTCGTATTTCTGGGGCAAGGCATCTAAAGAAGAAAATTACCGGTTTTGGAAGGCTGTTTTGGCTGTTTTTCGGCGATAAGTCGGCTCTTTTTACGGCTCAAGTACGCATTTCCGGGGTAATACCCCACAAAACGCCGGAAAAACGACACAAATTAAACGCCAAACGTCATATTTCTCCTCATCTCATTCAAACGCATTCATTCGCTCCTCATCTTATTATATACACCCTATGCCACTCCTTCTGCTCCACTGAGTCGTACAGCAGCTCCGTATTTCTGCAGCTTCGTCAACAACGCATCTCCCTGCTTGACAACCTGCTGATATTGTGCGTTCTTATTATCCGGTCTGTTGGTGACAATTATTCCGTTCACTCGGTCAATCACACAATTGAGCTTCTTCTGTGGAATAAGCTTCGACAGATCTGCATCAAGGAAAGCAACACTAACACCAAATGCATCAGCAATACTCTTCAAACTCAACGTCCTGTAACTATCTAACAGCTGAGCATATGCCTTTCTACGCATTTCTCGCACAATATAGAACGTATGAGGAGCCAGGTACCGCGAGAACACCAAAAATTGCTCCTCTACCTCAGCCAAAGACGTGAAAAACGACCCATATTCACATGTATATAGAGAATTAGTCAGCATGGTGATTGGCTCCAAAGAAGGAGTAGTCGGTAATAAAGAAAGCACCTCAGGAGAATCAATCACCTTCCTTTTCAAATCAGTTCGTCCCAGACTAATAGTACCGGCAAGAACGGTATATTTAGCAATATCTTCATATGAAGCCAGCTCGGTACTGGTGAATGTGGATAAACAGTCAATGAGCAGATCTGCAGCCTCTTCAAACTGTCTTGTCGACAACAAATATAGCCCATGATAAGTTTTGAATCGATTGCGTCGTTCCCAATCACCGCCCTTATCGATCAGAAGTTTTGTTGCTTCCAGCTGACGATTAATGAACTGTTTATCGTCGAAAAAGAAGCCGACTCGAGCCATAGTCAACGATATGTCGATTTTACCGCCAGCAGACGTCGTCAGCTCAGAAGCCTTTCGAAGCTTGTTAATGGCATTTTCTCTATCGCCAATCTGAGCATAATATTCGCCCAATTTGATCCAGGATTGGGTAATTGCTGTTTCTTCCTCATCTCCTTCACTCTCTTTTATCTGCTCTTCCAGCTTCTCCACCTCCTTTTGATTCACCTTTTTCATTTCTTCGTATGCACTTTCATTCCAAGGAATCAGATCGGGTAAAACATCCACATGAAGATGATAATATAGTGGCGCCAGACTATCCTTATTAATGGCACTCATCAACTCTTTGACCAACTCAGCATGCTGATCACTAGCTTCAGGAAGTTTCAATTTATAAATATAATCGGCCAGTTTCATATCAGGAACATGCCTCGTTGTGAGATCTTCTTCTTGGATGGACATTTTGATGGATAGGTGGTGGGAAGGAAGGTAAGTTGAGGTTGGTGGGAGATTGGGTGGGGAGAGATTTGTAAGGAGGAGATGGATTTCATGTTGGAAGATTTGGGGGACTTATATAATATATTTGGGCTGTTATTGCTTTTTTGGGATGATGTGATTGTAATTATTGGCTTATCTGTTTTAATGACAGAATTGAGATATTTTTCTTAGGCAGCTTTGGTGATGTCTGAGGGGAATTAGCGGGGACTTGAAGGATTTACCGATCAGCCCAACCAACTTTAGAAGACTTTGACAAAAGCCCCACCTAACTTATTGAAACTTCCAACCAATTCTGTCCAATCTCCAACCAAGCCATGGGTATTGTCAACATCCAGTAGCCCCATCTATTATAGCTTTAAAGTAAAGATTTTCAAGGCATGCGCCTCAAATTAGACTGAAAAGCGACGAATTATGGTTAATTGAACCGAAAATTGGCAAAAATGTACGGAGTATTCTCTCATCCGTCATCGCTAACGGGAAAACCTTTAGGCGATCGATCTGCCCCGACCTACAGCCAATTCAATACAATCAATGCTATACAACATAACAGCCGGTTCTTGACCATTCCACCAATAATTATATTATAATTACCAGCCCTTATAACCCCAAATATGTCAATTCCCCTATATTCCTCCATTTCCCTCCATGTCAAATCCCCCCTCCAAATCACATGACCTCGCTTCACCAATACATCTCTCTCTACTCTACTCAACTTCTTACTCTTTCACCACATTCATCTCACGAATGACAAGTTTATTTCGCATGCTGAAAAATGCTCGGTTTATAAGTATGTTACCCTATGCATAAAATGCCATAATTTATATACATCCTCCACATTCCACCTGGTAATTCTTCATACTGACATCTCAGATCATACTTCTCCTACCGAGCAGATTTTAGTCAACTTTAAAGAACCCGACGTCATGAATAACATTGTCGTTGGAAGTGATCAGGAAATAGGCGGATTTAGCACGTCTCAAATCGACATTATATCGCCAGATTCGGGCGCTGAGGGAGCTGAAAAGTTCCCTTTCGGAAGATTCCATGGCCATTTATCGCTGGATTTGCCTGATACTCGCCCCGACGTGGTCCGTTCAGGTTACGCCATGTTTAGAACAAAAGAACTGTACTCGTCTTTGTTTGGAATATTCACAGAATGCTGGGATTGGAAGGCTTGTAGTCATATGATGCTGCGAATCAGAGGAGACCGCCGCAAATACTTCATCAACGTCCAAGCAGAGTCGGCGCTTAGGGCGGATTTGTATCAACATCGCATGTTCTTGAAAACCCCCGGCCAGTGGGAGACTGTAGTCGTTCCGTTATCGTCGTTTATATTGACAAACTGGGGTGTCATTCAGCAGCAATTGCCTATGAATAGAGACCAGGTTAGAACTGTTGGAATTGGTCTTACCGATCGTCAATATGGGCCGTTCTGCTTAGATATCGACTGGATGAAAGTGGTTCATCAAGAGCATGTTAAAGATTTGATAAATGATGTATCTACAGAGTATAAGACGCTTCCGACGCCGGGGAAACGTCTGAGTACAGATGATTTTAAATGAAAAGCATAGCAGCCAGAGCTGCACACAGTATATACGGCATGGGTGATTGCAGGGGAGGATGCTTGAGTGAACGGCAAAAAACGGCATCTTCCCGCCTACTTTACATCATCCCTCATTAACAGATTCGTCACTCTCACCCCGTTCACCTCAATTCCTTGACTGGTCACTCCTATCAAGTCGTTGCTCTCATATATCCATTCGTCAAGCATGATCATTCCATCGACATAGATGTTTTGGAACTTTAGCACCTTGCATGTCTGGACACCCACTTGAGCCAGACTATCTAGCTCAACTGTGAAGGTGACTCCATTAAGGTTGGTCGACTTGATTATCTGCATATTATCTTCGCCTCTTTCAACGACAATCTTCGTCTCTGACGCACCACTTGGTGTTCCCACAGAAATATCAAACACTCTTGCCAACGGCTGACCGGTGCATACGCTATCCGGGTCAACATAATGTCTAAATGATTCTTCGTCTTCAGCTCTAATGCGAGGCTCGACCCAAGCGGGTGACTGATATGCAAACATGGCATCCATTGTATAAAACTCTTGCCAAGAAGCTATCGAAGAAAAAAACGATTGCTGACGTATAGCTGGGCACACAGGCTCGAGTGATGGTTTCGAAACTATCCGCTGTTGAGCTGTCCAGTTGGTTGACCGAAGTTTAGCTGAGGGAGGCTCCATGTTGAATAAATATCTGCCTTGACTGCGAGGACGAGAGTTCGGATTAGTCTCCAATAATTTCACCAAGATTATCCGCAAAAGCAGCAGGAAATTGGAAATTACTGTGAGAATCGCATTTGAAATGATGTCGACCAACTTGGTTAGCAATGTATCATCAACGGGCTTGTCATGTCCTGAATTGCCCCTGACTGTTTCATATTTTTGCTTAGGAATGTCTTCTTCAATGACACGATCCTTAGCATGCTTTTTGATATTCTCGCCAACATAATCAATAAGATGAGGAAATGCCAGAATCGATGCTTCTTTGACAACTTGTTTATCATACCAAAGAGGATGGGCTTCGGTAGAGAAAACAAAGTTGGATAAGTCCCTATTCAGTGGATGCTCGTCGTCAAAGAGTAAGTAAAGATATTTGATGGTTTCCGACAAGACGAAACTCTCCATTCTATCGGAATAAAGGCCAGTGGTCACGTCTTGGATGCCCGAGAACCCACACTCGGTTTTATAAATGCGTTCAATATCATCAATGACTTTTTTACCAACCTGGAGGTAGAAAGGATCCTTGACGGCCCGATATAAATAATAATTGCTCTCAATGAACTCGGGTCTCAATGGATACCATTCGAGTATAACGCTGCTATAGGGATCTTTTCCGGAAAAATCCCATCGTTCAGGGAGTCCTCCATAAGCGTTCCAAAGCTTAAAATACGTCAAATGAGTCCTAATAGCAGACTCAATGTCGCCAAAAAGGACCTGGATTGACGGGAAAAACGCAGCCAAAGAATCAATCCAATGAGTGACGGGAGACCCAGTCAGGAAATTCACATTGTTGTACTTCCAACCGTCAAATGAATAAATATTTAAAGAACGATATGCAGAAGAAAACACTTTTAGAAACGCATCGTCTCCAAATAACACGTAGTATTTGAGTGCATATTCGTAGTAGCTGTCTATGCTGGCGCCATTACCGGTCATAGAGCTCTGCCAATACCCGGTATCAGCGTCAATGGACATTCCGACCATGTTAATTGACGATCTACGAGCCCATAGCTGAAAAAACGCACGTCTGGCCGCCTTTTCAAACCGTTTATCTCCAGTAAGTCTTGAAAGCATGCCCATCTCAAGCACCAGAGAACCAGCACCAGAAGTACAAGTTTCCGAGATATATTGATCACCAATCTTGACATAACCATTCTGTAGATTGACACGAGGAAAAGGAATTCCACTTTTAGATACAAATGCTTCTAGAAGCCTATTACCTAGATCATAGGCCAGTTTCAGAAGATGCCCATCATACCCCTTTACGGAATGACCTAGGCGATTTACAGATGCATACAAATGAGAAGAAAGCAGTCCTCCCATTATACGAATGGTTGTTTCAAACACCTGGACAGTCGAAGGAGTATCAAACGAGACGTTTTGTCGAATATAGCTGATATGTCTAACAAAACCCTCGTCATCTCCAATTATAGGAAGCATATCTAAACTATCTATCAGAGTCAATGCATAATCGCCAAGCACATCATTACGACCAATATCGGTGGCATCTTGTTTGTTGGGGCCTAAACCTCGGCATGAAATGGGTCGGACTTCATCGTATGGAAGCCCATGCTCTATATAATTATTAAAACCATGATAAAACAATTCTAAAGATGAGTTTCTAGAGCATTAGCGGGTTTAAGCAACTAAATAAGGGAATTTACGGTTGGTCAAACGTACTTTAAGCTATCGAGTTCTCGGCGGCTAAATCCCTCTACTATGCAGAAAGATACAAGTGCAATCCATAGCACGCTAAAAAGTCTCATTATAAGGCAGAAAAGTTGATCATTGAGATGCTTAGAAGCAAATAATGGAATGATATTACAGAAACAAATGCAGTGCAATGAGGGATAATGGGCCAAGGAGGGATTTAAGTTTATAAATCCTGTGAGATTACCCGGATAGGAATTTTCAGGTAGTCACGTGGGCAAGAGGACCCGTGTAGAATAGTTGTATTTTGGACGTTATATTTGATGGTTTTTTAAGATAATCATGTATTATGACTCTTAAAAAGTCTACTTATGTCCTTTTTGATTTCCCCACCCCAAAATCCATGATATCATCGCTCTGTGCCAAATTTCAATATGATTTCCAAATCAGGCAATTCAATAACAAACCATACAAAAGGCACAAATACACATGTGATTGAGGGGTTACTGTGGCGTGTGTTCCTGATTTGGTATTATATAACCATTTCCTTATTTAGAGTTAGAGTTAGAATATAAATATATATCTATATGGCTATACTTGTCGGTTAATACTGCACTATGTCATCATCACCAGAAAAGATCAATATTCTTCCATTACACAGACTTGAACACAGTCCGAATATGTCAGCAGAGAAACATCGAGTGGAGCAAAAAGTTCAGCTAGCGTAAGTAACGTATATGATATGGGCTTCGTTGACTAGTCGTCGCTCTAACAGAATTTACAGTAAAACATGGTTCCATTCACCGTCTGATAATCCATCACCATGTAGCTCCAAGCTTCAGAAACGCAAGGAAATGTTGGTGAAAAAGTAAGTTTTTGGCGACTATAACCATATATTATGACAATATCATTTGAAATCATTATCTTAACAAAAGTGTGAAACTTCGGCCCGTTATGTTAGCCAGACAGTGAAGCTTATAATGCTCATAGTGGTTACAGTGAAGCTGTCAATGCTTACGTGAGCGACCGCAGGCTAAGAACAATGCAGGTAACAGACAATATAAGTCTATGGGTATTTATTGAAAGAAACTAAAACGGCATAAAAAAGGTATTTATAGTAGGGAGATATAGAAAACGGGTAAATTTTTTTCTTAAATTTAGTAAAATGTTGATGCTGTGATTGCCAGTAAGGACGGAATACTATGAGACCTTGAGAGACTAAAACACCGAAAGAAACAGTACAAACTGGAGATATATAAGATCATGACAATGAAACAAGATGTTACTGTTGAATGACGATAAATAGAATAAGAATAAGAATAAGAATAATAAAATACACACATTTTACTTAATATATATTATGGTTCAGAAATAAATGTCAGTTTGTCTTCCAACTTAGGGCTTCGCCCTAATCTGCAAAACAGTCCCCCCGTAACTCCCATCACCCCCCTCCCACCTCTTTCCCACTCTTCCCACTCACTTTTCTTTCACCCTTCAAACCATCACAGCGAAAATTCAACCATGGGTAGAGGACCAAAGAAGCATTTGAAGAGATTGGCAGCTCCCAAGCATTGGATGCTCGACAAGCTGTCGGGTGTCTATGCCCCTCGACCGTCGCCTGGTCCCCATAAGCTAAGAGAATCATTGCCTTTGATTGTCTTCATTCGAAACCGTCTAAAGTACGCCCTCAATGGCCGAGAAGTAAAGGCCATTTTGATGCAACGTCTCGTCAAGGTCGACGGAAAGGTTAGAACCGACAGCACCTATCCTGCTGGTTTTATGGATGTCATTACTATTGAAAAGACTGGTGAACACTTCCGACTGGTTTATGACGTCAAGGGCCGATTTGCTGTCCACCGAATCACTGGCGAAGAGGCTCAATACAAGCTTGGCAAGGTCAAGCGAGTCCAGCTCGGAAAGAAGGGCATTCCTTACCTTGTTACACATGACGGACGAACCATTCGATACCCTGATCCTGAAATCAAGGTCAACGATACCGTCAAAATCGAGCTTGCTACTGGCAAAATCAGCACTTTCATCAAGTTTGAAACCGGTAACGTCATTATGGCTACTGGTGGTCGAAACTTGGGTCGAGTTGGTGTCATTACTCACCGAGAACGACATCCTGGAGGCTTTGACATTGTCCATGTCAAGGATTC
Source organism: Trichomonascaceae sp. B5901 (assembly GCA_037040845.1). Classification (NCBI taxonomy): domain Eukaryota; kingdom Fungi; phylum Ascomycota; class Dipodascomycetes; order Dipodascales; family Trichomonascaceae; species Trichomonascaceae sp. B5901. Next base: position 199,770 of record JAXQHN010000011.1, on the reverse strand, counting down.
TCTGGACAACACATTTGTTACTCGACTTTCCAATATCTTTGTCATTGGAGAAGGCGTCAAGCCCTTTATCTCCTTGCCCAAGGGTAAAGGTATCAAGTTATCTATTGCTGAGGAGAGAGACAAGAGACGTGCTCAACAGGCATAAGATAACAAGCTGAGTGCAGCCAAAAAAAAGCAAAAACAACCCCCCACATACATGATAAATAATATGATGAGAAGAAAACGCTCCGGTGTTTTGATATTACCATACTTGGATGCTACCCTTGCCCTGACGAATTGCTATATAAAGGCGTATTTCCCCCCATTTCTATCTTTCTCTCTTACTCTACTCTATTTATTTACCTCGGACTTGTTACTGCAACTATCCACACTTAGCTTCTTTAGGAAATAGTCCGGAATAAGCTCAATCATTCGTGCTCCTCCATACGGTGACGTCTGGTCCTTGAGCTCAGAAAGATCCAATGTTTCCAGTACATCGTCGACGAAAACCTTCATAAAGTCGTAAAATACCACATCTACTGTTTCTGTAGACTCATTGATATTCTGCCTGCTTTCAATCACATTGGGTGTATGATAGACTGACCATGGACTATGCAATGTATCATCACCTTCATGACCCAAATCGTCATATGTAACATAGCCCTTCTGACTGTCGACATCAGGTGAATGATATGCTGCTTCGTCTATGGCATGCTGATCCAAGCGTTCTCCTATATGAGAAGCAATGCCTAATTCGGAGTAATCCCGTGAATCACCTCCATCTCTCTTTATAAGCACCTGCTCCTTTCTGTTGAGCAATGGAACGATTCTTAGTGCCTTGTCAAGAGGAACATCTTCCAGATATATCCAATCATTAAGAAACGGCGATACAATATATCCAGTATCTTTGGTAAAGGGTCCCTCGAACAAATCAAATCGAATAGATCCCGTATTAGTCAGAATAATACGTGGATACTCATTTCTTCCTACATCTCCTTCGAGTAGCGGAAGTACATGAGTATCAATCAAAGAATACAAGTTCTTCGGACCCGGATACCTGGCCTTGGCCATATAATAGTTTTGCGGAGTACATGCAATAATGTCTGTCAAATTCAAAACCTGACGCCATTCCGAGATTTTATGACTGATTTCAAGACCCTGTTCAGTATCGAACTCTGACTTCGACGATTTCTCACCTTCAGCCGATAGTAGTGTCTGACTATGGTATGCAAGACCATCCCTATTGAAATCAATATATAATCGACCAAAGCCAGGATCACCAGAAGTAACATTGACAGAAGCCCATCCAAGAGTTTCCAAAAATCGTCCACTGCCGAGTCCGGTTGCATTATCATCGAATATTCGATAATCTCTGATATGAACATGACCGCCCAAACCTTGAATTGGAATAGTCTCATGGACTTGACGAACAGCCTTGATTAGAGTATCAAACTCATTGAAATAACGCACAGGAATATGAGTTGCAATAACAATGACGTCGAGATCAGGGGTAGCTAGAGCGTCTTTGAACCACTGCTTCTCAACCTCGTCCTCGACCCTAGTTACCCGAGAATTCCAGTCGTTTCCAGCGAAATTAAACAAAAAGCCAAATGCAAGAACTTTGAGATTGGTGTTTTTGGTGTGGAAAACCCGGTATTTGTTGCCCATAGGAACCCATTCGCCGTTTTCCTCCAAATATTCCACATTGGAAGCCAGATATCGATCTCCATAGTGGGGCCGCATGAGATCATACTCCTGTTTAGTAATAACCGACTGATAAAGCTCGTGATTACCCACAGTGATGATATCAAAGTCAGCTTTCATGAAGAAGCGCTGGGAAACCTCACCGCCAGGGTATGTAGCGTCCGAAAGACCATTTCCATCATGACGGTCACCGCTATCGACCAATAAAACGTCCGAGCCATTTTCGTCAGCAAGACGCTTCATATGACTAACAAACGATATATAATCGCCCCAATCAGCGGAGAATTCCGGCTCAGAAAGATGCCCCGGAAGCCACCCATGAGTATCAGTGGTATGTATGAAGTTAAGTTGACCCCAAGGAAGATTTCTTCTTAAAGAAGTGGAATCAGCATGCTCAGAAGTTACCTTATCTAGGACTATCTGACGGGGTTCTTGAGGGTTATGGGCTAAAGCTAGCGCCAGACAAGAGACAATAGCACAAGAAAAGCTAAATAAACGCATGGAAAACAGGTGAAGTTCCACGTGTGAAAAGAAATATAAAGCAAAAAAGCGGGTTACTGCGGCGCTAGAACCACAGCTCGCCGATCTGTGAAGCAAAAGAAGTCGAAAGCTAAGTTGTTTATGTTTAGGGAAGGTTAAATGGGGAGAAGAAGAGTCATATGAGCACGTGGGTGTGATATTTATATTCTTGGATTTGTTCGTTTACTTATGTATATTACGTAAGCGGCATCAGATTCTTACTTTTATTTTACATTTATTTTATTTTCTATTTGTTTTCGTTTATCTTCTGATAATCTCATTTCTATGTTATTGATCCCGGTAGCCGCTTGTAAGCGCACTGGTAGTCCATATGTAGTATTCCTTTAGATTAGATAATAATCAACATTTGAAGTAGGACCTTGGTGGTTATGACAACATAAACCAATAATAAAACATAATTCAAACATAACTAAGTATATATTTATGTTATTTGATAGGTTTGTGGATAACATACCGGCTGTTTTCCTTTTCGGCTGCTTACATAACCCACACCCTGCTGCTCACGTAATCTTGGGACCCCAACTCCTCTCCAATCACATTGTTTGCATTTTTTCCTCCTATAATCATCAATCATCAGAACAAATGAGCGAATCAGAACCGAGAAAAGGCGCTCCTTATCCTTTCATTCAGCTCCGAGATTATGCTCCATATAAGCCAATTAACACAATTACAGAGACTGGCAACACTGCCCTACTATCAACAGTGATTGGTGTATCCTTGGCATCATTAAAGGGAGCATTGGTGCCTAGTAATACGGTTTTCGGGGGAATTCGGGCAAATAGTCGATTAATTTGGTTGGCGCGTAAGTAGCAGGCGGGTTTATATAGTCGATGATGTCGTTTCGACCTCGTTTATTAACCTTTAGCATGCGTTGCGACTCCGTTTGTGTTTGTAAACGCCATATCTACTAATCTGAGAGAAAAGAATTCACCTTTGAATACATTTTTCGGAGGTGCTGCATCGGGGCTTGTGATTGGAGCAACAAGTAAGTGTATTACGCCAGTTGTACGGGCCGAACTCTCTAACTCTCCCCAGCTAAGTCCCTTCCTAAAACATTCGCCGCTTCATTTTTCGTGGGTCTCAGCTTTGCATTTCTAGATTTTTTTGGATACCCCGAGGGGCTTGGACGCGATTTCTTTGATCGAGAGCCATTGCCCAGACTGCCGGAAGAAAATGAAAGACAAACGAGATTTCAGACATTGTATAGAAGACCATTAAGTCAAACGATTGAGGAGCTTGGTGATCTGGTGAAGCCATTTAAATAGCCTAGCAAAAATAGGTGAAAAAACCCACATAGATTTAGCTAGATGAGCATTAGTTGAATCAATGGACTCATGAGAGAAGTCAGGCAGAAGGATTACCGGCTCATTGACGGCCAATTGACATCTGAGAAAGAGCCCAATTCGCTCACGAAGCCTCGTCGTCGCTACAGCTCAACTCCAGGAATCTCAAGTAGGCCGCGTCCAGCATCTCACCGTTGACCAACCTGTCTATTGTCGATTATCTTCCACTATCAACATCTGGCAAATCCCTTCCATACCACCTTCGAGTCAGATTAGAAACCAGTACTTCTCGATATGTATGCAGCGGCATACCGAGCGGAAAATGCTCCTCTTGGCGAACTATAAATTCACACATACATCTAGCCTCAGTTCGTGGAACATATTTCAGGGGAGAAACCTTTGGAAGATAAAAGACCTTGTCCCTATCGAGCTGGTATGTTTCGGCAGATTTGAGAAGTATTTTGCCCGGGCCGCTTTACCTGCGCCCTGATAGTGTTCAGAAGCCTCGGGCCCGGCCACAGTTACAAGTTGGTAGTAAGCATTCATTGAGCGAAGGACGTCATCCAAGCCCAGTAAGGCATGTCCGAGTCTCCCATAAGCCTTGAGGTAGTCAGGATCCAGTCTGATAGACCATTTTCCTTGGCCATTTCATACTCCTTCAGCGTAATATATGCTGCAGATCGATTCGAGAAAGGAATAGCACGTGTGTACTAAGAAACTTGAACTGAAAAAATACCAGATCTTATATAGATATAGACAAAAGTCACGTGCCAGTGAGCAGGTCACGTGAGTTTCTTCACCTATTTATCACCCGTCTAAACTACATATCCAACGCCATTTCCGTGCTTCGCCAAGCCTTTGGCTCATAATCGGGATCGTCTATTAGAATCCCCTTTGCCAATTGTGCTAACGGCGATTCTCTGCTACGATCAACCTCCGGCAGCTCCAACCCATATGCCTTCCGAACTGTGTCGGCAAACTGCAATTGCTTGTCTAAAGGCAACGGCATATATGACGGGAGGTACGAATCTCGTCGAATGAGTGCTTCGGTTGTACGTTTAATGCTGACGTCAGGAATGGTGTCCAAAAAAGGAATATCGGGGACCCATAGCACGGGCCTTCCGTATTTTGAAAGATTTGAGGCATATTTCCGTTCGGCTACTTCCAGTCCTTTTTCCATGATTTCACTGGGGCTTCTCATTTCCAGCTTGAGTCCGCTCTTGTAAGCATTGATAGACTCGTGGATATCGTCCAGGTGATACAGGGCGAGCCCCAGTCTAGCAAAAGACTTTGAATAACGAGGATCTAATCTGATGGCCATCTCAGCATCTTCCTTAGATTTAGCATAATTTTTCAGACTGCCATATGCTGCTGAGCGATTGGAAAAAAGAATAGCACTGGTGGGGTCCTTCTCAATGGCCGTCGAGTATATGTCAATGGCTGCGGCTGGATTCTTGGCACGAACCAACTTATTTCCAACCAGTTTAAGCTCTTCAGCTTCAGCTCTGGCTTCAGGACTCACATCAGCCTGGGTAACATGACCAGGGTCGGCACGTGCAAGGATGTCTTCGGTGTATTCGAATGCCGTATCCATTTCAATCTTATCTCTAGGCGACGACGTCGAATTGCGTATATCCGTCATAAATTCTAGTACAGCAACCCGAGCAAATATATCTTCTGTGGATCCTTCCTCGTACGTATATGTGACGGGTGCAAGAGGTGCTTTAGCTAGATAGGAGATGACATGAATTGTCATATCCAGATTATGTTCGTCCACGTTTCCGACATATGGACGCATAGTGAACTGGAGGAGATATTCAATGATGGCAGCAGCTTTTTTCTTGCGCCAGATTTCGGTGTTGGGGACCATTGGTATGAGTGGCAGTTCGTTGACTTATCTTGGTTGGTGTTATGGTTGAATATAATTGGCAGTCTGGAGGATAAAAAGATCAAAGGAATTGAATGATTTAATATGGGAATTTTGCAATATTTATATATTTCAAATGGTGGCATAAAAAGGGGGTGGACCTCATACTGAGCCCCATATGATAGATCAATTGAGTGGCACGTGACTTTTGGGCTCAGAGGGAATTTTCGTGAAGTCGGATAAAGATTGATTATTTGGCTGAAGAAAATGCTGGGATAATTTGAATAAGAAGCAGAAACAATATTTCATTCTATATTTTAGTTTGATATCGCTTCTTAGTTTGATATTACTTCTTATCTGGACGATGAGGCTCGTTATCAGCGCAGACATCCGATTGGCTGCCAAAATAGCAACATTGATAACTCTTATCTGACCAATTAAAGTGTTTATAATATCTATCAGTCATACTACTAAAATTGACATTTTTATTCATATTTTTCACGGGTGATAAATCTATTTTACCTGATAGTCGTTATTTGACTCGTCGACTACTTCAGGGTAACAGTCCAGCCCCATATATCGATAAAGTATATAATATAATTCTATTTCACTGAAATAAAAGCTAAATATTAATTGAAAAAAGAATAAAAAAGCCATATAATATGAAAAATGCAACTTCTCAGCAGGATAACTATTCTTCTGCTCTAATACCCTTCTGGTATAACTCCCCTATATAACTTGGCTAGCGGTGATTCTCTAAGATCATCAACCTCCGGCAAGTCAGTTCCATACATTCTTCGAACCTTATCAGACACTTTTAGTTCCTGGTATGGACTCAATGGCATGTATGAAGGAAGATTATACTGGTTTCGGATTTGAGCTTCAGCTTGACGTTTAGCTTCGCAGTCTGGAATAAAACTCAAAAGAGGCATATCTGGTACAGATACCCGACTGGAATCGTCAATAATTGGCCCGTACTTTGATTCCTTGTCATGATACTTGGTCAAGGCGGCTGCGTTTCCTTTTTTCATAGCTTCACTGGCCCCGTCGCCTTCAAGCTTTAGACCCTTTTTATAAGCACTGATTGAGCCAGGAAGGTCGTCAAGAAAATACAATGCTGAGCCAAGTCTCGAATAGGCTTTTGGATAGCCAGGATCCAGTCGGATGGCCATTTGAGCATCGTCTCTGCCTTTTTCGTAGACTTTGGTCTCACAATAAGCAGCAGCACGATTGGAAAAAAGAATTGCACTAGTAGGATTCTTGTCAATTGCTTTTGAATATTCTTCAATGGCCTGAGAGTGATTTTTCTCGTGCATGAACCTGTTTCCGGCCAATTTGAGCTCCTCAGCCTCAGCCTTGGCTTCATCACTGACATGAACCTTGGTAGCAGGATCAGGCTCAGCATGTTTAAAAGCGACTTCTACATCTTGAATTATATTGTAGAAATCTTGAAAATGGGTCGGCCCTATCCCATTGAGCATTTCCCTCATGAATCTAACAATGGCAGGCCTCGCAGCCAAATCCTGCTCAGAATTCATGACATAAGTATACCTGGGGGGCAAGATGCGAGCTTTGCATAACATAGCAATTGAATTAATGGCATGATCAAGATTATATTCATCTTCTTCAGTAATATGAGGACGAGCTACGAATTGAAGAAGATATTCCATAGTAGCAGCCATTTTATGTTTGAGTAGGAATCTGTCTTGGTATTCCGAGGGGCCTACGTCGAACGTGTCTTTCATGATGAACAAGAAAGAAGTTTAAAAAAAAGGGGGCTAGGTGTGGTATTTATAGGGCTATGGGGCAGGAGTTGACAGATCAGATTTGGTGGTAAGGCGAGATTAGGGGGATTCAGGATATAAAAAGGGGGAAAATTCGGCGAGAGAGCTTTAAATGAATAAGGAACTTTATAGATATTTAATTGCTTGTTTTTATGTTCAATTTGTAGAGTTTTGCCCATGTTTCGTTGATCGACTGCACGATGAGCCTCATTTCGAGCTGAGAGCCACACCGGAGAGCCGAGAGGCACGAGAAGAGCCACCATGCCACAGAAACCACAGGAAGATACAGACAACTAGTGTGAAGGGAAAAAAAGAAAGTACTATTTGATATTAAATGCTTGTATGACACGATACAAAAAGAATTGACAGATAATATTGGTATTATTTGTCTAGTCATGATGATTGATTGGCTGACTTGTCTGGTTGATAGGCGGCCTATCGCACTTAAGTCTTGCACAGTGCCAGAGTGAGTGGGCCAGCCAGCAGAGACAACAACAACAGCAACGAAAAACATGAATAATAATGATATTTCGTAAAAGATGATGAATATGGATAATATCGCACTAAAAATAGATATATGCCTTCCTATAAATACAATATCATTCCTCAATTGATCAAATAACTCTCCTTGTACGTCTCCCTGCTTCTCATGTCGCCTAAGAAACGCACGCATCGCTTTATTTCCCGAGGCTATCCAATGAGAAGAACACCATAATACGCCAACACTTTACCAATTTTAGCTCTTCCCAATTCAATAATCATTTTTATCCTATCACCGCCAAATCTTTCACCCGAGGTATTACTTTATTCGGCTATTGGCCATTAATTATGACCCCCCCCAATAACGTGACCCCACATTATACCCTCCCCATTTAATTTAACCTAACTTTCTTCAAAATATATCCGCCTTTTACCACCAATTTCTTCGTCCAATGCCAAATCTCATCAAATTCTTCCAACCCATTCTGGTTGCTCATGGAATATTGAGTTTATTAATATTTGCCCAACAGAATGGTACTTTTGATTTGATCTCTCAGGCTATTGAGGATCAAACTCTGCCTCATAGTGGCGCTCCAGTTACCACGGAATTTACAGGAATATCCCATATTGACAAATTATTGGCTCCTTTGATCGTTTTTTTCGCTCCTACATTGGATGAAGAGAATTTTCGTCTGAGTATTTTTACGAGATTTTTCGGCTCTGTGCTCGGTCCTCTATGGACTATTGTATATATTGAATCATTAAGACCTCGACATCGATGGAGTTTGATAGCAGTGTAAGTATGAGAGCGATTACTGCCGGCGAAGCGCCGAACAGGCGGTGAGAGGATCACAATTATTGCCCCTTTTTTACCACCTCTAACCCCCTCCAGCCCCGTTATCTTCGGTATCCTCACTCAATTGCTCGGCTTCGGCATCGCTATACCAATATGGGCCTCTCTTCATCTTCTATTATCGCCTACAGCCAGTGAACCAACACGACAAGACCTTCTGGTCTCTCCTTTAGCTCTCAAAGTCCTTCCCTGGAGTATTGTCATAGGATATTTCGTTCCTCTGGTGCTTATAGCTGTTCCTGAGCTGGAAATTCCCTATTTGGAAACCGTTGAGCTCAAAGTGGCTCTATGGCAACCTTGGCCCATCTGGGTGTCTATCGTTCAACTGTTGATTGTTACTCCGATATCATTGGTATCACCACCTTCTGTATCGTTACACAATTCCCGTTCTGGGCTTCGAAACGTCTATGCAGTTGGATTCCTGGTATGCTTTACTGCTCATGTGCTATTCATAGGCACTATAGTAGCAGCCAATTTAAGCAATGATCTGATAAACCCGGAATTAGCTCAACAATTGAACAAAGTCAAGTACCTACTTCCTGGTCCCTGGGATCAAATCAAAGTCGATAGTCTTTCTCAGGGTGTTGAATGGTTTCTGATGTGGGACTATATCACCGGCAATGTATCCTTTACATTATGGGCTCTATCCTTATATTTGACGGCTCTTTCGACTGTGAGAAGAAACCTGGGCTTTTGTGGAGCAATTGGTCTGTTTTTCAAGGTTCTAACCCTCACTCTGGTCGGTGGAGCTGCTTCAACGACTTTTCTACTCATTTGGTTACGTGATGAAGCTCTTTTTGACGCCGAATTGTATAAAGGGAATCTATAAATAGCCTGGTATATATTTAATATTTAATTATTTGTTCGAATTTGGACAAATGTGGGGTAATTTGGTGGGGTATGGTATTTAAGCGCTGATCTGCCATCAAAATGATCTTTCCATCTTATTCACACCAACTTGAAATCAACAATGACAACGAGGTGAGTGAGGAGTTTAAAAGGATGGAAATTGAGATAAGAAGCATTGGATTTTCATGTCATTTCTCAATTGGTTTATATTTCCCTTCTAATTCCCCAGATACCGCGTAGAATGTGTGTAATTAGCAACAATTCAAACAGAACCCTCATTATATCGTAGCTAACTCTCACCTCTCAGACGAACTGAAAGCTCATCGCCGTGATGCGTTTATAGAATGGATCAAAAGTTTACTTAGTGTATGTATTGCTTGAGTTATTTCTGATATATCTGTTCCGGCGCTAACCCTCAGATCCCTTTTGTCATCTCTACGGGAATTCTTGAAAATGGAAGAGAAGAATGTTCTGGTGAAGTTCATAGAAGATATGCTGAGATTTTCAGAGACGTCGAAATCCTTATAAACAATCATAGTAAGTATTGTGGCCAGTATACTTCGTCTAACAGCGTTCTAACTTCCCTCTAGTGGATCTTCAACAACATCATCAGGGACAAATATCCCGTCTTAAAATGCTCGTCCCTTCTATAGGAACCTTTTTTACTCCTCTACCACTGGAAGAAGCCTTTAAAGTACAAGATAACATCAGATCTATATCCAAACGAATGTTCGTCAGTCCTAGTTTTAACGACGTTCGACTCATTCTAAGCACCGCTCAAGCCATGAGCTTAGCAAAAGGTGATCAAACTGTTCAACTTATGACCTTTGATGGTGATGTAACTCTGTATGAAGACGGTGCTAGTCTTGATAGCAAAAACCCCATGGTAGACAGATTGATTTATCTTCTGAAGTCAAATATAGCAATTGCTATTGTAACAGCGGCCGGATATGCTGAACTTAATGGTCATAGTTATTACCAGCGTCTTAAAGGGCTCATTGATGCCGTGTATGAATCAAAAGAACTACAAGACCATCAGAAACGAAACCTCCTTATAATGGGCGGTGAATCCAATTATATGCTACGATTCAGCACGCATGAAAAGCACGCACCTACGCATCTGGAATTTATAGATTCTGCCCACTGGGCTCTTGATGATATGCGTAAATGGTCCTCATTGGCAAAGAATCACCTTCTAGATACAGCCCAAGGAGTCATGGAAGAATGCATTAAATCAATGAATCTTCCTGCTACAATCGTACGAAAACCGCATGGCGTAGGGCTTGTGCCTTTGCCAGGAAAGCATATGTTTCGTGAGGTTCTTGAGGAGGTGGTTTTGAGTACTCAGAGAGAGCTCAATGCATCGGCCTCAGTAGACCAGAACATCAACTTTTGCGCATTCAACGGCGGAAGCGACATTTGGGTCGATATAGGAGACAAACATCTGGGGGTATTTGCTGTTAGACGTTTCCTAGGCAATATTCCAGCTAGTAGAACTCTCCATGTAGGTGATCAGTTTGCTTCTGCCATTGCAAATGATTTCAAAGCGCGCTTGGCTGCATGTACGGTATGGATTTCGAGTCCTGAGGAAACTGTGGCATTAGTGGATGAACTCATAGGATATTTAGGCCAAAGTTCGTCTGCCTGATCATCTGGTGTATGATATAACACTGATTCTATGCCTTTTAAAAGCCCAATTCCTCGGCCGCTCGTATAGCGTCCTCCTCAAAATCCTGTGGAAATTCATCTTCGTTGTTTTCGGGCCTCGTTATTTCGCCATCTGACTCATCTTCATTGTTTGATGGCCTCGTTATTTCACCATCTGACTCATCTGAATCCTCAAGTCTCGTATTTTGTCTCCCTGAAGCTCGTGGCACATATGGCTGATCCTCATCACTGCTGTCACCAACGAACAATCCTTGTTCGGATAACGAAGGAAATAAAGACGGCTGTTCAGGGGAGATTTGACGATTCTCGTCTGCCGTATTTGTTTCGATGTTCTCGGTGTTATCACCGTCAACGTCCTCCCTCTGCCTTTCTCCTTCCATTCTATTCTCTTCCATCCGCTGATCTCGCTCCTCAGTTATCTGCTTTTTTCTCCATACTGCAACAGCCTGCAATCCTCCTTTTTTTCGCGCCATATACAGAAAGTCGTCGAATCGCGCCTTGGGGAACAACTGATGAGCCCAAATCTGGTACTGTTCTAGCAATCTCGACAAATCACGCAACTCATGGCCCTTTCCTTTGAATTGTACGCGGTTCAAAATGTTATGTCGGAGATCTGGAAGCCCGTTTTGGCCCAAAAGACGCGTCTCGTCAAGCTTCGCTCGAGGTCTTCGCGTCGACACCGCGACTTCATTGTCAACACCAAGATCATCCAAGTCCTCAAAAAGGGTATCTTCGTTTTCTAGATTTGTAATATCATCGGAAGGCCTATCGGAAGGTCGCGTCAATGGCTGAAGTAATGCGTGGTAATCTTCTGTCTCTGACATGGAGAAGTGTGGAGGAAGAGAAAGAAGAACGGAGAATAAGTCAACGAAATGGAAAAAATGGGAAAAGACGACGAAACTAAACTCGAGAATTAGGCTATATGGAGCTGAGGGAGTAAAAAGGAAGAAAAAATTATTGCCTGAAAAGTGGTAATTGTTGAGAAATAAGCGATGATTGACCGCTGAACCTGGAAATCACGTGATTCCGTCCACACAAATCAGCCAAACTGGCATATCTCGCGATATCACAAGTACCACATCAAATCATTGATAAAGGTACTTTTCTTAAGCTACAGAGTGCTACTTCTCACTGGACATTCCTAATGTTACAAGCTCTTTCTGGCCGGATGGTCTTCTATACGCCAAATCCCCAGCCATAGACTCCCCATGCCAACGATCCCATAAGTGCATTGTTGAATATCTTGGTGGAGTCTTTACCGGCTGCTCCAATTCCTACAACCAATGGCAAAAAGTGATCTGGGGTGGGATGTGCTCGGATGAAGAGATCTCGGTGCTCAGGACTCATTAAATTCTTGACAAGCTCAACACGACGTTCAGGCTCGGTAGTCAAAGCTTCACGAACTAGTTGCTGGAACTTTGTCGTATATGGTCTGTCATTTTCTATACCACTTTCTCTCAAATCTCGAAGATTATGGACAGTCATACCAGATACAATGACCTGACCTCCATCGTCACGGACCTTTTCCAGAGCTTTTCCCAGCTTATAGGAAGCCTTAAATTGCTCCTCATATGAAGTAGCATCACCTCCTGGAAGTGAGACTTGGATCAAAGGAATGCTTCCAAGACCTTGACCAAAGGCTACTTTGAAAGCTACCCAAGTACCGTGATCAATGCCCCTGACGGTGGTTTTTGCAGAAATGCCTTCACTTCTAAACCGCTTGAGCAATGAATTTACCGCATCTGTTGACACATGAGAGTCGAAAGTTTCCTGGTAATAATTGGCGGGGAATCCGAAGAAGTCATAGATGAGCTGATTAGGGCCATCAACCGTCTCAGGAACAGCTATTTCGATGTCGTTAAATTCCCCAGATGCTTGCCAATGTGCAGAAACGCACACAATGTACTTTGGTTTGATTTCTTTGACTATTCTGTTTCCAATGCTTTGAATTGCCTTGTATGCACCAGGCTCACATGATGGAGAGCCAGGATACATGAAGGTAGGACCGCCATGAGAAAAGAAATATAGTGGAAGTCGCGTCATATGGGGGATAAATTACAAGGAGAAAAAAATCTATTTATATTCTTCTAGGCATTTATGCCCTTGTTGATTGCTAAGCTTTAGTAATGCTTAAAAATCAAGAAATGCACAGCCGTACATTGGCCGGATTGGGGTTACTATGGATTTTAAGGTATTTTTTCAGCGTTTGATGTCAAAAATTACTAATTATATTAAAGGTTAGTTTGGTGAAGAGGTTTTATGGGATTTGGGGATATTTCAGGGATATTTCAGATTTTATTGGACAGAGTGAGATATATATCGTCATTATACGGGCATATTTCTCTAAAGATGAATATTTCATTCATTTTAATTTCCTTAAAATCTTCTGATTACCCTGCCTCGGCTTTTTGGCTCCGATGTCGTAATATTGCTGTTGAAATCTCCGCGTTTTCCGTGCTTAATATAAACCAAATTACTGCATTGGTCAAACTAATCAAACGAGGGGTTTTTCTATATAAAACCTGAAAATCATGAGGAAATTCAAGTCAGGAATTTTTTCAGAATTATTCGGTAATCTTGTCAGAAATATTTCATCAATTTTGTCGATTTCTTGAATATTTCCCTCTACTTGTCGACCTGTCATCTGCAAACCGTCTAATTTATTGCATACAAATTCTGTGAAAAATGTCCAATTTTTCATAAAATATGCCGAAATTCAATAAAGACCTTCCGCAGTTGAAAGACTATCCGTACAGGATATCTTTGCCAACAAGATGGACTGACAATGACTTCTACAATCACCTGAACAATTCGGTATATTTTGCCTTCTACAACACTGTGGTTAATGGATATGTGCGAGACGAGTGTAAATGGGATGCCAGAGATAAAAACGAGATATGCGTGACTGTGTCGGCCAGCTGTGAATACTATGACATTGTTCATGGATATCCTCTACCAATCACCTTTGGCATGGTTGTACGGAAACTGGGCAGAAGAAACGCTCAAATAGAAATTGGAATATTCCAAGGAACAGAGACGGACGAGCCGCAGCTGGATTCTCGAGCAAGTGCAATAGGCAGACAGATGTTTGTATTTATGGATAAAAACACTGGAAGAGCATGCAAAGACATGCCGAAAGCAGTGCATGAGGGATTTGCAAAGATATTAGCGCCGAGTGTGAATGCTGGCGGGGGGAAGTTGTGAGCGGCGTTGCGTTTTAACAGAGTGAAATGCAGCAAATGCAGCAAATGGCTGAAGATGCTTGATGTATCTCCCCGCCAACTACAAAATTATATTCTTCGAACTCGGAGAATAGCCTGATCATGTTCTCATGATAGACTTTGTTTAACGGTGTTCTCGCATCCCCCTACTGTTTCTCGTTCCGAGCTGTAAGCTTCTTCCTGATTATCTTGAGTTTCTCCTTGTCAGTTTTCTTCGTCTTCTTGCCCTTTTTGCTCATCTGCAATGCCATTATCCATCTTGCTGGTACCAATATCGCGTCTCCAATGGCATATACAACCACCATTATGCCTAATAAGGACATCTGTATGAAGAGTATCAGGAGAGAAAGTATCATGCATAAAACCTTTGTGATGAAACGAACGAGTCCTTTGAACGAATCAGCTGTCAGTCTCAAGCTGTCAATTGTTTCTCTCGACGGCAGAAGTTGTTTTCCTGTCATTGCCATCTTCAAATGCTTAGGATCACTGTACATTGACCATAAGAAGCTCATGTAATCAGTGAAAGACGAGGGGGCTCTAGGACTCTGCAAAAGACTCTTATCTTGACCAGCGGTTAGTTTCATCAGTTCGCTTGTCATTTGCCAACTGAAAGCTTCTCCTTTGATATTTCCAGGCCGTGAGGGTCCCTGGATATCGGAATGCTCTTCACGGAAACTGGTAATTATTTCTGCTGCGCTTTGCAATTTCTCCAAATCCCTAGGACTCATCATGAACATAGGCGTTTGTAGATCGCCTTTTTTCTTGTTTTTATTCCGTTGCTGCTTGGTTTCTGGTGATGGTGTTCGACTGACTGGTGAGGTTTCAGATGCAAACGACCATTCTCTACTATGCAAAGGTCGATCAACAAGCTTCACAGGCGATCCTAAACTCGGAGGAAGACTTGGAATGTCCTTGGTATTGATTATCTCGGACAATGGTCTTGATTTGTGCAGAGAAGGTGAAGATAGACCAGCAGGAATATCCAGGTCCTGAACTCCGGTATTGGCACTGAGACGAGCATTTTCACTTCGAGCAAGCTCCTGCAGTTGTTGCTGAATGAGTTTTTCTTGCTCAAGAACCGCCTGGAATGAATGTCTTTTGTTGGAATTGTCCAGAGGAGATCCGGTTCTAGAGACCTGTTCCTTAGCCGGAAAGTCCTTTCTATCCCAGGAAAAGTCCGAGGGGATATTCAAGGATCGCCTTTTGCGATTTATCGAGTTTGTTTTGCGATGAAGCGGCAAACGAGCCTCGATCTGAGGGTAAGACATGAGAGGGGGAGCAAGAAGGGCCGAAAAGAGTAAAAAGGGCCAATTCCAGCGAGAAAAAAAGTGGGAATATCGAAATTAATCGTCCAAATAAGACAAAAAGAGTGTTTTCAGGCGATTACTTGGTGTTTTTGAGCGTTTATCACGAAAATACCACGTTATTGTCCTGTTTTTTCCATACAACTTGAATATTCATATAAAAATATGTGTAAAATTCCACAATATTCTAAATATAGCTCAGAATATGCCGATTTTCAGACTGTAAATTCAAAAATTATCTGCTTTTTCAACCGTTTTCATGCAACGTTGACGTAAAGAGTGAAATATTATAAAAGTAAACAGCGTATATTTCAGGGGGAGATGGTTGCCATGACAGCAAGTCACGTGATCAGACAGCGGAAGTCAATCAAAAATCTCCTAAAATTCATTAAATATTCTATTAAAACCTATTATTATGTCTCTATTAAACCTATTATCTTATATATATTATTAATAAATAATATCGGAATAAATATCCACTGGCCCCTCAGTATTTCTCACTCAACCCCAACTCTTCATAAGCTGGAATCGTACCATTACACGAGAAAGTACGCTTATTATTAACCTTCGGAAGTAAGCCGTATTTCATGGCTTTCTTGTAACTCCATTGAGCTGAAGCGTCTTTCTCAACATCCCATGTCCAGTAGAGAAATCCCCAGGCCCCATTGGTTTCAAAAGTATGCATCTGCGCTTGCCCATAATCATTGAGAAACTCAATATATAATTTATCGTAAGTGCCTGGATCGGCCTGAGCTCCGTCACAGCTGCAATTGGATAGTCCAGGACACATGGCATGGGTCACACCTTCCAAATTGTTCGAAAGTCCCCTATAAGTGCCGTCCCAACGAGCGCCATCGTTCACCGAATTGATATATTGATTGCAATCGGTGTCAGCTTGAGAGAATTCGCCCACAATGGTGGGACCGTGGCCGGTCTTTGAGGTAGAGCTTGTCATGACCTGAGCCCAGTTCTCACAGGCAAAAGACACTTTCTCCTTATGAGTGAGTCGTATGTTATAAATATTGAAAATGGTATATTCATGAAGATCCAGGACCATTTTGGGGAACTTGTCCTCGGGGAAAACGTCGAGCCAAGCATCGGGGCCCAGAAACCCGTCGGAATATAAGATATAATTGCCGAACCCCGCCTCTCTTACTGCATGATAGCATCGTTTAGTCCATTCAGTGACTACTGCAGGACTCAGCACGAACAATTTCGGCTCATTGACAAGCCCATACATGGTGATAATGTTCTTATACCTTGGTTGAGAGAAGAATTCCGCCAATTGCTCATGAAGTTCTATTGACCGATTACCCCACATTTCTCCATCTGTTCCATTGAGCCAATTGGTACGTCCTTCACGTCCCGAATGGTTCCAGCCATTCTGAGATCCAGGAACTGCATGAAGATCAAGCACGACTCTGAGACCGTATTCACGAGCCCACTCAATTCCTCGAAGCAGATATCGCCAGCCGACATAGGCAAGATAGGGATCGCCTTCATAGACTTTCATGAGCCAATAAGGATAGGGGATTCTCACATGATCTAGACCAGCAGCAGCAATCTCCTTCATGGTATCCTTGGTAACCCAATTCTTATAATGAGACTCCAAGGTTGACTTAAGTGCTGTGGAATTCTTCTCAAGCAAGTTCTCGCTCAATGTAAACTCATCTACAATGCTGTGATTCCCACTGGTCTCGAAAAAACTCGGGGTTATAAACGGTTCTAGAACCAGCCAACCTCCAAGGTTAACTCCACGCATAGGCAATTTAGAGTAATCCCATTTCTCATTCAGGGCAGGAACTTCCTCATTGGCTCTCTTACTGTCATCCCAGGAGGAATTGAGTCCCATGATGCTCAAACCACCGACTTTCTCATTGGTATAAGTGGTATTGAAGTCCTCATGATCCATCCAAGTCGAAGGATCCAGCACTGTTCCTTGCGCAGATTCAGGCACGGAAAAGGTAGGCTTATCAGGCGATTTTGGTGAATTTTTAGCCTCATTTAAGCTGGTTTTTTCTGCTGGTTTCTCAAGGCGAGGCTTAATTACAGCGAATCCAACTGGAATCATCACAGCAGCCAGTACTGCAATGACCAGAGCTAAGCCTAGCAACAGGTAAGACTTTCTTATTCTGGAGCGGGTATTTTTATCGGAAAATTCGTCTTTTTTTAACTCATCATTTTGTGACATTTTTTTATGTTTTGGCAAGTTGGAAAGATTGGCATGAATGTCCAGAAGAGGCTATGATGATCATGAGAGAGGGAGGAGCTACGCAACGAGAGGAACAATGGGATGAAAAAAGATGCAGAAAATTGCAGAAAATATGGATATTTATATTAAAAAGGCCTATTCTGAATATTTAGCTGATTTTCTTGAATTTCACGGGTCTTTGACGATATTCTGCCAGAAGTTATGGGCTGATGTCTCAGATATCATAACGAGAGCTGAAATTTTCAAAAACGCGTATTTCCCACGGTAATACTGTTGGAATTACGTCGTATTCTGCAATTGACGGTTTTTGGAATTCCAGCTCTTAACCGTATAAACATATGTTTACTGCTTGCTCTGCCAGTGGTATGATTCTATCAACTTGACATTATAACCTTAAATTTACGCTAAGGACTTCAGCATAAATTCACAAATTTCTCAAACTCTCAAAATATCAATCTTCTTCTACAAATATCCCACAAACTCTCGAAATTCCACTGATCATCACGGCAATTCCAGCTGTATAACACCCGCTATACCTTATGCCGACCTTCCCCGACCATCGTTAAATCAATAATATCATCAACTAATTTATAAATCTTATATAAATCCGTTTATCAAACGGTTCATGCTAATATGATACTCCCCAACTCTACAAGCCTCCATCACCCCTTCTCTTTCATCTTCCTTATAGACGAATTCGTCACCAATGTCGCTGCCGTTGAAGTACTCAGACTCGTATTGGACCGTCCTAGTGCCTTAGGCTCCTTCACGTCTCCAAACCTGACATTATTCTTCTCACCAGAGTCAAAATTGAACTGAAAATCCGCCAATTGGTTTTCCAAACTCGCTGTTTCTACCACTGGAGGTCGATAATTAGGACTGTCCTCAGGTACCTTGAATTCTTCCTTATCAACATAGCTCTTCCATCGTTTATGCGACAGTTTCACCAACTTCGTCTGAGTACTATTTCCATTACTCCACAGTTGATCCTTATAAGAAGCTTCCGCATCTTGGGTATGCCGTAATTTTGCCTTTTCCGCAAGTTTTCGGGCCCAGTCTGATGCTTCTCTCGCTACAAATTCCAAAACACTGCTCTTCCTGCTGGCAACACATTCAGGAAAATGCGACACTCGTAAACGCAGCTCCTTGTTTGGTATGCTAATATCGCTCAGCTCTTTCTTGTCGATTTTCGAAAAAAACTTCAACTTGAGAACATCGTCCAAAACACTCAGTCGTTGACCCGGAAGAAAAGCAAGAAACATAAGAATCGCTCGATTGCAATCATAGCTAATCTGACGACCTCTAGCCTTGAATTTCGGCCCTTTATATGCCTTTTCTATCATGATAGACGCTACTCGAGCACGAAATGGCACTTGACCATAAATACATTCATAAAACACACAACCCAATGACCACCAATCAGCAGGACTAGAGTACGGAAGTCGACGATGAACTTCTGGCGCTTGATATGCAAAAGTCCCTGAAATCCCTTTAATAACCGGATGAATAACATTGATACGAGCAGCCATGTTGAAGTCACCAAGGCGAGCATGACCGTTAGCGTCCAGCAAGATATTCTCTGGCTTGACATCACGATGTACAAATCCTTGCTCATGAATATATGTCAAAGCACTGCTTATTTCTGCAACCAACGTACGAACTGCAGCCTCGCTCATGGTATATTTCTCAATATAATGCCGAAGATCCCCACCAGGCATATACAATAATGCCAAATACATAAAGTCGTCATCCTGGAAAGAGTGGCTCATGCCACATATATGAGGATGTCGCATCTTAACTAGCGTATCATGCTCACGCAAGAACGATCTGAGCTTGTTAGGCTGTTCTGACTTGGCAATATACTTCAAAGCAAACCATTTGCCGTTTTTTCGGCTTTGAGCAAGGCGGACCTTGCCGTAACTTCCTCTTCCTAAGACCTCATACAATCGGTAATCGGAAATAGAACCGGGATCTCTTGGCTCCTTGAGCCCAATATGGCTTATAAAAGCCTTGAGTTTAGCTCTTTCCATAACTTGCTAGAAGCCAGTGTACAAAAGCACCAGACGGCACTAAATCGACCAAAAACACACTTAGCAGACAAGTTGCATATGATTTCAATGGCTTGGCATATATATCTCTTGAGTGAGTGGGGGTACCGCTGAAAACCCAGTTTGATTAATCTTTTCTTAGATTAGCATAACATCATATGATAAGCGAACAAAACCCCTCCAGCCAAGAAAATCGGAAGCGGTAATTTACAAACGTTATTTAATTCCGCAGCTAGATTTGCCGAATAATAATCCGAAGATGTCGCAAGTCTCGAACAGCCGTCTTGATAAGCCCATCAATATCATTCATATACCGCTTTTGGTCCTCGAGATTTGGCAAGAAGAACTTGGATTTCAGCTGCTCACTGTGATCAATAAGATAGGTGATCGAAGGAATCATCTCACTGGCATCCCATTGGACGGCAGCCGAAACTTTATCAAATACCGTTGAGTTGTGCTCTTCCAGACAGAGCTTCTTCACCAAATATAGAATCAGAGCCAGCTGCGTAGTTTCCTGGACGTCATAGAAAGTAATATGACTAATATTTCGCCATTGCTTGAATGACAGGTTGACCCTGTCGGTGAATCGAACAATCCACTCGCCAACATCAGCCAGAACTGTTCCTTGAAATTGCTTTATCAGCTGCAAAACCAAATCAATCACACCAGTAACCCAGATTTTGTATACACCCAAGTCTGTTCTTGTATCAATACCGTTGGATATGATCTCTCGACTGACTGGAGAGTCGAATAACAGTGCCATGATTCCACTTCTCACTAGATATTCAGCCACTGGACGAACAGACAACCACTCTTTCAGGTATATCAACACCAACTCTCCATATACCGCATTCCGAGTTCCATGGACAAGACAATGCGAATAAACACTCATAAGGCTTCGAAGAGATTCATTTTCATCCATACAAGACACAGAAAGTGGACCTATATTCTCCGAAGCCGTCAATAGGAGACATTTCCGTAAAATATGAATCACAAATGCCATATCAGTAGCATAGTCTTCCGTAGGAGCAGCTTCAGCAGCATTGGATATAGCTTTCATGCCTCGAATACAGATTGTCTGTATAATCGTTTCCAAAGTCGATAGAAATTGACTTCGTTCAGCCACTGCACTGTCTGGTTCCTTAGAGATGTCTAATTCAACATCGATGAGCTTGAGCAGCGATCGATACAGAGATTTCTGAGATCCTGATTGGCCAAGAGACATGAATCCAACGTTATCGTTCAATAGAATTTCCACAGTATAAGAAACCAAGCCGACCGGGCATGTAATAGATACCGACTCGCTGATTTTTTTCAGCACAAAATATGACATGTCAGCACGAAGAATGTTCGAAGGTTCCAGCTCAGAGCTCTGAACGCTATGGCTAGTTATAGATCGAATTAGCTCCTCGCACAACGGCTGTAGCTTCTCCAGAGATTTATCCTTGGCAACGCTTAACTGAATCGTTAGAACACATAGCAGATTGCACCATTCTCGTAGAAGCGTCATTTGAGATTCTATTTCACATCGATGAAGATATCTTGACATAATCTGGTCATTGAAACTTGCAAGGCCCTGATTCTCCAGCACCACCTTATCCAAGTGCTCGATATCGAAAATATACGACATATCGTGGCGAAGCTCCTCAGTATCTGAAAATGAAATATCATGCAATTCAGCAATACCTTTCACTGAGCGAGAATCTGCTTGTGCAGCCAGTCTCGTCATTTCCAAAATGCGTTTTCCACCAGTCAAATACCCTAGAATCTTATCTTGCCATTTCTTATCGTGGGCTTTGTATAATTCAATGGCAAGAAGCTGCAATGCTCTAGCTGCAACACTGACTCTAAGGCATTTAACAACTACAGCATTCGATTTCAAACTTGCTTCATTGACAGTCTCATCAGCCACTTTGTCAATTAAGCGCATGACTGAATCACACAAGTTCGACATATCCATTCCGGTATCAATAGTCCATGCTGAGCGTGATAGGCAGATAACCTGCAAAATTGAGTCCTGAATTCGAGGAGGTAGAGATTTCTTGACCAAAGTCTCTTCCAGAACCTTCAATAAGCAAAGACCAGAGACTTTCTCGTTCTTGATGTCAATTTCTACTCCGCTTAACATAAGAATAGACAAACCTTCTTGATTACTGTTGATTATTGCCGAAAGACAGTAGCATGCTCGAGATAGGCTTGCCGATTCGATATTAGTCGTAATAATATATGCCAATTTATTGGCGAAAATATATGCATTTTTCAGACCAAAACAGGCCAAAAGGGATGGTGGACTGATTTCTTCAGGCCATTTCGCAGCAATTAGGGCTTCAAACACCCCCAGCACTGAATATCGAAGCTGTCCATATCGTTCCAATGTCGAAACCAGATGTCCTGGATTCTCAAATATCAGCTTTTCCAACAAACTGGGATAAATACCAGATTTGCTTCTAATTTTGATTAGAACAGCGCAGAATTCATACACACATTCCGCTAGACCGACCATTTCATCCTCTATAGGACCACAGTCTATTCCGCTATCGGAAGTAGCGACATATTGAAAAATAGCCATAAAGGTCTGAGACAAACCGGCTGATCGCTCACTTCCATCTAACATGCTACTTGCGATAAAATCAGCAGATTCCGCAAATATATATGGCTGTCGTGTATTTTCGTCCTTAATTGAGGCAATCTCAACAATACTTTGAAAAACAGACAAACACTTAACACCAATAGTAGTACGCTGATAAAAGTCCGAGTAACTCCAAGTTCCAAAGCCATTGGCAACACTGACGAGATAGATAACCAGCTGTTTTAAGACCGAACTTTTGAGCGATTCTCGAAGAAACGACGAGTTTGCCCATTTCTTAACAATCGAGCTGGCTTTTACAAGCATAAGCCTGGACGAATCTTCGATTGTCGTATTGAGCATCATGGTATAATTGCTTGTAAAGTCGCTAACAGGATAAGCAGCGTTTTCGTTGTCTTCCCGGTCCTCATTTTCATCGTCTTCTGCAAGAACGCTTTTGACCAGAGATATTGCCAGCTCCGTAACAGCAATTGTAAGTGAATAATCCCCATTAACAAGCTCATAATTGCCTAGTATCACCTCCATCATGCCGCCGTTTTGCTGAAACAGCTTGCATCTAGATAAATACGGCCACACACGAGCAGGCAAGGTTTCTGTGATACTGCAAATGAACTTCACGCAATTAACGCATGTTTCAATTTCTCCTCGTTCAATAGCTTCGTCGAGTCTGAGAGTAACGATTTCGATGATATCACCGCCTGCCTTTCGAGAAGCTCGTACAACTTCGACAATATTGACTTCAGATTGATCTTTACCTAGCACTAGAGTCAAGAGTTTGGTCATTTCGTTGAAAAAAGAGGTATGAGACGCATCCCAGCTATTGGCCGAATTGATAGCTTGCAATTTTTTGAAAAGAGGAACCCAACCATCATAATTCATACTGAAAAAGACAATGGTCGTGGGGCTATCGATGTCGTCGCCGTATTTAACTACCTTTGCCTTGTCCCCTCTGGACATGAAGAAATGGACGCCAGCCAACTTATCATCTAGCTGAATCTCAAGATCTTCAGTCAGAGCCAAGTTGTCATCATCGTCAAAATAGTAGCCATTAAAGTCATGAGGAAGTGCACAAAGTACACCATCCATAGAAGCAACAGTACGGAAAGCATCTTTGGCATTTGTACATTGACATAGTCTCAAAAAAGGATGGACTTCATAAGGAAAGCGACCCTTTGAAACCACCAAAGAACGTTGAAAGAAGGTATCCTGAGACAGAGTTGCGGCCAGAAAAGGATATGATTCCACTGAAGATCTGAGAATACTGGAGAATTCACCAGTCATTGAAATATATGGAATAGTAGCTCGTAGAATATCAAAGCATACCTTTGAGAAATAAGGAGTCGAAGGCAATTTGTCAAGAATAAGGCCCACCTGCTCAAGAGCTCCATTGCCCAAAGCAGTACCAAGAAGTTCTCCAGCCATCATAGAAGACAGTTTGGAAGCAGCCAGAAAGAGATTTGGCTGTGGAGGGTCCGACTGATTTTGAATAGATGCCCATGCTTTTGAGCCATCAACGACGGCCGAGTCTAAGAATACAGTTTTCAAGAACGGCATATAAGCAATGTTCTCGGTTTGATACATGAGTATTCCTACTCTATCGACAATAAGACTCCATGCGAGCAGAATTGTTGAGGAAGATCGCGAATCCAGTTCCAGCACGGCATTTAGGTTGGAATTCACAGCCTGTAATTCCTTTTCGTCATAAGTTTGAATCGATCCGCTTGTCTGAGAGACATTTAAAGCCGATAAAATCAGAATATTTCCATAAAGATGCAAAGAATCCATGAAATGAGGAGCAGTGAAGAGGACACTGAGTCCTGTTTGAGTGAACAAACGCGTTTGAACAGCAAAGCCCAGCAAATCAGTCAAAACATCTGCTTCTACTATTGTCCTTGGTAATCCTATTACCAGGAGTTTGATGAATTCAATGAGTCGACCTGAAGCTTCTATAGAAAGAAAAGACTTCAAGGTTGGATTTTCACCAAGGAACTTGTGATTTGGCAAACTACCCTGAGATATTGAAGTCATAGCCTTAACGATTCTATGCCAGAAAGAAGCTGAGGATTTTTCAGCGAAAAAAGCCACAAAGGTCTCAGGAGGGGTGGATTTTCGTACAGGTGTCGGAGTACCGAAGGAGCCACGCCGACTATTGTTATTTTCAGTAGATTTTCCCATAGGAGGATTCAATAGAAAGAGTTCCTGCAGAACTTTGATTGACGAACGCCATTCGTCGAGATATAATTGCAGATATTTGGAGATTCGATCGACTTGATTGTCAAGAAAACGAGCACCAGACGCGGTTCTCGCAACCAATTTGAGCAATTCCAGTGAAGAAACGCCGAGAATTTCACCGAGTAACTTGATATCAGAGATCAGGGTCTCATTGGAAGCGCCTAGGAGCTGTTTTGCTGTCGATTCCAGCTCTTCACCTGATCTAAACTCCCCCAGAGGGTTGTGAATGTTATCTAAATAACGCCAGCTAGTTTCTATGAATGAATTCAAATCCTCTAATTCGGAATCATATCTAAGAGGATTACGTAGCATATGATAGGCGCTACCGAAGGACCTGGGGACGGAAAGATTAGTAAGGATTTGAGAGATATTTGAAGACGATTTCTATATTATACATACCATTGAGGTTCTTTATCATTGGGTAATTGAATTGAAACCATTTCGGGTCATTCAAGATCCTAGGAGTTGGTTGGCCGGAGGTTTGTTGTGGTGGTTGGAGGTCAAAAGTGAAAAATAGGTGGGTGGGGAGATTTGGTTGGGAGGAGGGGGCCGATGGACTTAGGGAGCATGTCTGATTGTTATGATTGATTTATTGTGATTTTACTCGATTAATTGATTGTTTTGTAGTTGACTAGGTAGAATATTGTATATATAAGCATATTTGTGAAAATATACCATGGTTGCCCTGTTCTTTTCGATATCCAGTTGTCGTTCGGTTGGAGTGTTTTAGGTGGAGAGTCCAATGATCAAAGCACAACATCAACAAATTTTAGAAGGGAGTCCCCACCAATCGGCGGAGATCCCGTTGGGCATTTCCTTCATCCCGCCCATTCATCTCCCCACCCATCTCATTACCTTCTCACCCCATGACCACTACCTTGTGCATGACCTTCACCCATCTCCCTGTCGACTGAACACTCTCTTCATTTCCCTCTCTCTAACTCCAAACTGCGCCCAATAATGGCCAGCTGCTCGTCCAACTCCTGGCTTCTCAACTCGAATTGGCTCTTCAGGATCCGTACTTCATGCGGTTTACACAAAAACACCACTTTATCAAATCCTACCAGCATCAAGCGCTTTGTCTGAGGATCCCAGTGCTGTTTCATATATGCTGAGTCCTGCACCATGATGCCTGACCGATTTATTTCTACCTCAATCTCCTTCAATTGACGCCCAAACTCCTTCCATGTCTCTTTATCCTTCAAGTCTTTTCTTCGAGCCCATGGCTTCGCCGTTCCTCCTTTGGCAAACGAAAGTAGCATCATCTGAGCTATTTGCCTTGTATCTGTCAATGGCAGTCTCCATGTCAGATCAAATATTCCAACATTGACTGGAAGCATTTTGCCTTGCAAACCCTTCAATTTCTCATAAACCGCCGCTTCATGGACTATCTCTTCCAAGCCTTCGGCGGTTGTTCCTTTAGCCACCATGGTATATCCATATTGAGGCATAGTCACCTTGAAGATCGTCCCGAGACGCCCCGACAGCCCCAATGGCATGCAATAATCGT
This sequence comes from Trichomonascaceae sp. B5901, assembly GCA_037040845.1. Lineage (NCBI taxonomy): Eukaryota > Fungi > Ascomycota > Dipodascomycetes > Dipodascales > Trichomonascaceae > Trichomonascaceae sp. B5901. The sequence continues at coordinate 173,649 of JAXQHN010000011.1, read as the reverse complement.
CGATATTTCGAATAAATTGCCTCTTCAGAGTCGTTCGTAACTGTTTAGCGATTATTGGATGGTTCTGACCGCCTTCGGTTCGGTGCAACTCAATGTTTGGACAATTGTCATCAAGTGCTCCCTGATCAACAAGTCCTAAAAGACATTCGTGAGTGCAATATGGTCGTCTAACGACAGGAGACTCGTCATATCCGTCTGCAAGTTTGATAAGCGGCCGTCTGACAGGCATTCTTTCCAGCTTAGGGTCATCGTCGGGCTCTGGCTGTGGTTCTGGTCGCATATACACAGCAAATTCAGAAGTCGACCGGCTTTTCATGTAAGCTTCAGCATCGGTTCTCCAGTTATAATTCATCTCAGGGGATTTGGCTGCCAAGCTCAGGAACGAGCCCATTTGCCGGCCCGGCGATCCCCGCATGTCAAATGTTTTCTTTTCACTCGAGGCAATTTCTGCAATTCGGCGGTTATGATAAAAGTGCAGTGCACGAGGATCGGCCTCATCGATCTCAAAAAATATCTGGTTCAATCCTGTCGTGATGAATAAATGTCTAATACCTGTGAGAATTCCACTGGTATATATACGACAAATGGCGTCAACAACAACTGATTTTTTTGAGTCAAGGCCCATTTCCTGTGCTTGCAACAGATTCTGAAAATCAGCAGGACTGCTGGCGAGAACGCCGGTTATCTCGGCATCATTCAGTATTGCGGGACTCTGGTACACCCCAATGGCAATACCCTGTTTAATACCACTGTCTGATTGCATGTATACGACAAAGTCCGGACTACTGGCAATACGCTTATCGCTATATTCATTCTTGGCTGTGTAGTGGAAACGTATTGTGGACGTTTTCTCGTCAGTTGCTGATTTTGCCAGGTAGGCATTGGCAGCTAAACAACCGGGAAAATCCATGAAAACAGAAACAAAAGTCTGAAGGTGTTGTTTTTCTGTTTCATATTCCGACTTTATTGCTTTTTCCAGTATTGGCAGAAAGTTCGCGACGGCCATATCCTCGAGAGAACCATTGATGTCGAGCAGGCTGGCATTGAATGCTTGGCTTTCATTTATCTGTTTAGGGACCAGTTGCTTAGTGCTAGTGTCGGGCACGGCAAGAGACTCTTCGAATTCTGGATTGAGAGCCTGAGAAACGAGCTTATCCATTACATGAAGCAAGTCGTGCAGGCTGAGGACAGTCTCGTATTTCTCTTCATTGGTCAATTTGTTCGACTGCTTAAGGGCTTGCAAAACGTTTTGCACTTTTTCTTCTTCTTTGACTTGAGCACTGTCAATTTCGGTTTGGCTTTGCTGCTCGTCTTGTTCTTTGAACTTCGAGTCGTCAGACTTGTCGTCGACCTCATGCTTGGAGCTTTCAGCTTCTTCTTTCACGTCCTTCATATCGTCAGACTTCTTCTTTACTAACTTGGCTCGCTTCTGTCTCTTTGCGGGAGCTGTATTTGATTTGCGTTTCGAGGCAGCTTTTGGCATTTAGGGGATTAAAATACGGTGTTAAAAGGAGGAATTATTTCTGAGCCTCAATTGGAATTTCCGGGCATTTATGATTATGGACGCTTTCCAATACGGGTTATCGGTGGTTTTATTATATGCGCTGATATCGAGGGAATTATCATGGGGTAAGGTCCATAAACGGCGTAACTTTGCGGCTAATTTGGAAATTGGACAGCATAATGTTATGGGAAACGGTGGGGCTGGGATTACGAAGGAAGAGCTTTTAGAGAGCAGTACAGTAGGGGCATTTTTTGTGGAGACTGAAGAGACAGTCTGAGCTCAGACTGAGCTGCTTGGAGATGAGCCAGGAACATGTGCATTGAACAGATAAATACCAATATCAGCGGGAATACGCATAATACACACGCGTGTATGATTTCAAGACACTTTTGCAAGGCCAGAACGAACACAGAACTGTGTTGTTATTGCAGCCGAGCTTCAGCCATTGCTATTGGATGCACGTGACGTCATCAGCCAGTGCACTATGCGGTAGCGCAGTATCGTGTATTTAATCGCATTACTAAGCTGATATACACGCTTACAAAGAAAAGGCCATTTATACATGCAATGCGGGCGTTTGTTGCGGGATTTGTTTGGAATTTTGTTTATGGACATGGCAGTGCATGGCTGTGAAAAACCGAATAATACTATCAGAACAACGACGAATAAGCCGGCATATTTGGCTATGAAACAAGACAATTACGAAAGAATATCCAAAATTAAACAAATTATCAACATAAATTCCACTGTCTTATTTCCTAAATTGCCTTTTGAAACCCCATAAAACAAGTCAGGCCGGGTAACCCGGATAATTACCCAATTTGGAATATCAGAAAATTGGTCACGTGACCATTTGTCATTTGTTTCTTCGTCTATATTTAACGTCGAATTACTCTTTCAAACACCTCCAAATTCCTTGCAAGCTCTATTTTCCGAGTACCAGTGAGCCTCTAAATCCCTCACTACCATCCCTTTGTTCCTCGCCATCCCTTGTTAGCCTCTTCCGAAGGCCGCTCAAGCCGCATATTGCTGCATCATCTGCATTTAAATCTTTCCATTCTCCACATTTTTCGCAGACGAACCGGCGTTTCTTGGTTGTTTTTGACGGAGATTTTGCAGTTCGGCGTGTTTTCACTTATTGGCAGCTGGCTCTTTGACGCTGATAGCAATAAACTCCCCGGAATTGCCGATATTCTCCGGATCCTTGGACTTCGGTAAGCGCCTGGAAGGGTTTGGAGGAATTTCCCCCGAGATTACAGATCATCGACCTATATTTACGCTGATTTAGTGTGCTCAGGCTCTACTTAGCCGCTTCTTGTCCTTCCTCCTACTGTGTTTTTACTGGTATTTCATCTTTGAATCTCCGAGACTCCGGCTATCTATCCGGATACACGACAATTTCATGCTACGATTCCCCACCTCGTTATACGGAGATCAGCTGCCGTATGCTCTGGATGTCCAAAAGCGCATATTGGCTCGGTCGGCTGCGTCCACGTCAACGGATCCTTTTGTCGTTGGATACTTGGATCACAGTCATACTGATCCCGATGATTTTGCCCGTTTCGCTGAATTGGGTGCTTCGGTACTCATCACTCACAGTGGAGTCGTACTTCAGAATATAGCAGTCAGGTCGGCCTTGAATCGGTTTGATCCCCGGCCGCTGAATCTGTGGTTTTTCGACCATGTTTCGCAGACATCCAGTGAATATCTGCTCGGAGAAGATATTGAAGCAGCTATTTCTGGAAGCGATGGCCTTGTATTTTCGGCTGAGAATTTACGGAAAAGAGCAGAACCGTATGACGAGGATGAAATGCTACAAATTTTGGAAAGACTTGCTCAGCATATACACAAAAGCCATGAGATTGGATTAACTTATTCATTATACTTGAATGCAGAAAGTCAGGATGATTTCGATGTGCTCGACGTCGTGCTTGGGTCGGATATTAATCCCGATGCCATCTTGCTTAACCTCTCTGAGGATCTTACTGCTCCTTCGGCTTCCGCAACTCATGCATTTAACGAAATTCAGACCAGAATCAGAGACAGAGGCATTATTTTAATCGCTGCAACTCGTCTGAAGAAGCATATTTCTTCTTTGGATAGTCTATCTGATGGAATGGCTGTTGCTGTGACTGATCCTGAGCATTTGACTCTGAATCGTCAAAGACCAGTACTACCACCCTTAGTCAAGGTTTGCGGTATTCAGACTGTCGATGCAGCAGTCAGGGCACTTGATAGTGGTGCCTCTTTGATCGGCATGATTCTAGTTCCGGGAAGAAGTCGTACTGTGTCGATTAATCAGGCAAAGAATATATCTCATGCAGTTAAAAAGTACAAGAGAAAGACAGCTTATTCTACAGCAGAGGCTCAACAGAAACTTTTTGCTGATAGCCTTGTTGCAAAAGGATCGTCTATATTCGATGTTAATGCTCGCATGCTAAGTATTTCCACACTTAGAAAGCCTCTGATAGTAGGAGTGTTCCGAAACCAGCCTCTGGAAGAAATTCTGCATTTGACATCAGTTTTAGAACTCGACATGGTTCAATTACATGGAAACGAGCCTCTTAATTGGTGTCGAGTCATTCCTGTTCCGGTAATCAAGAGATTCACACCAGGAACAGTTGGTTTTGAGAACTGCGTACTACCTGGTTATCACTATTTGAGCTTACTTGATGGAGAATATGGAGGAGAGGGCGATAGGCAAGACTGGTCAGCTCTCAAAGATATGACGACCATCGGGGCTCGATTTATTCTTGCTGGTGGCCTCAACGAAGATAATGTCAAGGAAGCTTTGCATGTTAAAGGAGTGCTTGGAGTGGATGTTAGCGGTGGGGTGGAGACGAACGGAGTTAAGGATCTGGGTAAAATTGACCGGTTTGTACGCCGCTCAATGGCCATGAAGCTGAAGTACTAGTGGGGCTGGTGCCCTGGGATAGCTAGGGCTACCGCATCTACGGAAGCTATGTTCGTGCAGTTGTTGAAGAAACGATGCTTTCTAGTCTTCCAAAGCTACTTCAGAACTGCAGCTGACCCATAACTTCTGGCTGTCTAATTACCCTGCGAGTTTATGATTGACATGTTTGAACGAGACACGATGCTATGCGCTGTAGAATGCACGGATCGGGCCGGATCCGAGCCCCGATTCATCTAAAGCGCTGGCTATGCTGTAGGGTTCAACATTATATGTTGGATCTGATTTTTATTGTTGTATTATCTGGAAATTAACCTCAACGTCATGTTGATATGCTATTGGTAGTTAATTGTAATAAAGGTATTACCAGTAAGAGCAAGAAGCCGAGATTTATACCATAATAAGAGCAATTGGTATAATATGTCGAGGTATTTGTATTTATAGTTGCTGTCATAATTCTGAAAACGTGCTTATTTGCTCTGAGATCTATGACGAAACATGTTCGGTGCAGTTTTGTATCAAAAAATTGTAAAAATAATACGTGATATATAGTCCATTTTCCCTCAAAGCCTATTAAACGTTGCAATTGACAAAATTTGCACTTGTGTTGGTAGCCCCGAACTTGGCACACTCAATCGGGGAGTACGGCCCGACAGCGAACTTCCCCACGCTTTCTAAATTTGACTACGACAGCAGCAATAGCCGAGTTATAACGTGAAAATGATGATTTTTTATGAACTAACAACTATTTGATAGTTTATTCGACATATATTTATTTTGAAAATATGCCATATCATGCAAATTAACCTTCATGCAAAAATATATATTATTGCTCAAGATTCCTCTCAGATGGTAAGGTGACGATCTGGGGTGAATGACAATCGGGGACCATCGGTATACGCACAACCAACCCAAATCAAACATAAATATCGCAAATGATCCCTCAATTTCTTCCACATGCAATAATGGTACAGAAATTAACCCACAATTTATACTACCAGCCCAAGGGGTTCTGGGTCGGCGACATCATGCCCTGTGGCAGCAATGGCACCTTCTATCTCTATGATCAGCGAGATGACCGACGAGAGGGACCACTTACTGCTCCTTTTGGCTGGTCTCTGGCAACCACACAAGACTTTGTTCATTATACCGATTGTGGAGACTCCATCAAAAAGGGTACCGACGAAGATGTGGATCAATTCATTTATGCCGGTTCCGTATTTGAAGCACAAGGTAAAATCCATGCTTTTTATACCGGCCATAATAGAATCTGGGAACATCAAGGTAAGACGTCACAGGTTCTGCTGCATGCAGTCAGTGATGACTTCAAGACGTGGACCAAATCAGACCAATTGAGTGCTCTAGTTCCCCAGAAAGGGTATGACAATAGCGACTGGCGAGATCCATGGGTGATTTGGAATGAAGAAAAGAAGGAGTACTTGCTGATTTTGGGTGCTCGTTTGGAGGGCCCCAAAACTCTTCAAACAGGCCGTGTGGTTTATTTCACCTCCAAGAATCTCAATGAATGGACTTTCCACGGAGACTTCTGGGCTCCAGGACGATACACCATGATTGAAATGCCTGACATTTTCAAAATGGGTGATTGGTGGTACTTGGTGTACACTGAGTATAGCGAGCTCAGTAAGACCAGATATGTGATGAGCAAGTCAGTTGACGGTCCTTGGATAACTCCTGCTGATGATTCCTTTGACGGAAGAGCCTATTATGCTGCAAGAACAGCCTTTGACGGGAAAAGAAGGGTTTTGTTCGGCTGGGTAGCCACTAGAGAAGATGAAGAGGACATCAAACCTTTCCAATGGGCAGGAACCTATGCTCCTCATGAGATTTTTCAACGTGAGGATGGTGCCCTCGGCGTAAAAGTCGTTGACAGTCTTTGGAATTCGTTTGAATCGTTGAATTCTTTGAAAAGCATCGAATTGTCGTCTGCAAATGGCCGAAAGGAAACCCAAATCTTGAAGGAGACAAGCAACACATTCATATTCCAGGCGAACGTGACTTTTGCCCCGGAGACACGCGATTTCTCATTGAGATTGCGAAAAAACACACAAACTGACCAATCATATGAGTTCTTGTTTTCCATTGTGGACAGAGAGCTTCGATTCGATGTCAACCCCAACTGGCCATGGTTCCAAATGCTCGACAAGGGTCTCAATCGTCCTCTTAATCTTGAACCAAATACAGAGTACAACCTCAAGGTCGTTGTCGACGGTTCCATTCTGACATTGTATATCAATGGCACGGCATTGAACGTGAGAGCTTATAGGCCATTCGGAGACGGACTTGCAGTCTCCGTCAACGATGGGGCTATTAAATTGAGCCAGATTGAGTATTCGAGCAAGTTGAAAGATGCGCCGACAAGATGGTAGAGAGGCGTTAGAATCATGGGGTTTTCTGCCCTGCTTGATATAATCCCCCGTAGAGTTATAGTATCACAACACTCACGCTCCCTCCACCCCCGATATCGCTTCCCTGTATAAATCATGCAACATCATAGTAAAGTACCTGATGCTGGGGCTTGAACGAACAGACTCTAGAAACCCAAAGGCCTGTCCAATTGCAGACTCCAATTCCTCTGGTCTATCATATTCCAGCGCAGCTCTTTGAGCCATTCGTATAACTGCTGCTGTCATTGCAAAAATACTTACAGCATGAGTCCAGATCAATGGCAATTCCTCAAGTTTGACCGTTGTTGCACTATGCATGAACTGAACATAGGAGTCAATTGAGATTTTGAAAGCTTCCCGATGCTCATCTGTCTGACACTGGCCAGAGAGAATTATATCAGCCATACAGGGCCAATACATGAGCATGACAGTAGCAAAATACTGGCCTCTGATGAAGTTTCTAGTGCTATGAGCCGAATTATCGGCTGAAGGAGCAGATTTATCGAACTTGATCGAATCCGGCAAACACATATACCATTCGTCTAGTTGAGATTGAAGCTCATTAGCAACAATCGGTGCAAAAAGAATCCTGTTTGCCAGATAAGAATCCGAATTATTAAAGGTATATGGAGTCCGATCGATGATCTTTCGAACACCTATTTCTGACAGAAAATGAGGATCAGGTTCATCGATAGAAGGAGAATTCGACTCAGCAGATCCAGCCCAATGATAAGGTTCTTCAATCAAAGAAGGAAATCTGATATATGCGGCATATGAAGATAAGCCGGTATCGGCGAAATGCAAGGTACCATTGTATTCCCGTTCCAGTATAAATAACGACCAGAAAGCTCTAGCGACGTATTCATCTAGGTCATAGGACTGCTCAATTGACTTGTCGATGGGTTTGTCGACCACTTGGACCTCAATTAGATTGAGAATCTTGATCGCACCGGCGGTAACGTATTCCTGAGCTTTCAACGGCATGATTTTGAAGCCATAAAACATGCTTAGTAATACAAGACATTGCACAGAACGTAAAGAGAGTTCTTCCAACACAGAACTGAGCATAGATAGGGCTTGAGCGAGATATTCATCTGATTGGCTCAACCCAGCAGCATCATTTGCATTTAAACCACCAACTGCCAGAACCATCAGCAATAAAAACGACTCAGAACTAGCATTGTCGACGTAGCTTTCCATAAGAGGCAATTTTTCAGTGAATATCTCCCGTTTGCTCAATATAGGATACCATTTATGAGAATGACGGAAATACAACATAGCCAATTCCCGAGCACTATGCCTATAAACCGGACTTGAATTCTTGCTAGAAGCCTTTCGTTGCAGCTCCAGCGATCGAACATGCAAAGAAAGATTGAAATTTGCTTGAAAAATCATCCCTGCAAACTGTTTGTCTTTGATAGTCGAGTATGGAACGCCCGACTGCTGTTTTGCAACCGACTCAACGATTCCAAGCGGAGTTTCGGCCTGTCGGAATTCTCCAGCTTCCAAATATTTCTCTATAGCTGTAACTTTTGCCAATATCGTCTCCACGTGACTTTCTACAGAAGGGCCCTGAGGCGTCTCGTATTTACAAATGCAACCATTTTCCAGGCAAAAAGAGCATTTTGGCTTTGCACCATCGCAGCGGGTTTTCCTCGTTCGGCATACTTTACAGGCTATTTTACTTCTATTTTTGTTGTAGGCGGTCATGTGGGATTTACGGAGTGAAGTGTAAGAAGGAAAGTTACCCCACAAAGTGGTAAGAAGGAGAAATGGCGGGGTTAAGCGACTCGCGGGGTAGTTAGGGCTCGAGCCCTACGAGAATGCCTTACGTGGAATATAATGCAAATATTCAACCAATCAGAAACGAGATCATTGATTCAGTTGTTCGGTTGGCCTGCTGAATGCTCAGATCAACGCAAACAGTACGAAGATAAGTTCAAATCGGAAAAACAACAACATAAAAGACGATATGGAGGGTAACTGGGGACAATCCGAAAGAGGAAATATACAAGTAAATGAGCCGAATTGACGTATCAGATTGAGCCAATCAAATGACTCATAGAGATCAGATAACAGATCTGACGACTCAAATCAGCCAATAGCTCGAAACCATCCGCAAAATACTTGCATTTGCAGAATTTTTATGTACTCTAAATCGCATAGTAGAAATCGGGTAGTGCATTCAACGCCCGCAGTAGTAGCTCAAGGACTTAATAGTAAGCCCAAGGACCATAGTGCACATTTTATCGGGGATTATGACCCGAATTGCCCTTACGGTCAATTCTCTACGCACTAACACCCGCCATGAAAAACCACTTGTCAATAGACGAATCAATTGGTGCAGGAGGCAACTTCTGTCCTGCTGGAACACTCTGAGTAGCTGCTGAATCTGCTCCAGCCAATGAAATACCTCGAGGATCGGCCTTTCCTGAAACAAGCTTCTCCCAGGCTTCAGCGCACTCGGAGATCACCTCTTCGGCATACTTTTTGTTCTTGGCTTCTCCCGTAAAAGCAAACTTATTCTCAGGCTTTCCATCGGGAATCTTGTAGATTCTGAACCATTCATTGGTGGCTCTCAGCAACCCAGGCAAGTTTTTCTCGACATCCTCAATATCGTTGAAATTAGCAGCATGAGGATCATTGACATCGATTACAATGACTTTCCAGTCGGTTTCTCCCTCGTCCAAAAGGGCCATAACTCCAAGAACCTTGACCTGCTTAACCTGGCCAGTATAGCCAACAGCTTCGCCAATTTCACATACATCCAAAGGATCATTATCACCATGAGCCTTTGTTTCTGGATGCACAGCATCAGGATCTTCCCAAGTCTGAGGAAATGCTCCATAGTTCCAAATGTATCCATGGTGAGGAAAGCAGTTTCGAACATAACGCAATTTACCCTTCTTTGTATCCTGAATGATGGGATTCAGCGTCTGCTCCTTGGAAATCTCCATCTTGGCATTTGTCCATCGAGGAATCTCAACCACCATGTTCAAAATGGTCTTTTCAGCATTGGCATACAGGGGGATATCATGGAAAGGACTGATGACTTTACCGTCTTTTTCCAGATAAACCTTGTGATCGAGGGTATTAGCCGCACCAATGGTTCTTGCAGAATATTCAGGCATTTTAATTTGCGATGTTTTCAATGTAGTTAGGTGTAAGAAGGAAAGATGAGTGGATGAATGGAAGAAAGATGAGATTGCTGTGGGATGATTAGGTAAGCGGTGAGAATGGGGCAAGACGGCGGAAAGTGGTGAAAGATGGGATTTATTTTTATTTTTTTTAGATAATTTTATGTGAAATGTCGGGTTTGATAGTATATGTGAGTCTCAAGTCATGTGATTGTGGTTGAGGTGGTGAAAAACGTGCTAATTGCCGTGGAGCAGCTGAGCAGACCAGCATGAGCCTTCGAATATCGGTGAAAAGTATGAAAAAAAAGTTTCAATGGGTATTTTATGCTATTTAATGACTGTTAATGCTAATTTTTGTACTTTTTTGCTGCATTCATCGCCCTAATTGACCTTCTGTCCGTTATTGCCGATGACTCAACTACTACGGCTCATCGACTATTTGAGCAACAACGTTGCTCTTACGGCACAAAACAGTCAAAACTCAGCCTAAATAATAAATTTTCTGCAATTGCCTATAAAAATACCTATAAAAGCCTTGAAATCCCCACAAAACCCCAGAAATCCCCCACCTCTTCCCTTCCCTCCTAGTCTCTCCACCCCGCACTCGCCACCACAGAACAACTTTTCCTCTTCTTTCTCCCCCCAATTCATATCTCCATGTCACAAGACGCATATCCCGTGCCAAAAGAAGGAAAACTCCCCTTGAACGAAGGTGTTTTACACTGGATATACACTCCTGCTAACTCCAGCTCTCCCCATCCAACCCTCCTTTTTCTCCATGCTGGCGTCTCCGATCTCACTCTATGGGATTCCCAAGTAACCTACTTCACCTCAAAAGGCTACAATTGTCTACGCTGTGATCGTTTCGGCTTTGGAGAATCCCTGGCTTCTGAATCATATCTCCACCTGACTCCAAGACCTCCTATAGACCATGTAGCTCAAGTCCACGCCCTACAGAAACATGTATTGCCAAATAACGAGAAAGTAGTGGTAATTGGTTTAAGCATGGGCGCCATGCTGGCATTGGACTATACAATTGCTCATCCTGAGGCTGTCATCGGCTCGGTCATCGTGGCTGGTGGTCTTGGAGGCTTTGAAGCCGACAATTTCCCCCAAGAAGATGATCTATTCGAACAATGTGATAAAGCATTGACTTCAGGTGATATTCAAACTGCTGCTAAACTCGACACTCATATTTGGGGTGATGGCCCTCTTGAAGAGTACGGAAGACTAGCAAAACCAGTAGCTGATCGTCTCTTCAATTGGTGTCTTGATATCGCAAAAAGAGTCTCTGAAGGTGTAGGCGGAGATGCTATACCAAGTCGTGGAGCTGAAAAAGATGCCATTTCACAACTTGATACTATAAAAACACCTTTAGCTGTAGCCTACGGCACGTATGACGAGACTTGTACGACGTTGTCCATGAAGAAACTGGCCGAATTGACCAATGCAGCTGTAAAGGAGTTCAAGACTGCTCATATGGTGAATTTGGAGGCGTCTGAAGAGTTCAATGAATGGTTGAACGGATGGTTGAGCGATACGCAGTGAGAAGCAGAGAAAGAAGGACAGATGATTTAAGCACAACGTAACGAGTATGGAGAAGTAAAGGATGTTAAATGAAAAGAATAATGAAAAATACGCGTATTAATCTATTTAAATGTATAAATATTCGGCCAATAAGCGCAGAAATGACGTATAATTTCAATTACACTGCCGGGTAACCTGTATTTCCTATTTGGGATCAGCCTCGACGCGACCGATCAGCTTTCTCAACGAATAAACGCCAATTCTATCGGATTTACAGTTCTTGAAGTTATTCTGTTCATCAGATCTCGCGTTCGCTCCATCTCCTTGTTATTCACATAATATTCCATTATCAACTATCTAATTTGTTTGTGTCTATTTGAAATAAAATAAAGTAAGAGCAATTAAAATAAAAGATAGCAACTTCATCAAAACATCGGCATTTAGTAGGTAACTGGTGGTGAGTAGATTGGTATGTCATTAACATTGTCACCCCAGTTGTAGTTACTGTCAAGCTTGTGTTTCTTATTGATCAGCATATAAGCACCAGCATCAGTAGCATTAACACCACTTGCTCGGAGCTTAGATACTTCAACTGAAGAATAACCATAAGGATCTTGTGCAACCCATACAACGGGGTTTGTGGCAATGAGTGCAGGGTTCTTATAAGCGTTCTCTTCCTCCTCAGCTGTCAAAGGTGCAGGAGGTTCCAAGAAAACACTAGAGTTCAACAACTCATGCTTGATGGTCGAAGGTGCCAAAAACTTGTGTGGCTTGAAGTATCGAGCAATAGCTCCTCCTGAAGGAATGAATCCTTGTCGGCCACCCTCAGGGTCGCTGGAGTTGGTAGCAGTTGCAACTGCTTCTCCCTTGAGTTCTGGCGTTTCAACCTCCTTCTGCGTTTCCAAAAGTGTAGATGGAAGAGCATTCTGCAAAGGAGTGAAAGCGTTTTGAAGATGAACCTGAACAAAAATGGTGACAAGAAGTATCACCACCTCAAGAACAAGAGGACCCCAGGTGTTCGCCAAAACAAACAAGCCAATTAGACAAACTTCAGCAATATACAGACCGACAAAAGTTTGATAAATAGCTCGGCAATAATAAATACCACCTCCATTGGTAGGGCTGCTTCGGAAAATCAAATTGTTCAAGAAAGCAACATAAATAAGGATAAAGGTCAAAGCGGCAAAAATTAGCAAAATGGGGGCAATCAAGGCATATACAATGGCAATAACCAACAAGTTTGTATACACAGGGAAAACGGTACCCCATCCACCGCCTCCAAGAACGTTATATCTGTTCCACTTCTTTCTGGGAGTTCCATCCAAAATAGCACCCAAAGCAAAGAACAAAATCAAAGCAACAATGGCCAAAAACATACCAGAAGAGGCAGTAAGACCTTGAAGCAAGAAATAAGAGATATAGAAATTAGAGGCCTGAGGAAGTCTAGTAGCAAGCAAAGTCATAGCCGAAGAAGGATCACTGATAACGTTACTGATTACAGATGAGGCACCTGAAGTAATGGTAGTAACCAAGAACACCTGAACAACTTGGAAAGCAAAGTAACCTTGTTGAAGATAGTACTCGACCGAGGTAAGAGTGGTTCGACCAGCGATTTTAGCCAACTTTCGAATGAAAATCGGAAGCAACATCATCAAGACAGCCAACAGAATGGTAGGAAGCAAGGCATTGATCAAACCCATAAGAGGCTTTGGAAGATTGTTGATAAACGAAAGCCATCCCATACCACTGATACTTATAAGGTTATTAATGTTGGAGATGAAACCAACAAAAGCCACAGGAATAGACCAGAAGATAACCAAAGCAATCAAAATACAAGCAGCACCGAGTTCCTTGACCAAACGAGCCCACCACTGAACTCTCATGTTGCCCCAGACGACTTCATCGGGAAGAACTCCGATAGCCTTGGGAGCCATATGCAGAGGACGATGATGACTCAAGGTTTGAAAGACAACTTGAGCTTGCTCCTGAGTGTGGAACGTAACAAAGGCAGTGTTAAGCAAAGGAGCATTGTGAGCCTGAGACTGCAATTCAGCAATCTGCTTGTTGAGAGCATCCAATTCATCGGCACCATCGGTCAAAGTATCCTTTTTGGTACCGAAAATAGGTTTGGTCTTGTAAGTGGGACGCTTCTTGGCAGGAACAACCTCCGAGATGTCATCAGAGGTGATTTCATGGCCCTTTTTCTCGAGCTTTAGACGGTTCTTGGTAGCAGTCTTGAGATACTTGACAGCAGCACCTTCAATCTTGTTGGCCAACTTGTCACGCTTCTTGACCAATTTCTCGAGTTCGGTGAAATCTCGGTTCAAAGTCACGTACTTGACACCATCAAAGGTGCTCTTAATGGCCTCAACTGACAAATGGTCTTCAGGAACAGTAGAAATAAGCACAGTTCTCTGAGACAAATTGTTGCTATAAGCAGGAGAAGTCAAGACGGACTGACGAACAGAAACATAATATTGCAATTCTCGGTACAAAGTAAAGAGAATGAAGCCGAAATAAATCCAAGACATAAAAACATGAGCATAATATCTGTTCTTGTTCTTGACGTTGGAAAAGGATAACACGTCAAAGCCGGTCACGGGAACACCCTGAGGGGAACCACCACCGGTAGCATTGACGGGTAATAAAATGGGATAAAGAACAACTACACCAACAAGGCATATCAAGACCGTCATTCTCATATAACGAAGAAAAAAATAGGCATCCAAGCCAGAATCACGCAAAACCTCCTCATCAGACCTCGTCACCAGGTCGAAAAACCAGGCTATCCACCCTTTTTTCAGGGGTCTTGGGCGTTGACTATCAGAGACCTCAGCAGCAACCAGCCGCTTCTCATAAACATACTTGTACTTTGGACGAAGAATCAAAAACGCAGCAATGAAAATCAAAAAGATGGCGCCGTTGAGCACAATGGCACTGACCACGGCGGCCACCGAGGAAGTAGTTTCTTGACTATTACTACTCATGGTGGTGGATAATTAAAATGGTGGTGGAGGTTTGGGGTGGTGGGCGCCTTTTATAAATTTTTATCAAAATAGCAAATGTTCGATTGCTATGTGCGGCACGAGGAGGGTATGACGACAGCAACAAAGGGGGGGGGGATGCAGGAAGGGAAGAGGAGAATATTTAGATGGATAGGTTATATAGATGGATATATTTATATATATAATAGATGTTGCAGCAGCTATTATTGGCCGTTATTCCCCCGTGCTCTCATTTACCCTCCTTAATCTTCCATTGATCGTCAGCAAATTAACCGCTTTTGGTCATTGAGACATGCGAAAAAAAAAAAAGCTGACCCAAACTAAAACGGTGCCCAAATTAGGAAATCAGTACATTACCATGTAAAACTTTTCATCCGTCAGGAATTTAAACAAGATATTTAAGTTTTAGATTTTTTTTCTTAAAGATTCCTGCTATTCTTGGCAAATGCACTGCCCATATTTTGATTTCTTTTTTCGGGGGGTCCCCTGGTTTTCCTGTAAACAAACGAATAAACGTTGCTTAAACAATAGGGCAGAAGAACAATGGGAGAAGCCACTAAAAAAAACAAAAAAACTTAAAAGTTAACAATGAAATGAGCATCTCTTGTTATTTTACAACAATTATATCTATTACTTTATTCCACTATATTCCCCGCCTATCTGTCTGTTCTTCCCCTTAACCTCCTTCCCAACCTCCCTCTTCCTCCAAATGAGCCTTGTAGATCGTACCATTGACTTATTATGTCAATATTCCCATGTTCCGGAATCCCTAGTCAAAGATATATGTTATAAGGCTCGAGAATTACTCATAGAAGAAAGTAATGTCCAACTGGTGTATCCTCCTGTGACTATATGTGGGGATATCCATGGGCAATTCCATGATCTCTTGACCCTGTTTCGTATCGGAGGTCAATGTCCACAAACCAATTATTTATTTCTGGGCGATTTTGTAGACCGAGGCTTTTATAGTTTGGAGAGTTTCCTGTTCTTATTGTGTTTAAAAGTACGATATCCTGATCGAATCACGTTGATCAGGGGGAATCACGAATCGCGTCAAATCACCACCACTTATGGCTTTTACGACGAATGTATGAGAAAATACGGCACTGCTTCCGTTTGGAGATTATGTTGCGATGTATTTGATTACATATCACTTTCTGCTCTGGTTGGAGGCCCCGGTGGTCTTTTCTGTGTCCATGGAGGTTTATCACCAGCAGTTCAGAAACTCGATCAAATCAGAGCTATTAATAGATGTCAGGAAGTCCCCCTAGATGGTCCAATGTGTGATTTGCTATGGAGTGACCCTGACGATGGACTAGATGAGGGAGATATGCCTGATTCGGAACCTCGATCTTGGGGCGTTTCTCAACGTGGGGCCGGATATCTGTTTGGATCTGCACCTGTTCATAAATTCAATCATGATAATAATACGTCATTGATTGCTCGGGCTCATCAGTTGGTTTTTCAGGGATATAGGGAGATGTTTGAAGGGGCTTTGGTCACAGTATGGAGTGCGCCTAATTATTGCTATCGATGTGGAAATGTGGCAGCAATCTTGGAGGTTGATGATAATTATAATCGGAATTATCGCGTGTTTGAGACGGAAGATAACGATGAGAATGGGGAACGGGTAGTACCGATGAAGAGGCCGGTAGCGGAGTATTTCCTGTGAGATTACTGAGGTTCAGGCGCATTAAAATTAATGTGATTCATTGGAGCTTATCGGAGATGAATTTGGTACAGCACGTCGTTGATGGTTGATCGGTTGCTCCTTTAGCTGACCAGTGGCTGTGCGCGACTATGAGCCATGATGCACTGCCATCGATAGGAGCAACAAAGCATTAAAGATGAAACACAAAGAAGCCGCAAGTTGGAAATGAAATGAGGGGTTTATTACGTGATGGAGAATATGTGATTATTTCCTAATAGGGTACTAGAACGTTCTTCATTACTATCATCTCTTATCTATGAGTCTCATATATCTCGCCGAGACTCAACTATGCAGCTATAATATCGTTATCAGCCTATAAAGCTCGCAGAAACCTTGTAATTCCGCACTCGACCCTGCATTCTTCCCTCCAATCCGATCAAATATCTCGCCATGTGCCAAACTCCCCCATGTGCCAAACACGTGCATTCCTCTACAGTGGGCCTTTTGAACGATATCGTGAACGTCAGCATAGGCACACTATCGGAGGATCGTTCAACTATGACAACAACAACAACAGAAAATTAAAAAAAAACCACGCATCATTGAATATTTATAAACATAATTCAATAATAATCAAATATCACCTAATAAATCCCTTTAATCTCCGGCTTTCCCCGCCCTTCTCTCGCTCCCCCTCCTCCCCCGCGTATTTTCTAGTCCAACCTTCTCATTGGCCCATTTTGTCTCTGCACGCTTTTCTCCACAAACCTTTTGTTTTCATCTTCTTTCATCCTTTTAAAAAGAAACAACGCGTTTGGGAATTATGAAAGTAAGTCTATTTTTCCTCCAATCGTTGCTTGGTATTCTGCTTTCGTAATCATGGCTTTGTTGATTTGTTAATCCATTGTTATCGTTTGTTATCAGTTATTGGTAGGAAACCATATGATAAGCAAAACAATGCAATATAAAAGCCAAGCAAAGCCCCGGATTCTCAAAATGATTTCTTCTTCTTATTTATTCATTACCATCCAGTGACTAACACCAAGTTCATTTATAATCCCGACGTGGAAAAAGTAAACTCGAGGCTTTCGTTCTTGACCGCCGAATGTAAAGTTGACGCCGGCCTCGATTTATACACAACTAAACCCACAGGATCAGATAAAAAGCTTCAAAAAACAATCGCGGAGAATCTCGGAGAATATGAGTATCAATACATAACGGCATCTTCCGTTTCTCCGACATCGGCTGTTCCGATCATGTCTCCTCCTGATGAACATATGTTTGCATCCACAAAAGCTCGTAGTGTAGGAGCTTTTTCTCCTTTTGGTCCTTTGGATCAACGTGCTACCAGGAAAGCTTTTGCTTATGTTATCTCGATTCTGAACCAATCAGATCCCGATCATGATTTCTCGTCTTTGCATCCGGAAGATTTCAAGAAACTTGAGTCGGGAAGCCGCGCGGCTATGTCTGCATTCAATAATCTTCTTTATGGACTTGGAATATCAATTCCAAATCATTTATGGGAATTGTTGGATCAAGAAATGGACATGCATGACTGCTCTGTATATTATCATACTCCATCACCATCATATTTGGCAGATGAACCCGGAACCATGTGGGCTCATATGTGGTTTTTCTTCAATAAGCGCCGTAAGAGAGTGGCTTATCTTCATGTTCGAGCTGTTCGAAATCATTCTTCTCGATCTCCATTGGTTGGTGGATATTCTGCATACATGGGCAACAAAAACAGTCCAAGCAACGGGATAATTGATCGAGAAGAAGAAGATTATGATTTGAATGATGAACAGGAAGAAGAATATTATGATGATGTGGTTGGAGGAATGGAGCTGGAATGATATTTATTGAGTAACGAGTGACGAGAACTAACAGTGTAACATCAACATTTAGGACGTTTTTAATATTTAAGACTTGGATGACACAAATACGCGTGCTTTACATGGCATTTTTCGTGTATTTCGACCCTGATTACCGGCTTATCGCGACTTTCACACCAAATTTCCAGCATTTCACACGCGTTTCTCAGCATTTTCCTGGAGGTTTTACCATCTGCTTGGAGTTTTCACCGTCTACTTGGAGTTTTTACGAATTCCCGCGGATATTTCCCAACTTTCTCTATTTTATTCGGAGTTTTTCCGTGTTTCAGACATGCATTCCAGCACAAACTCCTCACTATTATACCTTCCACTCCACCGCATTGACCTATAAGTATCGCCTCCCTACACCAAATATCTCTGGAAACTCTTCCTCAAACTTCGTCGTACACTAACCTTCTGAGCATCAATAAAGCTATCAACAACCACTCGGATAGCTCTATCAACATCAAACTTGCTAACAAACTCACTTAATCGCATCTTAGCAAAGCTCTCAGCTATACGAATCATCGACTCCAAGTGTCGTACCGTGATAGGAAATGATCCTGTGTTCAACGATGCTGTTCGTAAATCGGCGTATAACGAACTGAGTTTGTCTCGATCCGCGTCCGTCAATCGAGGTCGGATCTTATGACGAGCATAGTAGATATACTTTTTCAGTAATGCTTGAGGTATAGGAGGTTCCTGACGAGCCAAATCTTCTTCCTCATCCTGTTCAGTGCTGTCTGGATGACTCTTACTATGCGACGAGACGACGAACCGAGCCAATTTCTCGTCCACTTCCGGATCAACCACGTCTCTCACAACACACATGATGTCAAATCGTGACAGAATCGGCTCTGTAAGATCCACGTTCTGAGAAAATGGCACCGAAACATTATATCGACCACCAATGGGATTGGCTGCTGCTATAATGGCTGCCCTGGCCTGCAGAGACGTCACAATGCCTGCTTTGGAAATACTAATGCTTTGTTGTTCCATGGCTTCATGAATAGATGTTCGATCCTGATCGTTCATTTTGTCAAACTCGTCAATCAAACAAGTTCCATGATCTGCCAGTACCAAAGCTCCTCCTTCTAGAGTCCATTCTCGTGTGATAGGATCTCTTCTTACCGATGCTGTCAAACCTACTGCCGAAGCTCCTTGACCTGTTGCAAATACTGCTCGATGGGCTGTTTGTTCAACGTATTTGAGAATTTGTGATTTGGCTGTTCCGGGATCACCCAGTAACAGGACATTGATATCTCCTCGAATGGAATGTTTTCCTTCGATATCTTTGGCAACTCCTCCAAATAAAGAACATGCAACTGCCGTTTTGATGTCACGATGCCCGAAAATAGACGGTGCAATTGAACTAATGACTTTCGATATAATCCGCGAATCCTTGGATAATTTCCTGATCTCTGCTTCCTCTTCCTCGGTGAAATTATAGTCATTGACAGATCCTGCTTCGCGTTTTTGCACCAGATTCGCTTCAATTACCGTTGCAAATACCGGGAATCCATTTTTGGCATTCAGTCCTCCGTCATAGGAGTTTTTATAGATGCCTGTCACGTCTACCTCCTCTCCTGGCTTAGCCACGTCGATAAGATCCCACAGCAAAATCACCTCACGATGCCGTGGTAATCGGCCTGGAGGAACTGAGCCCGGAGATTCCTGTAATGTAATCTTCTGGTAGTTTCTGTAGACGGTTTTTTCGGCATTGAGGATAAATGGCCCTCTACTCTGGCATCCCGAGCAGAATCCAATCTTCACTTCGGCATCACTATCCTGAAAATATGGGCCCAGCGTCATTCCACACTTGGGACAGTCGAATTTGACGTATTTCAGCTGAGGGAACACGCCTGTCCGTCGCGTCACCACTCCGCTGACGCGTATTAATGAATTTAGATGTGTTTCCCGGAGATTTCGAAGACTGAATGTGGTAGGCAAACCGGAGATTCTCACGTGGATTTCGCTGTGAATTCGTGAATAATCAGGATAATGCAACTCCACAGCTTCCATGGCTACGACGTCGAAGATTCTCAGCAATTCTAGCGGTGCTACAGCCAGAAAGTACGCCAAAGTCGCCTTTGCTTCAACCAATTGGGTATATACCACCTCAAGACTCTCGCTATTGACCTCACCCAACGTTCGAATACGATTTCCGTACACGGATCGACCGTTTTCATCGGTATATTCCAGCAAGAATGACTTGAATTCCTTGGCTATGGTCAGGTGAACAGCCGGCTGAGTCACCCATTCAGCAATCGAGCTTGCCTTGACGTCTGCCAATGCATCCATTGACAATGTTTCATTCATTGGGTCAATGTCATCGTCGTCTTCGTCCTCTGCTGCATCATCATCGTACTGATTACGTCTTCTCCTCATATGAGGCACGGCACCTGTGAATTCCTCGTCATCATCGTAATCAAGAAACGCTCCAGGTAGTCTATTTCGACCAGAAATTGCAGCGAATTCCCGATCACGTCGATTCAACTGCGCGTCGATTCGTCTTCGCTCTGCAATATCCACATCGTCGTAATCCCCTTCGTCATCAATGACGCGATCCCTCGTATCATATGCATCCTGAGCTTGATTGGCCTCATAATCTCGCGTCATGTCATCGCCAAACAAATCTTCCCCGGCCTCTTCTTCAGCCAATTCGTCCAAATCGTCGATTTCATCATGATGGACATCTTCCCCTTCCTCGTCGGTAAATGGCACTCCGGGCGGTGAAGAAGGCGGTAAATCTGGCGAAGACCTCATTCTTGAGTCCGGCTCATCATCCTCGTCATAATTTCGTTTTGGAGGCATTTTGGAGTGTTTTTGTCGTGGTGAATTCGAAGGGTTGAGGGAAGTTGAGGAGAAGACGCGTCGAGAATCAATTAATATTCCACTTTGGGAAATCACGTGAAGATTGTTCCGACAAGCAACAAAGGTGGTTTAAAACACAGGAATATGCTTGTGATAGAAGAAGAGGAGTTATAATGCAGAATGAGGTGCCTTATGGCCGAGCTATAATGCTGTTGTGACGTGTCTGTCGGCATGTATCCCCTGTTTTGGATGATTTTCTCGGCCATTTCACAATGAGATAGTCAAAAACTCTCGAATATTGTGCAAATGCCTTGAAAAATGCGTCTGAAATTCAATTCAGTTAATGCGTATAACTCCTCCTCACTCATATACCACCATGTATACCCCGTTCTTGACCATCTTGTACTCAACCAATCCCGGCGCACATTGACTCGAGAAAACAACCTCCAATGTACGACGCGTACCATCCGTGAAATCATATCGTTTGAGCACAATACGTTGATCAATGAACGATGCCCACTGACGGCCAAGAAGAGGCACTTTAGGCTGATCGCGTAAAGCTAGCCCGTTCAAATCCACCACCGGACTCGAAATAACATCTTGAGAAGTTGCATATCGTCCAGGAGAACTGGCCATACGAGCTGATGGCGATGACGACGAGTCTGGACGATGTCGTTTGATGTTGATGCCACTATCGCTACTGCTTTGAGCATCTAGTAGCTCATATGAAGGCCGTTTCCAGCCGGAAAACTCCGTCACAGTAGTCTCGTAATCATAAGAAACCCGCGAAAGAACATCAGGATCATTAGGATCTAATTGGCGGATAAACCTCTCCGATACCTGATTGGAACACACCACTGCCAGGTTATACTTCTCAGCCAAACGACGCAGAACTCTGCAAATGCTGGCCAATCTCTTTGACATGACTTCCTTGTAGTGACGAGTCAACTCGTTCTCCATTCGGCTATGTGAAGCAATGCTGTCAATGACAATTAGACCGGCATTTGTGTCTTGAACTATCTGAGGCAGCTGAAACTTCACCACGCGCTCGAAATCATCTTGATCTTGTGTAGTAATGCAATGAATATTATCGCCAGAAGGCATATGCAGCTCATTTAACTGGTATCTTCCCTGTATTCCCTCCAGAATATCCAGCATTCTCGGACTGACAAATCCCGTCTCATTGGACACATATATGGCTGATCTGCCCAAACCACCACAATTACTCGGAAGCTGAACACATAGACATAACTGAGTAAGCAGATTCGATTTTCCAGTGCCACTTTCTCCGGCAATTTCCGTGACGGATCTCGTATAAAATCCACCATTGAGTAGTTTGTCTAAGACCGTGTCTCCAGAAGTAAATACATCAGCAGTGGGAATTTCTTGCGAGATGTTTACTTTTTGATTTACATGGGCTTTGAATTTGTCTAGGAAGCCAGTAAGAAGTGCATTCTCGATCTGTAA
This sequence comes from Trichomonascaceae sp. B5901, assembly GCA_037040845.1. Taxonomy (NCBI): domain Eukaryota; kingdom Fungi; phylum Ascomycota; class Dipodascomycetes; order Dipodascales; family Trichomonascaceae; species Trichomonascaceae sp. B5901. Next base: position 151,354 of record JAXQHN010000011.1, on the reverse strand, counting down.
AGTGCTAGCTAATGGTTCTGGATCATCTTGGCTGAGGATCAGATCGGTGCACGTGATGGAATGAGCGTCAAAAGCTACAAATAGATCGTCATATATGGGATCAGAGAGCACGGGAATGTCAGGATAGAACTCATAAATGTCCATAGAGGGGCGTGGACAGTGAGAGGAGGCGGATAGTGGAGAGATGGAGAGTATGGTGAAGGAGAGAAGAAACGGAAGTAAGAGCAAGACAGGAGGGAAAATGGGAGAACTTTGCTGCAGTAGGAGTAATAATAGGCTTATAAAGATATAGACACTTGAAATTGGAAAATTTCTATATTTTTCATAGATCTACTGCGTTAATCATGAATATCACGTGACTAGTCACGTCCCACATCACATGACCCCGTCCATCTCCACCGAATCGCCCATTCCTCCGCCCTTTCTCTCCTCCATCGCGTTATATAAACGCCAAAATCCCCTGTTTTCAAACTTAACTTCTTCTTTTCTCCTTTATACCCCTATAACTTCACTCCGATCCTCTGCAAATCTCTCATTATGACTAAAAACACGGATAATAACTCCGAATCCATGACGGCTCAGGACTATATCGATCATCAGACAGAGCTGGAAGAGCAGGCGCGTACTCTAATGCCGTATGATCCTCAGCACTGCACGTTCCATGACGGATCAATTAGGCAACAGCTGTTTGTATGCCAAACCTGTCGGCTCAAGAACGGGAAACCTAATGCTGTTTGCTATTCCTGCAGCATTCAATGCCATTCGGACCATGAATTGGTGGAACTTTTCACCAAACGCGGCTTTTCATGTGACTGTGGAACTGAGCGTATGGGGTCGTTCGGCGCGTGTAATTTGCGCAAGAATTTCGACGCTTTGGATCGGCCAGAACCCACTAATGTCTACGGACACAACTTCGAAGGCCGATTCTGCTCCTGCGACATGACTTATGATCCTCTACGTGAAGACGGAATCATGTTTCAGTGTTTATGGGGAGATGCATGCAATGAAGACTGGTATCATGAGAAATGCATTCTGGGATTGGAGTCTGCACCCAAAAAGGAACCTTCTACAGCACCTATACATCCGTCGGGAGTCAATGTGTTTGACACTTTGGAAGATGCACATAGTGAGAATGTGAAGAGGCATGAAGAGGTAGAAGAAGAGGAAGATGACGACAGTGAGGAGGAGGACGAGGAGGAAGATACTTTGCCTGGACTTCCAAAAAAGAATGAAATTGCTGCATTTATATGTTGGAAATGCGTGGAGAAGCATAGGAAGGTTATGGATGTTGTAGGTGGAATGGAGAATGTGGCAGTGAAGGTCGAAAGGCCGGAGAAGAGAGAAACGGCCGAGGAGCCAGCGGACGAGCTTGAGGATGGCCCTGCAGCAAAGAAGGTAAAATTAGAGGAGAACGGGAATCCGGAGGCTGTACTGCAGGATAAAGCTGAAACCGCCACCATCCCTTACTCATTATTCCTCAAAAATGGATATCAGAAAGCCCTCTCTTCTAGCCAAAACCCTCGTATCACCAAACTTCTCGTTTCATGGCCATTTTTCGGCGAGGAAGAACAAGTCTACGAACCTCTTCCTGACGATGATGCCAATTCGTCTCTTTTAGATGCTGGTACCCGGGCTCTCAACTATATTCCTAGAGAACAAGCCCTCAGTGGTCTGGCAGCCTACGAGGTTATCAAAAGCCAGCTAAACAGCTTCCTGAGACCTTTTGCAGAGGAAGGAAAGGTGGTGACGGAAGAGGACGTGAATGGGTTCTTCGATAAGATGAGAGAAAGACAGGCAGCAGGGATGAATTGAGAATTAACGTGCAGCTTCGCCAGCTAATTGTCTCGTATCGCGACCATACTAATCGACAACCTCGAGTCTAGGAGGAAAACGGCATTTTCACGAGGTAAGAGTATCACGAACGACATACGCGCTTTTAGCTGGATGCACGCTCCACGCCACATTTCAAACGGCTCTACAAACTAATTATCGAATTCAACGCTATTTAATCCCCGACTTTTCTACTTACATGGTGCGTTCACACCGATATCAAACCTCCTATGCGTACTTGCTGTCCGATGTGTTCCCGCTATACCTTCGTAATCACGCTCTTGATCACTAGATAATCATCCAATCCGTACTTGGATCCTTCTCGGCCAAAACCCGACTCTTTAACTCCGCCAAATGGAAACGACGGCTCAGTCATAGCACCAGTATTAATAGCAACCATACCAACCTGCAATGCTTCGGCAACAGTGTTTGCTCGAGAAATGTCCTTGGTAAAGAAATAACCAGCTAGTCCGAATTCGGTATTATTGGCATACTCAATGGCTTCTTCGTCGGTCTTGAAAGGGATAAGTACTGCCAAGGGCCCAAAAGTCTCCTCCCGACATACCAAAAAGTCCGGAGTAGCATTTCCAATCACAGTAGGAGCAAAGAAATTCGGTCCAAGATCCTCTCGAGGCTTTCCACCCACCAGAATCGTCCCGTTTCTTGCTCGAGCATCTTCTACATGCCTGGTTACCTTGTCAATGGCCTTAGCATTGATCAATGGTCCCGTAGTAACACCTTCTTCAGTACCGCTTCCGACATTGAACGCAGAGACTTTAGTAGCAAGTTTCTCAGCAAATTCCTCATAAACATCCTCGTGAACATATATTCGATTAGCACAGATGCATGTCTGACCTGCGCCTCGGAACTTGGAGGCAATTGTTCCATCAACAGCTGCATCAACGTCTGCATCTCCAAAAATAATGAAAGGTGCATTTCCACCCAATTCAAACGAGACTTTCTTGACAGTAGACGATGCTTGGCTCATGAGCAACTTGCCTACTTGGGTCGAGCCGGTGAAGGTGACCTTCTTGACCAACGGATTCTCACACAATTCCAGTCCAATATCCTTGGTATGAGACATGGTTGGAACGACATTAATAACGCCTTTAGGAATACCAGCTTGTTCTCCAAGATAAGCCAGGGCTAAAGCCGATAATGGAGTCTCACTAGGAGGCTTGAGCACAGCAGTACATCCCGTGGCTATCACAGGGCCGACTTTTCGAGCAATCATAGAAGCAGGGAAGTTCCAAGGCGTGATAATTCCACATACTCCTACAGGCTGTTTGATGGTGTGAATTCGGCAATCAGTTCTCTGGCTCGGAATGACGTCACCGTAGATTCTCGGAGCTTCTTCAGCAAACCATTCAAAATAGCCAGCAGAAATGAGCACTTCAGCACGAGCTTCAGCCAGAGGTTTGCCGTTCTCGGCAGTCAGAATAAGCGCCAGATCATCGGCATTTTCATGCAAAAGAGCCGCCCAGTTGCGCAAAAGCACGCTTCTTTGTCGATTACTCAGCAATCCAAACGATTTCAAAGCTTTATCAGCTGCACTAATAGCCTTTACAGTGTCTTTGGAGGTTCCATCGGCTATTTCGGCAAGAAGATCACCGGTAGCAGGATTCTCGACGAAAAAGGTGTTATCAAGCTGAGCATTGACCCACTTTCCATTAATCAGCAGCTTATTTCTGACCAAATGAGGGTTTTTGAGCTTCGAAGCAAATGCTGTAGGGTTCGAATAGGTTCGTAGTTGAGCCACTGGACGCATATTGGCCAAGGGCTTCGAGAGGGCTGGACGAACACAGGCTTTATTCATACTAAAAGCCGGTTATGGTGAATAAACAACAGAGGTTGTGTAATATAAAGCAATACTAAACTGATAAATGTCGCTTCTACAGCGCTGAAATTGAGTAAGTTGATAAATTTAAAAGATGGAAACTAGGCAGTATTTATACCCGCTGAGATCGAACAATGACACCGGGTTAGCCGCATGGTGGGGAAAAAGGAGCACGGGATTGGATAGGAGGGGTCGGAGTTTCGCGGATTAGGCAGGGTAGTCAAGAGGAATAAAGACATATTTCGGGAGATGTAGGATAATTAATGGGATTTATCAAATATTTCATAATATCCGATTTGTTGTGTCGTTTAAGTGTGTTGTTTCTCTGCCGTTACGCTTGCTATGTTTTTTGGCTGTGTTTCTATGAGACCCGTGTAGACGACCACCGACCCGAGAAAACAGTCGTTCAACGAAACAACGCGGGTATAAAGCGGCTGGAAAGCGGCAGAAAACCCGAGTATACTACGGCAGAATAATCCGCAGAAACCCCGAGCGTAAAAACCCGAGTATAATCGCCTCAACGCTCATTACTAATATACTTCTATTTTTACAGTATATCGATGCTATTCAGACAAAAACCTATTTACAATTGCATCATGGAGTTGTAACGGACGAGCGATGACCTATGCGGATCAATTGAGCGTCACGTCGGTCTGTGCGGCGCAACGGTGCGATAACGCCCCGTCGACTTATCGCCCGGAGTTTCGGTCCACTCACTCAATTGTGCGCCCGACCCGTCGACTTATCGCCCGGAGTTTCGCGCACCTCACTCAATTGAAACTCCCGTAAATCCTTCCCGCGGCTCCTCCGTCTTCTCCGTCTTCGACAATGCCTCTTTCCAAACGTCGTTACCTTCTTCCGTCGTAATTGGTCCAAAACTCTCTGCAAATACCTCGTCATACCATTCAACAGGGACGGGCCGGATTCCTTCCTTGAGATAATCCGGAAGATCGTCCCAATCCGCCAAATTCTCCAGTGGGAATATCACCGTATCACACCCTGCACTTCGAGCTGCGACAACCTTGCTGCGAATAGCCCCAACTGGAAGAATCTTCCCTGCCAACGTTATTTCACCCGTCATTGCAATTCCTGGCTTAACTGCCTTATTCAGTCCAAGTGACAGTAATGATGTGGTCATGGTTACACCCGCAGATGGCCCATCCTTTTTGATGCCTCCTTCTGGCAAATGCGTATGTATATTAGCATGATCGAAAAACCGATTCTCTCCATATCGCTTCGTCATAAATGTCTTAGAATAGGTGTATGCTATCGAAGATGACTCGCTGATGGTTTCTCCAAGTAATCCTGTCCTCGTCACCTTTGGTGTGCTCTTACTACTTAGAGGTTGCTGTAAGACACTCTCGACAAATAATGCTGTTCCTCCAAGCGAATTAGCTGCAAGCCCCATGACAACTCCAGGCTCACAAGTCTCATATATTCTATCGTTCACTTTAACAGGAGGTCCCAAATAGCTCTTGACCTTATCGGTAGATATAATTATAGGCGTGCCCGAAGCAATAGTTCCATCGACCACTTCCAAAGCAACCTTTCCGAATATCTTTACTATCATTTGCTTTAAATTACGCACTCCGGCATCTGCTGTGTAATGCTTCACAATATGATCTACTGCATCACTGGTAAACGATATATCAACATTGTCAAGACCGCTTTCCTTCTGTGCCTCCTTGATTAGATAATCCTTGGCAATAATAGCTTTTTCGTAACGATCGTAAGCACTGAGCTCCATCAATTCCATTCTATCTAGTAATGGCCGTTGAATAACCGAAATATCATTCGCTGTGCAGATAAACAATGTCTTGGAAATATCAATAGGTGCTTCCAGATACACATCAAAGAATTTCTGGTTCTGTGCAGGATCGAGCACTTCCAGCAATGTAGCACTGACATCTCCATGAAGCCCAGTACGTCCTGTCTTATCGATCTCATCCAGTAAGATTACAGGATTTTGGGTCTGACATCGTTTCAATGCTTGAACAATAGCTCCTGGCAGAGCACCAACATAGGTTCTTCGATGACCCTTGATTTCAGAAGCATCATAAATACCACCAAGACTGATTCGTTCAAATTTTCTTCCTAGGGACCTTGCAATACTTTTTGCAATGCTTGTTTTTCCTACTCCTGGTGGACCGTAAAGGCAAATTATTCGGCCCTCCACCGAACCCTTTAGTTTTCCTACAGCAATGAACTCCAGAATCTTCTTTTTAACATCCTCTAAACCGAAGTGATCCTCGTTCATGATTTTCCGTGAATTGGAAATATCATAGGAATCTTCGGAGAAAATTCCCCATGGAAGCTGCGTCAACCAATCCAAATAAGTTCTCGAAACAGTTGCCTCACCAGAGTGCTCTTGAAATTCAAATTTGGAAATCTCGCTCTCCACAAGAGTTTTGATATCTTCTGGCATATTCAACTTAGACATTCGTTCCCGAAATGTGGCAATCAGCTTCTCCTTGCCATTATCATTGCCCAATTCTCGAGCAATGATCTTCTGCTGCTCATGAAGTAGGGCTTTCTTATGACGTTGAGTCATTTCAGTATTTAGAGCTTTAGTAATTTTATCATTGAGCTCAATACTGGCCAATTCTCGATTAATAAGATCCAGAGCTTTGATCAATCTGCTCTCGACATTCAAAGTCTCCAAGATCTGCTGGACTTCTGCGGCTCCAGAGCATGAGGCCGCACAGAAATCTGCAAGTTGCGAGGGATTCGAGTAAACGCCCCCGGAATGAGGAAATAACTTGGAAAACCGCTCCAAATGCAAGCGAACCACAAAACTGTTATTCGATAGCTGGTGCAAAGCATCGATGATTTTAGAGCATAGATCCTGGATATTCTTGTTCTCCACATCATAAGCTTCGTCCGATATGGGGACTACATTGTCCATCCATTGTACATTGATCTTATCTAAGGACGATATCTCATCAGATTGCTCGAAACTAGCCGTATCCAAGTTTGCAGGCACTTCAACCTCCTCGACCTTTTCCTTTTCGATCGGTAACAAAGCACCTTTCTCCACACGACATGTGGGATAAAGCGCAACATAAACGGTGGTTTTACCGTCTCTACCAACACTGGTTTCAATGGTTTCCACATGACAACTGCAACCAATGTCATAAGTTCGATCATTTTCAGTCAAAAACTTGGCCGAATCATTCTCGTTTCCTAAAAACACCACTACAGAGCGATCCCAGGACTTGTCACGATCTAGCTGGTTGAGGATCTTGATTTGCTCAGGCTCTGTAAAGGTGCAGAAGCCTCCTAAACCAGGAAAAAGCGGCCTTCTAGAGATAACAATTGGCACAAACTTCTTTTCTGGTGCAATGACCGTCTGATTCCCAGGAACCTTGGATGAAGACTTGCCCTTGGCTTTGATTTCTATTGGATCAGCCTTGGACTTCATATCCATGGGTTCACCAGCCTTATAGCGAGCAATTCCCGGCCGTTTTCGCTCATTTTTCTTAGGCTCAGGACCATCTTTACCAGGAGCCTTGGGATCATCTTTGTCGGCGTTTAACTTCCTGGAAGCACTGAAAAAGCGCGAATATGCAAACGCCGAGCGGCCAACATTTGATCCAGACCTCCAAATAGTCAGCTGTTCATGCCTCAAAGGTACCCGAAGTTGCCTTGAGATCATTCTGAGGAGGAAATGCAACCAAAAAAGTGAAAAAACCCAGAAAAATCAGATGATTCTAAATGATTCTAGCAGGCAAATCACGTGGAATTTGTGACAAATACCTCGATTCTAATGCTACAAATAAACAACAAAGAATCCTTCAAATGATCCGTTTAGTAGTATAATATGCAAAAATCCCGCCTGTTTCGATGCGTTGAGCCAAAACAAGTAGGAGGGATGAGGAAGGAAAGATGAATGCTGACAGATGAAGAAGTAGACAGGACAGGGGTTACCCGGGAGAGATTGTTGAGGGGACAACGGTGATAGCCGTGAAGAATAGGAACGAAACAAGGGATTTGATTGGTTGTTTTTGGTTGTCACGGAAGGAAATGTGGGAAAATGTTGAAAAATGGAGTTTTTAGGTGGTTTTTTGTTCATTTTTGATGGTAAGAGAGATTTATAGGTTTAGCGATAACCAGCACGTCAATAGCAAGATATCGTTAAATTGAGAATGATGTGAGTAATATTATTTCAGAAATGAATTCCTGGCCTCTTAAAATAGTATATTTGGTGTTTATTTGACCGTGCAAGGGTTGTAAGGACAGTTTTGCTGTTGGTCCCCTAATTGCTAGTTGATGTGAACAAAAAATAGGCGGAGCAAATCAGTTAATTGGGGAGAAATAGGTGGGAGGCATGCTTTCTGTGTCGCCCACAGTCCTTCGCCTGCCCATTTCGTCCCACCAACGAGCCAATGAAACCTAACGAGTTCCACTGGAACACCATTTTAAACGACAACACCTCTGACATTCAAGTAATGGCAAATTAGCCAATAAACGTCTTTATATAATAAAAAACACATTCAACTAAATAGTAATTACATAAACAGAATATCCTTTCATTTATATTCCTTCTTATATCAAGTAATCAGCAAGACCACTGTTTTATCTTCCGTCCCCATCTCTAATTAATCCGCTCCCCATAATCCCCCCTCGCCTCCCAACCGCTTCGACTCCTCCAACTTTCCCTCCCCCCAACCATTCTTAGATACACCGTGAAACATTGCGAATTCCATTAATTTCCTTCTATTTGATCTATCATTGGTTTTGAAATCAAATCACCTGGTTTCTAACTACATATCACCTTATTTGACCAGCAATCATGCTTGAATCTTTGGTTGCTTCGTTATTAAACCGATTTTTGGTAAGTAACAATGGAAACAATTGTACAATTTCTTGTATATTCTTTGTAAGATGACGTTTATTAACTATTATAGGGCTCTTATGTAAGTTTCCGTTCCATTTGAAACATTGTAAGCGGCGTTTAACTAACCACCAGGTCCAAAACTTCGATCCAAACCAATTGAATATCGGAATATGGAGTGGAGATGTCAAACTTCGCAATTTGGAGCTTAAAAGAGAAGTAAGTTTGAAAAATTCCCGCTATAAATTGACCCCATTTCTGACCTTTTAGGCCCTTGATAAGTTTAGATTACCTGTAAATGTTGTCCAGGGTCATCTGGGTGAGCTTGTGATGCAAATTCCTTGGTCGAATTTGAAAAATAAACCTGTAAAGGTCTTAATTGAGGACGTTTTTCTATTGGCTGAGCCTCGTTCGGAAGAAGAATACAATGAGGCTGAGGAAGAAGCCAGAGCTCAAGCGCTCAAGATGGAGCGCCTAGAGAACTTGGAGCTGCTAGAGCAAAGTCAAGCAACTGAAGGTCTTTCTCCTGAAGAAATCAAGAAAAACAAGTCTTTTACTGAGAGTCTGGTGACCAAAGTTGCCGATAATTTGCAAATCACCATCAAGAATATCCATATCAGATATGAGCATTCTTCTCCTGTTATGGGACATCCGTTTGCTCTGGGATTTGCCCTTTCTGAGTTGTCTGCAGTATCTACAGATGACGACTGGAATCCCATATTCATTCAAGATGAGACGGACATCACCAGGAAATTGGCTACTTTGAGTTCCTTATCTATTTATTGGGATACTGATTCCTCTTCTATCAAATCTGATGATAAAAACTTGGTTATTTCGCAATTCAAAAAGATGTTCGAGAGTGACAGCATTCCACATCAATATATCTTATGTCCTGTTTCTGGTATAGGTCGAATTGTGCTTAGAAAGTATCCTGTTGCTAATGAACCTATGACCAAGGCTCAGTTCGTCTTTGAAGAATTAGGACTTGTTTTCGACAGCGATCAGTATAGAGATGCTCTTTGGACGGCTGATCTCTTCAGATTTTACTCTAAGACTAAGGAGTTCAAGAAATGGAGACCCTTGGAATCGCCCCAGGAAAGCCCTCGTGCTTGGCTACAGTATGCTTCTAAAGCTGTCCTCAGCCAAATCCATAAGAGAAACCAACAATGGTCTTGGGATTACATCAAGAGCTGCTGCGAGAAAAGACAGAGATACATAGAACTGTACATGGCAAAGGCTACAAACGGTCAATTGGATGCAGAAAAAACCAAAGAATTGCAAGATTTGGAACATGACTTATCTTTTGACAGCATTCGATTATACCGAAGTTTGGCTAGAGCAAAGTTGAGAAGAGAAAAACGGGCAACCAAGCCTGTCAAATCCCAAGAATCCGCTCCTACACAAAAACAAAGCTGGTCTTCATGGATATGGGGCTCTTCTGAAGCAACTACTACTCCTGACGATCAGGTTACCATGACCGATGAACAGAGACAAGAATTGTATGATGCTATTGAATGGGATGGAGAAAAGGAAGCTCCATCTGTTGATATTCCTCAGGATCGTGTTACCTTAGAGCTGGAAACTGCCCTGAGAATGGGTAGCTTTCGAATCAAGAAAGATCCTCGTGGAAAAAACGAAGAGGTTGCCGCAATGTTGTTCAATGGGTTCAATGCGACATTCTCTCAACGTCCGGACTCATTCCTTACTACTATTGGCCTCCAAGAGTTCCAGATTGACGATAAATCTAAAGATACTTTGTATGAACAGGTTGTAACTGTCAAAGAAGTTACTCATTTTGACAATCATGACGACCATGAGCATCGTGAGGAAATTGTTCCAAAACCATCCAGTCAGAACGAATTCTTCTGGATGTCTTTTGAAAAGAATCCTTTGGATGGAAGTGCAGATTCCAATCTCTATCTGCGAACCAGAAGTGTTACTATATTCTATAATGCTAAGTTCATTGAGAATATTGCCCGCTTTTTCAAGCCTCCTAAAACTCATCTTGAGACTATTGGTGCTATCATGAACGCTGCAGGAGCTACTGTTGAAGGTTTACGTGAACAAAGTCGCATAGGTCTTGAATACGTGCTAGAGGAACATAAGACAGCCAATATTAAGTTGGATCTTCAGGCACCTCTTATTGTACTGCCACTGGACTCTAACAGTAAAACATCGCCCTGTGCTATTATTGATGCCGGTCATGTTAGTGTCTTGAGCGATCTCGTGAAGAGAGAGGTTTTGGAAGAGGTTAGGAACAAGCAGCATCAGAAGTACACGGAAAATGACTGGAAACAATTGGAATCTCTCATGTACGATAAGTTCAATTTGCAGCTTCATGATACTCAGATTCTGATTGGACCAAATGTTGGCGATACAATGAGAATCTTGAGCACGAATGATTTGAATAATCCTGCTTATGTTCTGGGAAAGGTGAACATGGATTTCCTTGTCGAGATATCAATTCTCCCCGATGCTACTAGTCTAACAAGATTTAGAGTATCTGGAAGATTACCTCTCTTTAAAGCAAGCATGTCAGATAAGAAGTATAAGGTCATGATGCAATTGATTGACAAGGCCATTCCTGATATCTTTGGAGATGATGACAAACATGATGATCAGCATTTGAATATTTTCCCTGATTATAATAACCAAAGCGTTTATGATCACATTGATTCTGACGATGAGGATGAGAAGCCTCCTCCTTCAACTGCTTCTGGAACTACAGCTAATGTTAATTCTGCGACCGAACAAAAGATCTTCGAATTTAAGTTCGATGTTGATAAGGTAGAGCTTGCCTTATATCGATGCACTGATGATGAAACATTGGCTGAAGAGAGTTTGGTGGATATGATTCTGGAAGGATATTCAATGGAATATGTTTACAGACAGCTTGAAATGAACGCCAAAGTGAAGCTAAGACGATTGAATATCGAGGATTTTGTGGATAAAACAAGTTTGCCTGAGCTTCGAAGAATCGCAACATCTGACCCCGTTGATAGCTTCGATACTTCAAATGGTGAAAAGAACCCCTCATCATCGACAACCTCTCTGCTGCCCCAGGTGGATGATCTTTTTGAAGTCAATTATAAGCGAGTCAAAAGAGCAGCTACTGCTGGCACTGAGAACGAAATTGCTGACCAGGATGTTGAAGTTTCCTTGTCGACGATTCAATTTACTGTGGCTCCCAAGACTTTTTTGACATTGCTGGACTTTATTATAACTACTTTCACTACCCCGGCTGAGCAAGAACCTGCTGCTAGTGAATCAGAAGAAAGTTCTCAGACTAATACTACCGTTTCAGCAGCTCCTGGTGGAGAGATCGATGTTCGAGTCAACCTGAATAGTATTGTGGTGATTTTGAATGATGATGGGATAAAGTTGGCTACGCTCCGATTAGGTGAGGCTGTTGTGGGCGTACGCCTAGTACAAGAATCCATGAAAGTGAGCTCAAGAATCGGTTATTTTGCTTTGAATGACGATATGAATGAAGGATCAGTTCGGGATTCTATGCTACGAGAGCTGATAAGCTTCGAGGGAGATGAGTTGGCCGATTTCAAGTTCGAAACTTACGATAAAAATACGAAATCATCTGAATATGACAGCTCGATCTATTTCCACGCCGGCTCATTGAAGGTGAATGTTGTAAACGAGCCTATGACAAAAATCGTTAACTTCTTATCTCGTTTCAATCAGATGAAGGCACTATTTGACTCGGCTAGACTGGCAGCTATGAATCAGGCTGCTCAGATAGAAGCTGCGAGTAAGATGCATTTTGATGTTCTAGTGAACACTCCCATTGTTACATTTCCCAGGCCAAGTCTGTCTACTTCGGGTGAGGAAAAGTGTGATACTATTACTGCTAATCTGGGAGAATTTTATGTCAATAATGAAATCAGCGGACATAGGATTGATGATCAGCTCACGGTAGCGGTAAACAATATTCAAGCCGGTATAAGATCTGTGAGAATGACATCTTACTTCCATTTTGGAAATGGCATTGAGCAGGAGCTTGAAATTCTCGACAACATAGATCTGATCTTCGATATTGTTTATACCGACGAATATTCCGACATGAAAGTTCCTAGACTGAAAGTTACCAGTACCTTGACAGATATCAAGATGAAGCTGACAGATGTACAGTTTCAGTATCTGCTGTATTTGTTAAACACTGTTCCTGGAATATTCACAGGATCAGTTGGTATGAATGATGAGGAGGTCGGGGAACTCGAACAAGAGCTACGAATCAATAAGAGGCTGACATTGCACAAATCTTCTGAGCGACGAACTTCATTGACTAAGGTGGAGGAGCCTGAGCCTGTGGCTGTTTCGTCCAATGATAACGTGGACTTCCACTTCAATGTGGAGACCATTGCATTAGCACTTTATGCTGATACTCAAGGAATTGAAGTTGATGATATTGAGGAACATACAATCTCACTATTTTCAATGAACGATTCTGCAGTTAAGTTTATTATGCATGGAGACAACTCAATGGAGTCTGATTTGCATATCCATTCTTTGACTATTAGTGACACAAGGAAGAAGAAGGACAGCAAATTCCCGGAAATAATTCCTCCAGTCAATCATGAGGAGCATCAATTTATGTGCCGCATCACAAGAAACGGTTCCGGAAAGCGAACAGATGCTATGCTGACAGTTGATAGTCCTCGTATGATACTGGCTCTGGATTATTTGTTTGCAATCAAAAATTTTGTTGATTTTGGAACTTCGAATTCGGAACAGGATAACTCTGTGGACGTCTTCAATGACAATGCGGAGGTATTCAACTCCCAGGTGTCTTTATACACTGACGACGGAGCTAATCTGAACGAAACGCCTGTCGTCACTGAAGAGGAAGAGCCTTCGAAGTTCTTTTATAATCTTAATGTTATCGACGCTTCGCTTATAGTACTTGCGGAACCTGAAAATGACGATACCGAGGCCCTTGTATTCAAGACTGAGCAGTTGATATTATCGCAGGGTGAAACAATGTCTCTATCAGTCAGTAAAATAGGCATGTTTCTGTGTCGAATGACCCAATTCAATGGAACGAGATTGAGAGTTCTCAACGATTTCTCTATTTCCGCTTCTCTTGATGATCGTGCCTCGCGTGAAGCCCACAAGATGACTACTATACAAATCGCCGTTGAACCCATAGTGCTCAGATTGTCTGTTCGAGATATCTTATTGGCATCCGTGATCATGAGTCGAGCAGCCAAACTTTCACAAACACAGCAGCCACAGCAGACTGGTAACGAGACACGCGATCGCTCTGACAGTCTTAAGTCAGGTGCGGAAACGAGCCGCAAAGGCACGACAAGCCATGCTCGAAAAACTTCACTTTCTACCAAAAAAGCGATCAAGGCAGAGCCGGAGCAGAGTAAATTGGTGATTCAAGGCGAAGAATTGACAGCGGACATTGACGGAATGAGGTTGGTTATAATTGGTAGAGCCCATGAATTGCCGGTCATTGATTCGTGCGTGAAGCCATTTTCCATCACAGCTAGAAATTGGTCATCAGATTTGCAGATTGACGCTTCAACAGAAATGTTCTGTAACATATTCAATATTTCTAAAAGCGCCTGGGAGCCACTAATAGAGACATGGGATGTTGGATTTCATTTTTCGCGATCTCTTGCTGAACATAATACGTTCGTTGACGTGTTCAGTCGAAAGCTGATGGAGGTTACTATAACTTCACGAACAATTCAGACTATTTATAATTTGTTGGATTATATTTCAAAGGAAACTAGTGATGACGCGGTGAAACCTCGTGAAACGAGTGCGCCTTATCGTCTCAGGAATGAAACTGGTTATAGTTTGGAGGTCAGTGCCGATACGAATGAAGAAAATCCGAGAACTGTGACTGTGGAAGACGGTGAAGAAGCTCCTTGGCAATTCGTTGATTGGCATGAACTACGAGAGAATCTAAGCACTGATCAGTCTCAGGTGAAACTGAAAGTGCGCCTTTTGGACTCTCCCTTCGACCCAGTGACTGGTATCTCAGTCACCAGTATTGGCGAGCAACTGCATATTCTTTCGCCTAGAAGCTCTAGAGTCAGCCATCGATTGTCATGTGAAGTTTTTGTCAGGGATTACATGAAAGTCATCTGCTTGAGGTCAACTTACAATTTTGTCAACGGAACAAATGTTGATCTACAGATTGCTGTCGTACCTGCGGGAGAAACTGATCTGGATGCTCCCAAGAAAGCTCTTTGGACACTGAAGCCGAAGGAGTCGCGCGGAATTCCTATTTCCTATCTACAGGAGGATGTTATATTGGTTCGGCCGGATGAAAAATTTGGATATCAATGGTGCTACAATGGTATATTTTGGAAAGATTTTGTGTCGAAAGAAGCTACTGCTTCCTTGACCTGCCAATCATCAGTTGATCGCAAATCTTTGTATTACATTCAAGCCGATGCGAACTTTGATCCTGCTGTGCCATTATCTCGGCTCTATCCATATATGACAGTCGTTTTGAGTGCTCCTTTGCAGATAGTCAATTTGCTACCATTCGATTTTAAGTATCGACTCTATTGCAAAGATACTAAGAAAGATTGGTTGAATGTTCTGAAAAAGGGCGAGACAAGCCCTGTTCATGTTGTTAGTCTTAAGCAACTGCTGTTATTGAGTGTGGAACCAAGCGAAGCAGGATACGAAAGAACTGAATTTTCTGTGATTAACACCAACAATTCGGAAAAATTTAAGCGAGAGGAGACTCTTTTGACACACCGCTCGAGGGATGGTCAGAGATTGAGATTTGGCATTCATTATCATCAGCCCAAAGGACAGACCGGTTTTCATGTGGTAGTTTACTCCCCGTACTTGGTTTTGAACAAGACGGGCCTGGACTTGCAGGTTTCTACTAGACTAAATAAGGCTATTTCAAAGGTTAGAACGGAAGAGTTGGAAACTCAAGGTTCAGAGGAGCAAGCCCACATTCGCAGTGCGTTGCCTCTGATGTGGTCGTTTGATAATTTCACTAGCCGTTCAAACAGAGCGACGCTGCGCATTGCCGATTCACAAACTAGTCAACCACTCAGTTTTGAAGCTTTGGGAACTTTGCAGCAACTGGCAATTCCACTCAAACATGGTCAATCTAATGTCCACGTCGGAATGGATATCTCTGAAGGAAAGGGTAGATATAAGTTGACCAAGATAGTGTCAATTGCACCTAGATTTGTTTTTGTTAACAAACTCTCCGAGACAATCACTCTTCGAGAACCAGATGCATCAATTGAAGACTCTATCACGGTTCAGAGCGGTCAAATTCGACCGTTGTATTATCTGAGAAAGGATAATACTAGAGTCATAGCTTCATTGCCGAATTCTAAGAGCCAGTGGTGTTCTCCATTTGATATTAATAGTGTCGGAACGACCTATGTGAAGTTATACCGTCCTAGCAAAGGGTTCTTATTGCTTAAAGTCGATGTTTTGTTGGAACAGGCAACACTATTTTTACACTTAACCGACGCTGAGAAGAAGTGGCCTTATTCTGTTAAAAACTTCACAAAGCATGATTTCATATTCTATCAAGCGAATCCTTATGTTGATGACCAAGGCGTGGAGCAAACACCTCATCCAGCATTTACGCCAATCAAATACAAGATTCCTAGCAAGAGTGTGATGCCATATTCTTGGGATTTCCCGGCAGCTTTATGTAAAGAGCTGGTTATTTCCTATGAGGACCGTGAGAGACAGGTGCAGCTAGCTGAAATTGGAAGTTTAACACCAATGAAATTGCCTCGTACTGCAGACGTAGGGGGAAGGTCTTCCATTGTCTCTTTAGATGTCGTTGCTGACGGACCTTTGGTAACGTTGGTCATATCTGATTATAATGCTGAAACTTCGATGTATCAGTTGCATCGCCATGGAGGATCAAGTGCGAATGTTAGTTCTATTTCTCAACAGACAGATGCTTTTGATGTGGTTGGGCAAGACGATGAATCAGAGTATACTATGAATGTCAAATTCAGCTTTGAAGGAGTAGGAATATCTCTGATCAATCGAAAGCCTAGTGAATTGTGTTATATTACATTGCATGGATTTGAAACTCATTTCAAATCGTCAGAGCTTTATGATACCTTTTCAATGAAGATGAAATGGATGCAAATTGATAACCAGTTATTCGGGGGAATATTTCCAGTGATATTATTCCCCTCAGTTGTGCCAAAATCTTCGGAGGAAATGGAGAGTCACCCGACATTTTCAACGTCTATTACCAGAGTTCGAGATGACAGTCACGGTGTGCTATATATTAAATATGCCACTGTTCTTTTGCAAGAGATCACGTTTGAGATGGACGAAGATTTCTTGTTTTCGCTCATTGAATTCATTAACATTCCTATGCAAGAACAGAAGGATATTCTGTGTGACCAAAGTTTGCAAGTTCCTCAGCCTATAAAGGATAATAGTGGAGCTGATATTTATTTCGAGGTTTTGCACATTCAACCTGCTCAAATGGATCTGTCATTTGTTCGAACGGAACGAATCAACGTTGAGGATCGGCCATCTTCTGATAGCTCATTGACATTCTTCTTCAACGTGTTGACAATGGCTATTGGAAATATCAATGATGCTCCAGTCAAACTGAATGCTCTGCTTCTGGAAAATGTACGAACACCTCTTCCGTTATTGGTTCAGACAGTGCGTACTCATTATAGTCAAGAATTCATTTATCAGGTTCATAAGGTTCTTGGCAGTGCTGACGTGCTCGGAAACCCGGTGGGGCTGTTTAACAATATCAGTTCGGGCTTTATGGATATGTTTTATGAACCCTATATGGGATATATCCATAGTGATAGACCTCAAGATTTGGGTATTGGTATTGCCAAGGGAGGTGCTAGTTTCCTGAAGAAGACGGTATTTGGATTCAGCGATAGTTTTGCTAAATGGACAGGTTCTATATCCAAGGGTTTGGTAGTTGCTACTATGGATGAAAAGTATCAGAATCGACGTCGAATGCAGAAAAGGCGAAACACACCTCAGCATGCTCTGTTTGGACTTTCGAGCGGTGCAACCTCGTTGGTGGATGGAATTTACAGTGGCTTCAGCGGTCTGGCAATATCACCTCTTGAAGGGGCTACCAGGGATGGAGCATCTGGATTCTTTAAAGGACTTGGAAAAGGATTGGTTGGCTTGCCTACCAAAACAGCCATTGGTATCTTTGATCTGGCCAACAATGTTAGTGAAGGAGTAAAGAATACCACCACAGTATTTGATGGAAATCAAATTGCTCGTATTCGTATGACTCGTCTGATTGAACATGATGGAATAGTTCGGCCGTATAATGAACGAGAAGCCATTGGACAACTATGGCTCAAAACTGTCGATGATGGCGCATACTTTAACGACGAGTATTTGGCTCATGTTGCTATGAGTAAAGAGGGTATTGTTGTCATCGTCACGTTCAGTCGTGTTTTGATGATGAGTACAGCTAAAATCACATCGGAATGGATGGTTGTTTTCAAAGATTTACAAACCATTGTCATGGAAAGAGCAGGCATTGCACTCATATTACGTGGAGGTCTTCAAGGTCCTTTCATTCCTATTCCAAGTGTTGATAGTCGAAAGTATTTGTATAAGGAGATTGGAACGGCTGTGACGGAGTTCAACAGGAAGAACCAGACGTTGAGTTGAGAACTAAAAGTATAAGAGAACAAAAGTATAATATTAAAATAATGCAAATATTGAGTTACACCGGGATCATTTCCCGATTGGGCAGCGTGTTCAAACCGGGATGACTTCCAATTTCGGTACTGTTATCCCTCGAGAATTCATTGAAGAAACAAACTTTTCGGGAATTTCCACTTTTTCTCCTTCAAGTTGAATGCTGTCACATGATATATAGCCGTCAAGAAGTCGAATAGCGACTTTACCGTCGATATAGGCGTAAGCTCCGACGTTCAATTGAGGTAGATCGTCCATTTGGCTGTGATCCATGACCTTAAGTCCACGTAAAATGACCCGTTTATAAACCGGATCAGCACGTTTCTTGCGCTTAGGTTGACATTGCTGAAAACAGTGTAATGAGCCGAAAACCCTGCTGGAAATGGCTGCTTTTTCGACATTCCAGTTGGTCGGATCTAACATAGAATCACGTGACTCGAGCTTTGGAGCATAACTGCTCGGATATTTCGCCGAAACAGTCCATTTCTCGATATCAGTAAATCTTTGTTCTTCGAGAACTTTGACCAGTCCTTCAGCTCCAATTGGACCCAGTTTGTCTCTTAGAGAAGCAACAGTCTCGTCCTGGTCCACTCGTACAGGGCTACTTTGGTAGAGAACGGACCCCCGATCAAATCTCGTAGGATGCAACGTTTGTACTGAGACTCCCGTATATGGTATTTTGTTCAATAACGCGTACTGAAGCGGAGATGCACCTCGTAGTTGAGGCAGGAGCGACGGATGAACATTGAGTCCTCCATAAGCCAGAGAAGCCAGAAATCGTCCCGGAATCAGCTTTCCGTACGAGACAGCAACTGCCATATTATATCCATTGTCTGCTAGAGCCGTTATATCACCGGAAGATTCTGCTCTTCTTATAGGAATTGCGTTTTTAGCCGCATAATGAGCCGTCTCGGCATCTCGAACCGTTGATCTGCCTCTTCCTGTGCCTTTTGGCGGCCTTGTAATAAGATCAAGAGCCTCTATGTTACATTTGGCACGTGATGTATGCAGAGCGGAAAGAGAATACACGCTGAAAAGATCAGTTCCGAAAAAGGCTATGCGAAGTTTCATGAAGAGCGATGAGTAACTATTGATCTGATGAGTAATCGGTTAGGGAGGCTTTCTACGGTGAGAAGGGGTGGAAACAGCTATGAAATGAGATATATAGATGAATAATGGATGATAAAAACAATCATGAGAAAAAACCAAGTAAAACCGCGCTCTATTGGTTGATTGTATCGACTTTGTTGTTAAATCTGACAGGTCAGATTTCTCCGCGCACATCCCAATTAGGCAATATTACGAACATTACCCGGAAGTCTCTTAGATTCAATAAATTCTCAATATATCCTCAAGCTGTATAAATTATAACCATTTCTCTTTTATTTATATCTCTCACCTCTTCCCCCTTCAATAACTCGCTACTCTCACTTCTCCTCTCCCCCTCCTTCTCATCAATCTCCTAAAGTTTGTGGGAACAAGGATTACCTCTTTAGAACAGACCCCACTCATTAAACATGGAGAATCCACGCTCGGATTTGCAGCGAATGGGCTCTTTAGTAGCCTGTTTCTGTGGCGGTACGTATAATTATGTCAGATAAGTAAGTTTTGTCTAAGTCACGTTATTAATATCCAGGTCTTGGTGCTGGTACCTTATATCTATATTCGGCATATTCACCTCAATTGGCGTCTCAACTCAACATATTGGCCGTTCATATGTCTCTTATAGGGATGGTTGGAAATCTCGGAATGTGTTTTTGTGGTCCTTTGGCCGGTATGATCACCGACAAGTATGGACCGTCTTTACCCCTGGTTTTCGGAGGAGTTCTTACTTTTGCCGGATACTGGATAGTTCGCATCTGTTATATATCTCATATTCCTTCTGTACCTATTCTTTGCATAGCCCTACTTCTGGTTGGAATGGGCAATAGTTTCACCTTTTCTGCCATTGTTAAATGTGCTGCCCTGAACTTTCCCCACATGCGGGGCTTTGCAACCAGTGTTCCTATTGCAGCTGTGGGTTTAAGTGCACTTTTTATATCGTCAATCTACAAGGTTGTTCCAGTAGGACGAAATGCCGCGGATGACCAGGAGAAGTTGCTGAGCGCGTTGTGTTTTGTGCCGACGTTCCTGGATATAGCAGTATTTCCATTTGTTCAAGTCGTGAGATCTGGCTCGATTAAACCAGAAGTAATTGAGCTGGAAAATATCGGCGGATTTAATGATCGCCATAGAGAAGACAGTAAGGTGGATATTCATGGAACTAAGCTTATCACGTCGAAGCTATTCTGGACATACTTTGCCATATTAGGATTCATGTCGGGAATCGGACAAATGTTTATATATTCGTGTGGATACATTGTAAGAGCACTGGTCATTCATAACAATGGAAATGACAAATCTTTTGGTGATGTCAATGCTTTGGTGACATCTTATCAAAACCTCCAGGTACGTCTGATATCTCTGACGAGTTTTGGAGGAAGACTGTCCAGTGGGATTCTGACCGATTATCTCAAGTCCAAGGGATTTTCAAATCAGTATGCGTTAGTATTAGCGGGTCTAGTACTAGTTTTAGGTCAGATAAGTGGTCAACATACTACTACACCTGACGAGGTCTGGCTGATGTCCTGCTGTACAGGATTAGCCTATGGTATGATATACGGCAGTTATCCTGCCATTACTAGTGATACATTTGGTATTAGACATTTCAGTCAAAACTGGGGATTATTGGGCATAGCACCAGTGCCAGTAAGCTACTTTTTTAATATGTTGTTTGGACGGGTTTATGATAGCCATAGTCATCATAATGCGGAGGGAATATGTACAATGGGGGCAGATTGCTACAGGGAGATGTTTGTATGGAGTACAATGGCGGCGATTTTTGCAGTTTTGCTGGTAGGAGTGGCCATCAAGGCGAGAGAGAGGAAGGCAAGGAGTGGGGGGATATGAGGGCTTTATAAGGGAGTGCTACATATTGCCAGTACGGTGCTTAATATTGATATTATTGGCATATCGGCACAATGGGATATTATCATTGGCGATGCAAGGCGTTTTGGTATGAAATGACAGCTAAGGGCCATGGTTGGAGATCATAGGCTGTCTGCTCAAGAGATGATATGACATATCGTACAAACGATAATTGCATGACTTTAATTCTCCTGATTATTTGCAATTACCCCAGTGTTTTCTCCCCCTTGTATGTCTGCCTGCCCATCTTTGCCAGATCTCAACATTTTAGATACACGATAGGGCCTAGAACTCTATCATAGACAAGGCCACGATATACGACGGTTGCATCACACCACGGCATATTTTCAAGATATTTTAGGACAACCAGAGATATTTAAGAATGCAATTGGACATATTTATCTATCACATGACAATACAATACATTACATCTCAAACATGATAAATTAACTCAATCCTCGCGCGTCGTTCTCCTACATAGCTCACAGTTACCGCATTTGGCCTATCGCGAGGCAAATCTCAGAACAAATCTGACCACCACATGGAAAAATAGGCCGGAAAAACTGGAAGGAAGAGGGGGATAGAATAAAAAGAATAAACAATAAAACCGAAATAAAACAATAAAGCCAAAAAAAGCTTGCAAGTATTGCCATTGCCAAAAATAGCCCCCTTCTTTTCAAGTCCCGTGCCTGATTCCCCATCACGTGCAGCCCTCCTACATATTCCGTGAGGCTGGCTGCTTCATCTAATATCCTACAAACTATAATATAAAACCTAACTATATATAAAACCTAACTTAAATTTGAAACTTGTGCTATTACTTGCATTCTCTAACCGACTCTGTCAGATGATATCCTCTCAGGGTTAACTCATCTTGCCAAGTTTGAAAGCAAATTTGTGTTTGCGGTTACATGACTATTTTGGGAAATATTTAAAAGAAAAAAAACCACGTTGTGAAAACGCTGCTTTTCCCATCAACCACCCTTTTTTTAATAACACATTCGTTTTTTCCATTCAAACCTGGATTTTTCTCGATTATATTTATATTCTGATATTTACAAATGAAAGGCTTAATTCTTGTCGGCGGTTATGGTACGCGTTTACGTCCTCTAACGCTCACTATGCCTAAACCCCTGGTGGAGTTTGGAAACAAACCCATGATTCTGCACCAGGTCGAAAGCTTGGCTGCTGCTGGCGTCAAGGATATTGTTTTGGCTGTCAATTATCGTCCTGAGGTCATGGTTGCTACCTTGAAACAATACGAGGAGAAGTACGGCGTCAATATCACGTTTTCGGTCGAAACCGAGCCTTTGGGTACTGCAGGACCCTTGAAATTGGCTGAAAAGGTCCTTGCTAAGGACGACAGCCCCTTTTTCGTTCTTAATAGCGATATCATTTGCGATTATCCTTTCAAGGAATTGGCTGATTTCCACAAGGCCCATGGCGGTGAAGGTACCATTGTTGCAACAAAGGTCGAAGAACCTTCCAAATACGGTGTCATTGTTCATAAGCCGGAATCCAGCCAGATTGACCGATTTGTTGAAAAACCCGTTGAATTTGTTGGAAACCGAATCAATGCCGGTATTTATATCTTGAATCCTTCTGTCATTGACATCATTGAACTCCGTCCAACCTCGATTGAAAAGGAGACTTTCCCTCAGCTGGCTTCCAAGGGAACTCTCCACTCCTTTGATCTCGAAGGTTACTGGATGGATGTTGGTCAACCCAAGGACTTCTTGTCCGGAACTTGTCTCTATTTGACATCATTGGCCAAGAAGCAGCCCCACCTTTTGTCTGCTGCTGATCAGCCTTATGTTCATGGAGGCAATGTCTTGGTTGATTCTACCGCTAAAATTTCTGCTGATGCCAAAATTGGACCTAATGTTGTCATTGGACCCAATGTTACTGTCGGTGCCGGTGCTCGATTGTCTCGAGCTGTTGTATTGAGCAACTCAGTCATCAAACCCCACGCCTACGTCAAGAGCTCCATCATTGGCTGGAACTCCACAGTCGGCAAATGGGCTCGTGTTGAAAATGTCTCAGTTCTTGGTGACGATGTCGAAGTCAAGGACGAGGTTTATGTTAACGGTGGACGAGTTCTTCCTCATAAGACCATTGCCGGCAATGTTGAGAAGCCGGAGATTATCATGTAATTAGGGGGAATGGACTTTGGGGAAATTTGATGAAGTTTGATAAATGTTGACTGACTATGGACATATATTGCCGGAAATTGACATATATAATGTCTTGCAATTGACATAAATTGAATATATCATATCACATGTAAGTTAATATAGCGAATAACGCATTATAAACATTGGATTGAGGGTCTCTGATTGGTTATTATACCAAATTGCCCTATCACCGCCCGTTACCCGGCCTCAACTCCATTACCCAATTTAGCCATCTCTCACACTTCACACCTTCAACAATGAGCTTCAATCGAAGCGAAGTGCAAAATTACTTGCAAGACGGCTATGAAAAGGCCCTTAAGCAAGCTAATCAGTCCTCTTCAACTGGTGAGTATTTGAATATAAGATTGTACGTTGTAGTGTGTTGTTGCTGATGTCTTCTCGTAGTCGTCTATAGAGATAGCAGCGGAGGTTGGAAAAGTACCAGTGGTCGAGGCCCTACGAAATCAAATTTATTAGGAGAGATTTCTAAGGGGTTACAGAAACTAGAAAATGGAGTTTCGAAGAAATAAAATAGAAGAACGTTGAGATAAAATGTTGCTGGATAACATAATAGTAATAATAGAAGCAAATAATTGCATAAAACATCAGTATCGTGAGATTCGTCGTATGATATAATATATAAAGATGATCTATGAGGTTTGTTTGAGGAGGTTCTAGCCTTTACGTCGAAGAGATCGAGGAGGTTCAGTAGACGAGAGCAGCAATCGAGTACAGCATATCGAATGCAGCAGACGAATGAAGCAACCGAATGCACCAATCGAGTAGAGCAATCCACAGTGACGTGTAATGATCCTAGTGACTATAAATACAACAGTAATAAGGCAGCGGTAGCTGACCACCCCTCTCATATAATATCCTCCTCCTCCATTCCTCCAGGCGCCTTCAGCATGTTCGGCAGTCGAACCTTGATATTCCTATTCTTCACCTTATGCAATTTCCTTCGAGCAACCATCACGGGAACGCTACTTTTCTCTAGAATGTAGTTCGAAAACGACCCTAACAAGACTCCTTTGAGTGCTGAACGACCTCTTGAACCCAAAATCACCAATGTCGGCGAAATATAGTCTATAAACTCCGTTATAAGATGACGCGGATTTCGTGTGTGAAGAACTTCTATAACCACATGCACTTGGAGTCTTGTTTGGTTCAACAGCCCTACAATCTGCTCAGTGATTCTCTGGCATACATCTAATCTTTCGCCTTCCTGAGCCGGTGCTGGATCTTCTGGTCTGTCGTCAAACGCATAAACTGCAAAGAGAATGCTTCCGTCTCTGATAATTGTTCCGATAGTCCATTCCATGGCATTGGCGGCTTCAGGGGACAAATCAGTACACACAGCATAACTTTTGATTTTGGCAAGCTCATGCTCATCCAGCTCACCCATCGGCTTCAGATTGCCTCTTTCAATAGTGCGATACATGCGTTTGCCGTCCTGATCGCTACATATCTGGCTGATTTCCGTCACCAATGATTTGGCCTTCTCGGCATCTTCAGCCTCCTCATCGACTCCAGTATAAGGAATATCATAAGCCAATTTCCCATCGGTATTGAAGGCAGTCGCAGGATATATCATTTTCTTTCGAAATATCTCATAATTGTATACATCTTCCGGAGTTAAGTCCGGATTGACTTCCTTATGGCCCTTCACAGCAAACGAATCCTTGACCAAATCCTCTCTATGTTTCGATTTCACCTCTACAGCCGCCGGAGTTTCTTCATCTTCCGTTTCCGATTCCAAACTGCTTGAATCAGATGATTCACTGCCAGACTCCTCATCTTTGGTTAAGCGCCCCATTGACTCAGTATCGGAAGCCCATTTGCTCTGATCCGAGCCAGGATTGAGATCCAAATTACCCAATTGAGGCATCTTGCCATCTGACATGTCATGCAAATAAGTTACAGTAATGCTAGGAGATTTTCTGTCTGTTTTGGACTGATCAGTGGAGATATCTCCGATCGATCCCGTTGTAGCTTTCTCCGATGGTTGATGAACATCTAACTTCCGGTCAGGTGATCTATTCTCTAAGTCCTTCGAATCCTCTTCGTTCACCTCGATATTCCCGCTCATGTCTATCTTCTGCTGTCGTTTATCATCATTCATCCTTCTATATATCTGATATGCGGATGTTTGTATTGGGAAATCAATTTATTTTCGGGAAAAGCCATGTTGCTGACATAAGCGGACGGATTGAGCGATTCAACATGAGGAAAGGCGGAAAAGGACGGTGACGGGACGATTTTTGACGGGGTTTTTGCATAATGTGAATAATATGATGATCTGTTAATAATTGGTGGAATTTTTTTGTTTATCGGTATTTTGTATGGTCATATTTGATGATTCCATTATCAATCGATCTGATTGGTCAATTGCTTCAAACCCATAAATATAGACAAAACAGCCATTATTCAATCAAATATCGTAAAATATCACCTTATCTTTCTTATATCATACAAGCAAATAGACTTTAACCCTTGAAACCTTAATTTCCCCTTCCATTTTATACTTTTGTGACCTGTCATCTGTCACGTCAAAAAAAGAAATGACTTGATCATCTCAAATAGTCAATAAAAAGGCACCATTTTGACTAACAATCTCATCATGAGATAAATTAGGGAAAAATCCACCAATGATTTGGAGTCGTATGCCAAGAAAAAACTCCGATCCACGTGCCATTATCCAATTAGGGTTCCGCCTTTGCGTGGTAGATAAGGCTAATATTGCCGTATTCGGTATATAGTTGCGTATAAAGACATGAATTATCCGTTATCATGAGATCTTGTTATAAAACCCCTGATAAACGGTAATTTTATATATATTACAGTGTATTTCAACGGTAAAATTGCCCATCTCTAGCAATGTCCGAAGATACCAGGACAGACGACCAGCCAATCGTATCCCCAGATATCAAACCAGAGATCGAACCAAAGACGCAAAATATTGAAAATCCGGAAAAAGATGCCGATTCTCAATTTGATGAAGCTTATAATATTGCCGAACAATCTGAAGGTCTTGTATTAACCGATGCAGCCAATAAACGGCTGCTTTGGAAGGCCGATCTTTATATCCAGCCTATCATTTGGTTCGTTTATGCTCTTCAATATATGGATAAAGTCACCAATTCCTATGCTGGAGTCATGAATATTCGCCAAGATTTACATCTGGTCGGTAATACCTTTTCATGGGTCGGAACTGCATTCTACCTAGGATATCTTGGAGCAGAATTTCCAATGGTTCGATTATTGCAAAGATTCCCCCTTATCAAAGTCTTATCTGCTACAATTGTCATTTGGGGTATCATTTTAGCAGCTCATGCAGGAGTTTCAAACGGCGCCGGCCTTATAACTGCAAGGGTATTTCTTGGCATCTTTGAGTCCAGTGTGACCCCTGGATTTATCATTGTAACATCTCAATGGTATAGAAAAGAAGAACAGTTTGCTCGTGTCGCCTATTGGTTTTCATGCAATGGTGCTGGAAGTCTGGTTGGCGGTGCTATAGCCTATGGATTGAGTGTTCATGCATCATCATATTCCATAGAATCATGGAGAATTCTATTTATAATAACTGGACTATTGACAATAATTTTCGGAGTTTTTGTCTTCTTTTATATACCTGATACCCCTTCAAAGGCTTGGTTTCTGAACGAGGAAGAACGTCTTCTGGCAGTTGAAAGAATCAGAACTAACCAACAAGGCTTTGGATCCAAAAAGTTCAAGTGGTATCAATTTCGTCAAGCTTTTCAAGACGTTCGTACCTGGATATATATCATATGGGGATTAACGGCTCAAATTTCCAACGGAGCTCTGGGAACGTTTGGATCTATATTATTGAATGAAACTCTTGGATATTCTCCAGTCAAATCGTTACTTATGGGACTTCCTCAGGGCGCCATACAAATTGCATCTGGCATTATTACGGGATTTATTGCAACTTATACGGGAAAACGCGTAATTGTTGGCGTAGTATGTTGTGTGCTGACTCTGGTTGGTGCGTGTCTATTGGCATTTGGTAAAAGAACAAACGTTGAACTCGCAGGATATTATTTATTTCCTTTCTATGCCATTGGAATGGTTACAATCTTATCATCAATTGCTTCAGATGCCGCAGGTCATACCAAAAAAGTCACGGTTTCTGCGGCTTATCTGGTATCCTACTGCGTAGGTAACGTGATTGGACCTCAGATATTTCGAGCTCAGGACGCTCCTCAGTACACTCAAGCCAGAGTTGCAATGGTTGTAACAATAGCAGTTGCTACGGGAGATCTATTTCTGTTATTGGTTTACAATTTCATTGTCAATAAGAGACGAGATAAGAAGCAAAAGGAGGATCCATACTGGTATATTGCGCCGCATAACGCGGAATTTTTAGATTTGACTGATTTCGAGAATAAGAATTTCAGATATGCGCTTTAGACAGGGTAAGTGGGTTACATGGTGTTTGGAGTTTCTATGGCATTTTCTATGGTGTTTTCCATGAGGCCTTTTGTATGGAAAAATGGAAGCTCAATGGAAGGTTCGGAAACATCAAGCAACATTATATAATAAGCAACATGGAATTAAAGCGAAAGAAAGAAATCTGATTATTCATCAATAAGATAATAAATCAATATTATTCATCAAATTTACCTATGATCTATCATTTGCTATGCCCTTGCTCTCCCGTTACCACAGCAACAACCGATCCCGGGCACTTTTCGTCATCTACCCACGCTTCCCCGGGAAATTATAAATATATATAGTTTGAACCCTGCCACCCCCCTCTTGTCTTTGTAAACATCTCTTTTCTGTCTATCCCTTATAATATTATGTCATCTGCCGCAACCAATGCCGATGTCGAAACCGATATCATCACTCTGACTAGGTATATCCTTCAGAAGCAAATGGTGCTGAAGAGCACTACCACTGGAGACTTTACCTTGCTGTTGAATTCTTTGCAATTTGCGTTCAAATTCATTGCTCATAATATCCGAAGAGCTACTCTGGTCAATCTGATTGGCTTAAGTGGAACTGCCAATTCTACTGGCGATGATCAAAAGAAGCTCGATGTTATTGGAGATGAGATCTTCATTAATGCCATGAAGGCCTCGGGTAAGGTCAAGGTCTTGGTTTCTGAAGAACAAGAAGACCTCATTGTATTCGATGGCGATGGACGTTATGCGGTTGTTTGCGATCCAATTGACGGTTCAAGCAACTTGGATGCCGGTGTTAGCGTCGGCACCATTTTCGGCATATATCGCCTTTTGCCCGAATCCTCGGGCTCTATCAAAGACGTTCTTCGTCCAGGACGTGAATTAGTGGCTGCTGGTTACACCATGTATGGAGCATCATCCAACCTGGTTCTTTCGGTTGGTGATGAAGTAAATGGATTCACTTTGGACACTTCTCTTGGAGAATTCATTCTGACACATCCTCGGCTGCAACTACCGGAATTCCGAAGCATTTTCTCGGTCAATGAAGGTAACACACAATATTGGAGTGATGGAGCTCAAAAGTATTTTGAGTCCCTTAAGCATCCCGAAAAGGGCAAACCTTATTCAGCTAGATATATTGGATCCATGGTAGCCGATGTTCATCGAACCATTTTATATGGAGGAATCTTTGCATATCCTGCGGACAAGAAGTCCAAGAAGGGCAAACTAAGAATGCTTTACGAAGGATTTCCTATGGCTTATATTATTGAGAAGGCTGGAGGTTTGGCTATTAATGATAATGGAGAGCGTATATTGGACCTTGTGCCGGAAGAGATCCATGAAAGAACCGGAGTTTGGCTTGGATCCAAAGGTGAGGTCGAAAAGGCCAAGGGATTTCTTGTGAATTCCAAGTAAAGTAGGCGACGAGAAGAAATAAATAAATAAACTGTATAAGAGCTCTATATGCGAAGATTGAGATGAACGAAAAAGGAAATAGCCAAAGGTAGGGTAACTGGGTTAGGGCATTAATCCGTATTGTACTGAATTTCACATAATTTACAATTTTTACATTTACAAACTTGACTTCCTAAATTTTCCCCCTGACAAGATTTCCTACCATGTTAACAGCACTCAATCGGACTGTTTTGGCAAAACTCCATACATCCAGCGTGCTCGTCAGAACCTCGATCATTCCAAACGGTAACATTGTAGGAATATATCCTTGAGCCAATTCCAGAGCCCAGGAGTCCTCAAGCATCTTATATTGTTTATTATATCCGTAAGGAAGATGATGTAGATCGCCAGCTCGGTATTTCTCAGCCTGTTGACTATAAGCAGGAGCAGCCCATTCCTCACCATACAAGATAGTGAAATAATCATCGGCAAAATGAGTACCGGTGTGACCTTCAGTGCCAATAGCGGTTCCAAAAAATATCAAATATTCGGTAATTGAGGCGTGCAAGACGTACATTGATCCCATGGCACTGCCATGATTACTGAAGACCCATTCAGAAGGAATGATGTCATTTATATAATCAGCATATTCAGCTTTCAATTTACGATGAACTGCCAGAATCACCTCGGTGGAATTCTTGGTACGTTTAGTTTCTTCAATTGCTTGTTGACATAAGAGCTGGAGTTTATCAGGTTCAAATATGTAGAGATTTGGAAGATAGTGGTCTTTGATTTTGACCGAGATAGGAAATAGCACAGATAAGATGAGGGTGAGAATGAAAATGGCACGCATCAGGGGCAATGACGTGTCGCAGATCAAAGGCCGGGCATATAAGTCCGTGTAGACAGGGTAACTGGTCAATTACCGTATTAGGACAACTATGACTGAGACCTGGCTGACGAGGAATAATCAGACGAAAAAGCGGAATTTTGAAATAAAACAAGAATATAGTCATTTTACCGTTATTCTGCATATCACAAAGACTATAAAATGCAACAAATCCGCTCAATTGCCGTCATACGACTCCCCGTGCTCTATCAGCCAGCATAAGCCTTAACATAGAGAACAACCACAAAAACAACCCAAAAAGCTCAAAAAACATCATTAAAACCCCCATTCCTGGCTTAAATGCCTCAAATATCCAAAACAAGCCAATCCCCAGCCCCCCACCCAACCCCATGTTACTCATACCCTAAACGTTACCATCAAACCATCTTATCTTCCTCCATACAACATGCCAGACAACGAGACTACTTCGTTGCTTAGAAAACCTAATATACCCAGTAAGAAGCCGTGGTTTCTGGCCCTGGTGATCTGCACTTTATGTGTCAATTCTATCAGTTTACTGTCTTTGTATACTCGGCCTTTTCGCCAGAGTCTAGGCCTTAGCCAGTATCAGATCAATACAATTGCTGGAATATCCGGGCTCGGCATGTACTTTCCTGCGCCACTATGTGGCTATTTCGGCGACAAATACGGACAATCCAAGAACGCAATTCTCTCGATTTTGCTCTTCTGTCCGGCTTATTTATATGCGGCCATCGTTTACCATGCGGGGAGCTCTGATTCCGCCGTTTTGAAGCTTTCCGTCTGTTTTTCCCTCATTGGAGCTGCAACCGGCGCTCTGTACATGGCATGTTTGACTTCTTGCGCTCGAATATTGCCTGGGGCCACTGGTTTGGCTATAAGTGCTCCTGTGGCTACGATAGGCCTGTGTGCTGTCTGGCAATCGCAGCTGATTCCGAGATTGGCCGGTTATGACGAAAATGACGTCCTGAGAGCTGATAGAATGTTTGTCTATTTGGCTGCTATCCACTTCTTGTCGGGTTTGTTGGCCTATGTCGCCATTAAATGCAGTAAAGCTGATTCTATATTGACAGGAGATGGCAAATCTCTGGTTCATCAGGCCGAGGACGAAATCACAGGCCATGCGGAGAACCATATTGACCCGCCTGAGCGAACTTCTCAGAAAGAACGTCTAATTTTGTTCGTTTTAAACCACGAAACCTGGGTTCTCATCGTAGCTTTTGTGCTCCTTGTAGGTCCTCTGGAAATGTACCTCAATAATATCGGCGGAATCCTCAGCACAGAGAGCCTGGAACCTTTAACACCCTCACATGTTTCTGCATTCTCCATCAGTTCAACGCTGGCTCGTTTGACCATGGGTATTGGCTCAGATGTAGCCCGTCATGCCATCTCTACAGCAACAATTGTGACAGTTGTAGCATTAGCTGCGGGACTCATCTACGAATTTCTAGCATATGGCTCATTTATTTATGAAGCAGCATCGTTTATTGTCTCGGTGATCCCAACTGTCGTCTCAGGCTTTGTCTATGGCACCATCTTCACCCTGTATCCGACCATAATAGCCAAAGTATGGGGTGTAGAAAGTTTTGGAACTAATTGGGGTGTGTTTACTATTGCTCCTGCATTAGGAAGTATGATATACAATGTCCTGTTTGCCAGTGTATACGAAGCGTATGGCAGTGATTCAGGAGTTTGTCTCGGTAATGAATGTTATCGGTTGACATTTTCCATATCTGGTGGAGGCTTCATTATTTCGTCTATCTTTGTATATAGTTTGTGGCATTATCGGTGGAAAAACGGGGGAGTGGAGTTGTAGGGGAGATGATAGAAGGAGGATCATTGATAGAATCAAGGAAGATGGAGCATTCCAGAGGTGTCTTCTGGAAATATTAATAACAATACAAGATAACGGAATAGATAGAAAGGGCATGCCGAGCTGTGAATGGGGAGAAACGTCCATCAGTGGTAACTCATGCAGAACAGCACCGGGAAAACCTCTAGTTAGGCAGAGGCAACGAAGGACATAACAATATCGATTCATCAAGATTAGACTGGGGAACACTTGGAACGCATTATCGCACTTTTCGTCAGGTTTTTGGGGCGGTTGGCCGGCCATACAACATTTTTCCACAACGAATGACTCGCTAACTCCACGCAACAACGTCCAATTGGCATGAAAACTCGTAAATGGTGTATTCATCCCATGCGGAATATTCCTGTAACAAAATATTCCAAGTTTTCTGCCGTTGTTGCCATATTTTCTCAAACCGTGTGATACAATTTCTGCGCCATGTCATACAACCGAATTCAACACCCTGAAACAATTTAGAAACGCATTTCCAGACATTCCCATATCACATGATCACATCAAGAGCAAATCCACCGACTTTCCCGTTTCCTCGTTCTGGTATTTCTGTGATTCTATCGCTCTGACAATCTTTCCTTCCTACCACAACCATCGTATTCAAGTCACCACACCAGTGTCCTTCTTTCCCTCTTTCCATTCCAAGCATTAGTTTATTCCCCGTATTTGCCAATGACCTCATCTGCTATGCCAGACAAAGAAAACCGTACAAAACATCCTCCATGCAGCAAGCTAATTGAGACCCAACTGGCCGATATTTGCAACGGCGCCGGTATTCTGTGGTCAGAGGTCTGTAAGCTTCATGATGCACGTGCTCCACATCCAGACGAATCTCAGCACCATCTACCGGATGCTACCCATTTGTACGTCTACAACAGTCTCAATATAAAGGCAGTTGAAGCAATTGATGCTGGATGGCCGGACCAAGACATGCCTGTACGCATTGAGTATGTTGATGAGCTTCCTGAGCTTGCTGAATGCTGGCAGATGCTACAAGGCTGCATGTTATCGCAAACAACGCCTCTGAGAATGATGGTAGAGCCCATGTGGGAGGTTGCCGAGCTCGCACTCTCACTCGCTTCCATTGAAGGCCCAGCTGCCGCACTATGCCTCATCTACGGCCAATTAGCTGCAGTGAAGGAAATGATCACAGAATTGGCTGCAAATACCGATTTTTGTCAGCAGTACAGGCTTAAAGGCATGGCTAATTTTCAACGCACATCCGACGAGCAATTCCTCTATCCCGTATTTGTTCTCGGCCCTACTGGCTTGAATGCCGACTATATGAAGGCCGGATTGTGTTCCATGGATTGCAATGATATTCTTGAGCAATACAATGAGGAGAATCCTTCGCATTCACAGCCAGACTCGCTTACAGCCTTTTGCCGGCTCATGCTTCTTTTTACAATTTTGAGCTCATATGAGAATTGCAAAGCACATGATGTTCCATATGGCCTGGTATTCACGGAAGAGGCAATCCTCGTGGTGCATGTTGATGCAAATACTCGCGTATGCAAGTACACGTACAAAGACCACCGCATGGCACTTCAATCTGACGTGGGTAGCGATGACTATTGCAAAAATGCCATTCTGACGCAGCTGCTTTTGCTGACAATTTGCGCAGGCAAACATAGACATCAGTAGGGTGGGGCATAGAGCAGAATGATTTGCATAGCAGCATGGCCCGATTGCTTGGTCGTAGAGCACCAAGATTTGCTCCTATAGTATAAATTCCGTCAGGAGTTCAGCTTTAACAAAATATTGATCGAATATTCGTTCTTTTCCCGTTTGTTGTGGTTTTATTGGTCTTTTTAGCATTTTTGCACGATAAATGAGCCGTCAACTCCACGACGCGTCGTCCAATAACCACTAAAACGCGAAAATAGCACATTCGTCGCACTCACAATGTCCCTGTAACTTAAAATTCCCCGGTTTCCCGCTGTATTGCCATATTTTCTCAAGCTGTGTGATGCTTTTTCTGCACAGCGCCATATCTCCGCATTTAACCCCATTAAACAACTTCTAAAAGCATTTCCAGTCATCCCTAACGGCCCTTACCCGATTTAAAATAAATCCATCGACTTTCCGGTTTCGTCTTTCCCATATTTCGTCATTCTATCGCTCCAACAATCTCTCCTTCCTACCATCCACCCCAACGTAAGTAATCAACACCACGCTAATTTGCAGCAATTTAACCCGTAGACTCACTCAATTCCTAGTTTTTAAACCGTACTTGTAGTCTTTCTCGATATGAACTCCACTGGCTCAGCAAGCAGGACGTCTGCTCAAGCCAATGGCATTGACGATCTCTCCCGGATGTTTTACGACCTGTTTGAGAACCTCAACAGTGAAATATGCCAGCCGCATATTAAATCCAGCAAGAAAATGTACAAGAAATCGTTGTCTAGACCAAAGGCCGATCTATTTGCTACTCTTGTGAATCTCACAGAGGCCCTCAATCTCAACATTGCCCAGCCAACGGGATTGAGAACTAATCTCAAAGATATGCCTGAGCGAATTGCTCAAGTCGATGAGCATGAGGAATTTGCCGAAGTTTGGGATATGCTCAAAGAGCATGTTGTGACGCCTGGAAAAACAAAGTTCAAGGATATGACTGGATCGGTCAAGAAAGTGGCCAAAACGTTTGGCGGAACCATCTCCAACCGAGAATCTGCCTCCACGACTTTGCTTCATGGCGCTCTATATCCAATCATATCCATTGTCAGCGAATTGGCCAAAGTTCCTGCTCTGCGTGATCATTTCCAACTTGACGGGGACCTGCAGCCAGACTATATGACTCAACCCCATGTAGGAAGAGACCCCAGAGAAACATTTGCTAAGGCAGCTCCCATTTTGTATGGTCTCAAAATGGACCAGCGATTTCTCTATCCCGTGGTCATTGGTTCTCCAACCAAAATGTTTGTGGAGAACATGTTCTTGGGCCTAGGCACTAGGGATACAGGAGAAGCCCTACAAGATTTATCTGAAATCACAAAAAGATTCAGCCGTGGAATGCCTGAAAATATGGAGCCATTGGCAAAGAAAGTCGCAGAAATTTCGCTTCTTCTGTTGATCGGCGACGTGTATTTCTATTGCATGCAACACGATACTCCCTACGGCATAGCCTTCACGGGCAAGGGGCTGATCATTGTGCGGGCTAATTGCCAGTCTAAGGTATGCACATACTCATACCATGACTATCGAATGCTTGCCAAGTATGAAAAAGGCAGCGAAGACTATGTCAGGAACTGCCCCATTACGCAGATGCTCATGCTGACATGCTGCATGGCCAAGCATAGAAATGAATTGCCGGAAAAGCCGTCACCAGAGCACCAACGAATGCTTTGCATTACAGGGGGCCATGAAGCTTTTCCAGAACATGCGGTCTTACCAGGCTGGCGACGACTAAGTTTCATGTCGAGTGGGAAGTTGAATCTCGGCGGCTATTGCAGAGAAATTGTCGGTATTGCTGCATTTTCTATGATTTTTGCTATTATTTTATTGTTCATCATTTGCATCGACTGAAGAGGAAAATTATATAAATTATAAGCATTATAAAGTGGCTTTAGAGGTGAATTAGAGCGTTATATGATCCGAATTAGGCAATAGACCAGGGTTACCCGGAAGTTCCCAATTAGGAAATCACATCGTTACCCGGGAGCACATCCAATATCTCCAGATATACTACTCCTGTCCGACATCTTTATCATCTAATCTCCTCTTCTTCCCCTTGGCCTTCTTGTGGATCTCCGACATGCGTATCTTGGACTGTCGTTGAGCTTCATCTATCGTACCCATCAACAATGCAACTGCTTCCTTATCAATATCATAAGCAGCAAGTTTCTTTCCGTCATGAACTTCTTTCTCAATGGCTAGATATCTCATGACGTCATATTGTGCTGTGAACGTAATGGCTTTACCAGAGCGGCCAGCACGAGCAGTTCGGCCCACTCGATGAACATACTCAGCAGCATTATCAGGAACACTGTAATTGATAACCACGTCTACTAGAGGAATATCCAGACCTCTAGCAGCAACATTAGTGGCTACCAGAATAGACTTGGAGCCTGCACGGAACTTGTTGAGAGCTCCTAGACGAGAAGACTGGCTCATGTTTCCATTGATTGGAATGGCTGAAAACCCCAGAACATCCAGCATCATGGGGATTCGAGTACCTTCGTCCTTTGTGTTAACAAATACAATGATCCCTTTTCCGGCAAATTCATTCAGTAGGTAGACCAAAGTGGCATCTTTGTGTTTGAGAGGCAAGAAGACGTAGTATTCCAGAAGAGCATCGACCGTAGTGACACGATTAGACACCGACACTCTGACGGGATTCGACAGAGATGCACGTTGTAATTGCTCGACCTCTTTAGATGGTGTTGCAGAGAATAAAAATGTTCGTCTTTCTTTTGGAATCACCGCCAGTATCTTGGTAATAGGTTCCTTGAAGTCCATATCCAGCAGTCTGTCCGCTTCGTCCAGTACGAGGAACTTCAGCGTTCGCAGACTGAATCCCTTGGTTTTCTCCAGATGATCCAGCAATCGTCCTGGAGTAGCTACTATGACATGGGGTTTTTTCGACAAGGAGATGCTCTGCTGCATCATATCTTCACCGCCTATGACTACAGAGCACCTGACGCCCATTTCCGAGCCCAATGCAGAGAACTGTTGGCTGATTTGATGGGCCAATTCTCTTGTGGGTACCAACACGCAGCAGAATAGCGACCCGGGTGATTCGTAGAGCGCTTGAAGAACCGGTAGAGCAAACGCAGCGGTTTTTCCACTTCCAGTAGCAGCAAATCCCATGACATCTCGACCTTGGAGCGCATAGGGAATGGCCTGGGCTTGAATTGGGGTAGGTTTGGTGTATTTTAGGGAGGTGCAGGCGTCACAGAGGATGTCATTGACGCCGAGAGATGCAAAGGAGGGAGGTTCAGGCTCATCAGAGGGCTGATCTGGCGGTATTTCGGCCGATTTTGACGGTATTTCCGCTTGATCCGGCGATATTTCCGCCTCTTCTGCCTGTTTTTCCCGCTGTTTTATCGTCTTTTCCTGCTTTTCTGCCGTCTTTCCCTCCTTTCTATGCTCTTTCTTCTCAGATCTGTCCCCGTTTATCTCCCCCAACCGGCCCTTCTTGTCCTCTCCCGCCTGAATATCCTTCCTTTTCCCCTCTCTTCCCTCCTGCTTGTCCATTTTCGCCCTTTTGTGCGTTTTATGTTTGATTTTCTCGTGACTTTTGCTCATTGTAGACGTCTAAATTTTTTTTTCCAGCTTGATATTTTTTTCTACTCCAAATTAATTTTTCAACTCCAACAACAATGGCCAAACGAAGAGTAAGTTCTGCACCATAAACAGCCGGAAATGACCCCAATTTTAGCTAACTGTTCAGTCCAAGAAGAGAACGCACAGACAAATGTCTGAGGAGGAGAAATCGTCCGTTCCTCAGTCAATGGTGATCAAAATGGGCGACTCCAAGCGATCTATCACGCCTACTTTGAGCCATTTGGTCCGAGATTTCCGTCAAATCATGCAACCTCATACTGCATCGAAGCTACGAGAACGCAAATCGAACAGACTCAAGGATTTCCTGGTCATGGCCGGTCCGTTGGGCGTGTCTCATCTGTTCATCTTCTCGTCGTCAGCCAATCACAACACCTCGCTCAGAGTCGCCAGAACTCCCCATGGACCCACGTTGTCGTTCCAGGTGACCAAATATTCGCTCTGCAAAGACGTTTGTGCGGCTCAGCGGGCGCCAAAGTCCATTACTGCCGACATGTTGCAGAGTCCTCCGTTGCTGGTAATGAATGGGTTTAAGAGCTCCAAGACCAGCGATAAAGAAGCATTGTTGACCTCGATGTTTCATAACATGTTTCCTGCGCTTGATGCTTCGACGACTAATTTGTCGGCCATAAAACGAGTGCTTATTTTGAACAAAGATGCCGAATCAGGGATCATTGAGCTCAGACACTATGCCATAGAAACACGAACAGTCGATGTTTCCAAGCCGCTCAAAAAGCTTGGCAACGTCAAATCACATGTAAATAAGGCAATTCCCAATTTGGGCGGCAAAAAAGACGTGGCTGACTTGTTATTGGATGAATATAATGGATTTACCAGTGACAGTGAGGTTGATGACGATGGCATGGTAGAAATGGCTGCTCGACAACATCAGAACGTCAAAAAACATATTGCAGCCGATAACAAAGGAGATGCTACAGCAGGACCAGTGATGAAAAAAGCCATTAAATTGGTGGAATTGGGGCCTCGATTGGAACTGTCATTGAGAAAGATTGAAGAGGGCGTTTGCAGTGGCAAAACTCTGTTTCATACATATATTCATAAAACTGAGAAAGAGGAGAAACAACAGCAGCAGGAGCATGAAGCTAAGGAGAAACTCAAGGCTGAAAGACGACGAATCCAGGAGGAGAATGTACGTCGTAAGAAGGAGGCAGAAGCGCAGAAAATGAGCCGAACGAAACGGGGAATTCTGAAAGGCAAGGCGTCAGGACAAACAAATGATACTCCGAATGTTCATTTTGAGTCTCCCGCCGATTCACCCGCTGAATCTCCAGATCTTTTCGATGACTCCGACTCGGCCGAGTCTGCTGACTAATTTTATCTGCTCACTTACTAATCAACTCTCCCCCACAAAAAAAAAACTCGCCATCAAATCTTATCTTTGTCTCATTCACATTATGAATCGAACAGCGCCACGAGGAGTACCGGCATGGCAGACCGATGATTCCGTCAGCGAGTGTGTGTTATGTCATCGAAAATTCAGTCTTTTTTTCCGACGGCACCACTGCCGAAAATGTGGCCGAGTAGTGTGCGGAAATTGCTCCAGCGCTAAATCCACTTATCTACCAACCACCTATGTAGTCAGTCCGCCGACGCAGATTTTCCTAGAAAGTCCTCATGTTCCTCATAGAACGTGTGATGAGTGCATGCAAGAGCTGGATATGATCAGAAATGCGTTGAGAGGTACATATGGAGGGTCATCGAGATGGGGTCTGAGACAGGGGTCTTCGGCATCAACAGGGGGCGAACACCAGCGGCAAAGTCCTGGAATGTCATCGAGTCGTCCAATAGAGACTCGTGTAGCAAACAAGGCGTTTGACGAGTCGGAATCGTTGATACAGAGTGTGTCGTTGGAGTTGCCAGATGATGAGCATCGATGCCCGGTATGTGGCCGATCATTGCTTTCAAAGTCGGAAAAAGACAAAGAAAAGCACATTAATGACTGCGTAGTGAGTGCATCATTTGGAGGAAGTAATACTGAGAATAGCAGTCGACGAAATCGCATGATTATTTATCGATTGCCAGAAGAGGAAAGCGCTAGTCTAGGAGAATGTGTCATTTGTTTTGAAGATTTGAGCCCTGGAGACATGGTAGGCCGCCTAGAATGCCTTTGTGTGTATCATGAAAGATGTATATTGGACTGGTTTTCACGCAAGGGAGCGGGGAATTGTCCTGTTCATACGATGAATTGAGGGAGTGGGAAGTGATGGCTGTGACTTAGACATGGTCTATCAGCTGTTATCGCTCTTACTTTGTTCTCTTCCGCTATTGTTGGCATTCTCTAATTTCATGCTGGCATTCTCTAATTTCATGCTTGCATAACCGTTATTTCATGCTTGCATTTCTCCTTCACTGTTGCATTCTTTATTTATCTGCTATTCTTCCATGTTGTACTTGGATTTTCGACTGATTATCACCTGATTATCGTCCTATGACTGATTTCGGTATATCACATGCCATTATTATCTTGTCATTGTTCTGTTAGCTTGTAGAATTGTTTCAAACTGCTGAGTTGTACATTGAATAGTTATATTATATATTGTATTCTATTGTATGAATGACGTAGAGGTGTCATATATCGATGAAATGACGTCTTTTATGCCAGTATAACTTTTATATTAGAAATTATTTGGTTTATTTGGCTGATTTCTTCAATTCTGATATAGATTGTCCTAAATAGGCAATTGTGCAAAGTTACCCTGAAGCTAAGAATATATAAGAACTTCGAAGAACCACAACAACTCTTTTATTATTTATTCAATTTGATTATAATTCGTCTCTCTATTTACATCACTGTACCTGATTATCGTCTTCGTCACTAAAGCGCCATCCCCTTCGGCCATAACCCTCATTTCTCATCTCTCACATCTCTCCTTCTTGACAACTCCACCATGGAAAACCCCCACGAAGCTGTACAAAACGCCCTTCTTTCACGAATAAACGCGAATGTCGGCAAATTGAACGACGGCATAGAAACTGTGAATATCCTATTAGAGTCAATTAATAAGCAAAATATCGAATTGGAGCTGTTGGCTCAGATATGGGAGTCGTACATGAGAAATGCCAAGTTTCATCTGGAAGGCACGGGATTAAAGAAGCCGCCGTTGTGAGATGGAACACAGCGACTTACTGCTAAATCCTAGACTCATGATATCAGTCAAATTCTTGTTAAATAGCTCGTTTCTCCCCCTTATTCTCTTCTCGTCGCTGGTTTTGTTTATCACACGGCTGTGCATAAAGCTTTTTTTTTCAACCTTCTTTCTCTTCTTCAACACACTCAAAATGCATCTCATGTACAGTCTTGATGACGAAGGAAAACGTATTTATACCTTGAATAAGATCACTGGAGATGGAGAAATCACCAAATCAGCACATCCTGCCCGATTTTCCCCCGACGACAAATATTCAAGACAGAGATTGACACTCAAGAAACGATATGGCATGCTTCCTACACAACAAGGTGAGTAATTTGGTAGTTTTTAGCGCTTTTTTATTTCATTGTATTCTTACTGTTTATTAGAAGCAAAACCTTGGTAGAAATAGCCGTTTTTACCGGTTTTTATTCGTGTTCTGTAGCTCAAGATTATATGTATCACAGCAATATTACATATATCACAGCAATATCCATATTTTCACCTCCTATGACCTGTCGCTTCATCTATTAAGCCGGGTAACTCATACATAAAAGTCAGAATTATTATTTTATTTTATTCATGCTATCCTCCTTATTCTACATATCCTTTCCATTTGCCCTATATGCTATAATCTATACCGTTGTTTCCCTGATCTCCCCTGTTGTACCACTGTGCGATGTTTCCATAGCTTGAACAACTGTTCTCTGTCCGTTATCTCGTTGTCTCTTCTTTTCTCTTCTCTGTTCTCTCTTCTCCTCCCTTAATTTGTCCTTCTGAGCCATCCAATTCCTCATATTCGGTCCATACTTGATCAATGCAAGATCTCCAATAAACGCTGCCCATAATACTGCCGCTGAGATTGTGCACGTCCTACCAACACCCATATTGTCGATCATTATGAGTGTTGTTGCCAAACCAATCGACTGAGCTGCATATCTCACCGAGTAGTTTCCAGAAATAGCATCTGATCCATATTTAGGCATACTATCGACACAATAAGTGTTCACAGAAGCATAAGTGATGGTTTGACCAACTCCCGATACAAAGAGGCAGATAATTGGTACGGCATATCCTCCTTTCTCATACTCCAACACCCACCCGTAGATCAATGAAGCTCCTGGGATTATCAGACCTAAGCAAATAATTGTAGATCTTAGCCTATCCTCAGGTAAACGATATCCACGTTTTTTAATCCATTTTTTCACCACATGATCAGCTATACGACCGCCAAACACTGATCCGGTCAGGTAACCCATTCCAGGGGCTATATAAAACAGTGAGCCGTAGATAGGGCTTGTCAGATGAAATCTGGGATCCATGACTGCTCTAATAGGAGTGATTAGTAGATACATGTTATACATGAGAGCACTTGATATCAAACCAGCTAGAGGTAGATTTGGATATCGGAATAGACCCCAGATTCGCAGTGGGTTAAAGCCGATGAAAACGAACTTCTTACCCTGATTTTCCGGTAGCGCAAGCGTCTTTCTATAAAGAGTATCGAAAGAGGTCTCCGGAAGAAATAGAACATACAGTGGAACCAGTATTGCAGCCATGGCAAATTGCATCCAGTACAAGTTCCTCCACTGGCTATAGGTGATAATAATACCGGCAAAAATCGGGCCTAGTACAGGACCTATTTGTGCACCGAATAAAACCCACGCCATGGCACGAGCACGCCTGGTTGGTGGAAATAAATCCCCAACAATGCTAGCACCGACGCTGAAAAAGGAAGTTCCTCCAAACGTCGTTATACATCGGAACACGACAAAAACAGCCAGATTAGGAGCAACAGCAGTAACAACAGCTCCCACTGCGAAAAAACTCGCACAGGCGATCATCATGAGTCTTCGGCCGTAAATTTCAGTCAGAGGGCCAAAGAGCATAGGGCTGATCACCATGAAAGCACTGGCTACTCCATTGAGTCCGTTGATCGTCACAGAGGTCGAGTTGTAGGTCTGGGCAATTTCAGGCACACAAGGAAGAATTGAAGTCGTCGTAAACGGCACTTGTAGGCAGGAGAAAGCTACAGTAGCCACAATGATCTCTTTTCGTATGGTCGAAAATCGTTCATAACGCTCGTCATTATTCTGTAGACGAATGAGATCGTCATTTGACGCAGGAACAACAGTGGTGACATTGGAATTTTCATCCTTCTGTTTCTCCAGATCATTGGACACCCCGGTATGCTCAGAATGTAGGCTGTCTTGAGACATGGTCAATAGTCATAAATAAGAAAATTCAGTAGGCAAAGATGCGACGAAAGTGAAAACTTTCCATGAGCGGGTACCACGGTCTATAAGTATATATATATAATAAAATAATTTTTGTTGAATGAGGAAACGTAGTGACTAAAAAGTGCGCCGGTTTTCGGTTTATCCGTGAGGTCACGTGAGACAGCCGTACTAGGGTGGGGGGAAAAATACGGCAAGGGAAGTCGATTAATACGGCATATTTGGCGTGAATTAGTTTTGAACAAGAAAACGCCTCTTTACGCTATATTTACGAGTTTATTTGAGCTCTAAGTCTTGTTTCTTCATGTAATTGTACGATATATTTTGTTTGTTGATTGCGAATTAAGCTTTCGTTTGAATCGATTGTCACGTTGGAACCAGGGTCAGGCATCGAGGGCTAAGAACCCCTATTTTTCAGTGGGGAAATCCCATCAAATAGAAGATATATTGATATAGTCATATTATACGCATGAAAACAATTCGTTTACTGAAATTCCCATCAATTTTCGTCCATTAATTCAAAAGTTATCTTCCCCTTTCGTCTCATCTTCGCTTCCCAGATGCCCATCCTCGACTATCTACGGCATCGAAGAACCCTTGCACGCCAAGAGCAAAGACGGACATTCTCGGACATTTCATTCATTAGATAGCCTGGTCATCTATTAAAGTAGTTGCTAATTGCTGTAACGGGATAAATGCAATGCGAGATACAGAGTGATCGACATGGTGAATTGTGCCGTGAATGACCAAACATAGCAGAAAGGTATTATATGAATTACCCGATTGGATGTATAATTTCTTTGTTGAATTGCACGTGTATTTTAAATAATATTCTGTCTATTTGCTGTTATTTCTTATTGTATATCTCATTTAGCATGTAGCCTGCATGTACTATGCTGGTATAAACGTTGAGATTCAGCCGTATTACAGGTAACTGAGAACAGGCAGAGAGAAGAGCGGGATATATAACAATACGATGGAATTAGTTAATTATTAAATTATTAAATAAATATATCCATTGTCCAATTCTCAATTATTACAGCCGTTTTGAGCCATTAATTGCATTATCCAAACAATTAACCTTGTCGATCACCATTGCACATTGCTTGGCCATGCCCACCCGCGCCAAACAGACCCCCTGCACCTAAAGGGACCGTCAACGGGTGGGGCCGTGCTTAGCCACCGACCAACAGCAGGAGCAAATAGGGGATTTTTTCTTGGCAGTACAGTTCAATTGAATATAATTACGTCAATATTATATCAAATAATCAAATAATTACATAATATTTAATAAATTTACTACATAATATATTCCGTTCCCTACCTGAATCCCCTCTTCCATCAAATGCATGTCACCTTTCCCCTACCAGTGCCTGGCTCTGGAACCCCTCAGCCATATGCAGGCTGCCTTCTCCTCTATAAACCCACACCCATCCACCTCAAACGATTTTTTTGCGGTTTTTTCATCTTGAAACTCCCACTTTTTACGTAAAATTCCCAATTCTCCCAATGAACTTCTTTTCTCTTGGGTATTCGTATGGTACTGCTAGTCGAACACGGAAATTCACACCGTTACTCCCCTCTGACTTGTTTTCCCACCCAACTGTTTATTTTCCCCCTTCTACAGCATTTCCATCGCTTTTTCAACCAACGCGTTATTCAGGAACCAAAACGGCTCAATCCCTATCTTTACACTGCATAGCTCTTTACACTGCATATTTGATTATCTTCTAAATATCCTTCATTCCATGTCATGCCTTCTTCGTCTTACATAGACATCAACATCGGCTCCACCGTCACG
Source organism: Trichomonascaceae sp. B5901 (assembly GCA_037040845.1). NCBI lineage: Eukaryota > Fungi > Ascomycota > Dipodascomycetes > Dipodascales > Trichomonascaceae > Trichomonascaceae sp. B5901. The sequence continues at coordinate 107,013 of JAXQHN010000011.1, read as the reverse complement.
CTTCCTGGCGGTGAAAGAGGTCGCGTAAGATATATAGGGCCAATTCAGGGCAAATCTGGCGAATTCGCCGGTGTTGAAATGCTTCCTGGTTATGAAGCTCATGGAAAACACAGCGGCGTTTACGAGGGGGTTCAATATTTCACCACCAGTCAACCAAATACCGCCATTTTCATATCATATTCACGTCTTATTGGGGAAAACGTCAAAATGGCCACTCCTGAAAACCGTCGGCATTCAATGCTACGAAGTCCTGGCGTCGAAAATACTCCTACAAGACTGACAGGGACTCTTTCTCCTGTGAAAAAGCAGCATCTGGCCATGGAAAGCCCTCGAAGACCTTCTTCTCGAATGGCTCCACCGCCGTCTACTTCAAAGACTCCACGAAGACTTAGTGGACTTCATGGTGTACCTCCTTTAACACCGAAACTGCCGTCTTCACGTGCTTCTTCTCCCTTAAACCGACGTCTCAGCGTTTCCACCAACGGAACAGTCTCTAATAACGATCATAGGCTTCAGGAGGAAATTCAGAGGCTAAAGGGCGAACTTACTGCTGCGAATGATCAATTATTAGCCAAAGATTCACAACTCGAAGAACAACTCGGTATGATTCGAGAGATGGAAATAAGCTTGAACGAGGTTCAACAGATTGTTGAAACTCATCAGCGAGATCCGGATGTCGACATTGAGGCATTGAAACAGCAAATTGTGGATCGAGATAATAAAATCAGCACCATAAGTTCGGAGTTTCATCAGAAACGACTGGAATTCAGGCAATACATAGAATCGCTGGAAGATGCAATTCGACAACGCGACGAGGAATACGAGCAAAAGTTGAAAAATGGTGACGACAAGTCTTTGGCAGCTCCTTTTGAGCAGACAATTGCTAGTCTGAATAGCAAGCTTGCTGCTAGTCTGGAGGCCGAACAGTCGTCGCGAATTCAATTGAGTCGACTAGCAGATATTGAAAATCGTCTCTTAGACAAAGAGCAAGAAGTCCAAGATTACAAGGAAAGCATGAATAATTACAAGAAGATGCTGGAGTCGTATAATCAGAACGCATCTGAGAATGATAATGAATCTACGTCCGAGGAATTGACACTATTGACGCAATCTCTGGAATTCGAGAAAGAGCGTTCGGCATCTTTAGAAAACAAGCTTGGTGAGCAACGAGTTGAGCTAGAAAGTAAAATCAACGAACTCATGGACGAGTTGGCTGGACTGAGATCGGTTCATGACAGAAAAGTCGCCGAGTTCGACTCCTTGAAAAAGGAGCATGGAGAACTCAAGAAGTTGTACGCAGCTCAACAGGCCGAATACGAACTTAAAGAGTCGGAATTGCATAAAGATCTTGAGAATCTTCGTATTCGATCGGTCTCTAATAGTACGGGTATCTCATCGACATCAGGTCCTCGTACGCCTCTGACTCAGTTGGCTAGTCCTACGGTCGAATCACGTGAGTTCCCAAGTAGAGAAGCTTCTATGGATCATGAAGGACTGCCTATTTACAAGTCGCCTACGAAGATTGATCCCACAGCAGGCCGAGAATTGTGGTGTGGATTGTGCGAACGACTCGGCCATGAGAGTTTGGATTGTCCGTACGAAGAGGAGTTTTAAGATGGTGGGTCAGGCGAATTAAGCTTAAATGGCTTTCGTGATGATGGTAAATGTATCGTATGGGTCATACCTCATGGTGTGCAGCTCGGTTTGTAGCTCATGTTTATGTATTAGTAGCAAAATAAGATGGATTAATCTAACTTTTCTATCTGGATATTTGATTTATTGAGGTTTTAAGTTGAACTTACCCTGTAGTGTTCAAGAAGTTTTCGGTACAAGTTGAACGAGTAAGAGTCTTACAATGGCTATGATGACGATATACATTTCAGTTACAGTCCAGTTATACAAGAGAACGGCAGCAAACTGTATTTGTTTTAGTAAATATATCACTCAGATCGAAACGTTAAATGCTACTCCGGTCAAAATCAAGACTTTTATTACTACATTTAATAATACGACAGCTCAATAGCCGTATTAGGCAGCCAATGGCATATCAGACAGTCTCAACCCGCTACATCACATCTCTCCCGTTTAATCCTCTCTACTTCTTCCCCGTCGCACTAACTACCGTAGAACTAATCGATACAGCGGTTTGTTTGGCTATTTCTGGTGCTACTCTTTTAGGCAGTACAAAGTCACTATAGCAGGTAAATAATCCAATCACAGCCGTCAACAGCGTCATCCAAGCAGGCTGTTGATCGGAATTTCGCACCTTGGGCTCACTCAAATATGCCTGAACTGCTGAAAATAACGCTGTCCATGCCATAAGCTTGTTTCTCATGAACATAGCAGCCATAGGAAGAGTCGAAGCCAGCATAGTAGGAGGAGACTTCACCTTCTGAGCAACATGTTTATAGCTAAAAGTCATTAGAGACATATATAAGCGTGTTTGATCTTTTCTACTACCTACGGAACTACCAAATCAGCTCGTCGATTGTCGGAAACTGCCATTGTTGGTTTGAGAAGAAAGCTGGGATGAAATTTGGAAGAGGAGGAATTACCGGATTAGGAAGGTGCCCGAAATACGGAAAAACTGGCTCAAGACATGAATAATTTCGCTCGAGAACATGAAAAATCACTTTTAATAGAACAAAAATTCCTTTTAATCAATGAATATTACCCGGAAGTGTATTATTTTCAACTAACAGAAACTATACGGTGAAATCTGCCCCCCCCCCCTCACAATATCCCTGCTGGAAACTTATTGAAATCAACCTGATCCTGCACCTGTTTACCATTGCTCAGAAAACTCAGTCGAAGACGCAGTTTCACCGTTCCTCCTGCTGCTCCTGTCACCTTGAGATTCTGACTAGCCGTGCCATTGGGTATCAATGATGATCCCGAGATGGCCTCTAAAGCAAGTCGCTGGCTCTTAGGAACAGCTGCTTGTAATGACAAATTGTTAATATCCGAGTTTCCTGTGTTTGTGAAATGTGCTGTGATGGCTACTGTACCACTAGCAACCTTTTCATGACTCAAAGCAATCACTAGATCATTCGCATTATAGGCTTCGATTCCTGTATTCGCTTGCTTAGGTGTGGGAACAACCGAACTTCCTCCAAATATGTCATCCAATCCACCTGCTGCAGCGCTGGCAGTAGCTGGAGCTGCCACATTAGACGATGACTGTACATTGGAAGGCCCAAATAAATCCATAATGCTTTGATTCGTGGTTGGCTTGGCCGGAACAGTCTCACTTGCAGGAGTTGCTGCAGCTGATACTCCACTGCTCCCAAATATATCACTGAGTAAATCTGTGCTTGATGGGTTTCCATTTCCTATCGCCTGATCAGACGGAATATCACTAGCCAAATCCAACAACATATCTACTGTAGCATTCGACACTTGGGCCCTTTGCCGCGCCACTTTGCGAACACCATCTTTCTTTGCTCTCTCTTTTGCCGCCTGCTTGCTAAGATCTTCTCTAAGCTGTGGAGCTGGGATTTTCTCCAAAACTCCTTTTCTAACACTGTCATATTTGAATAGTTTCATATACTCTGTAATACGCTGTTGAACCTCAACATTGAGAGAATGGTTCTGAGATTCAAGTAGCCGTCGAATACGTTCTATTTCCGCCGCAGACCCGATTCTCACTGTCAACTTCATCAGTGCATTGACCACGTATTCGCTGACTATATCAGTAGCAAATGAGCTATTCAATATCGTCTGTAGCAATGTTACTATTTCAGTAGCACTTACAGTCTGAACCTGGTCCTTATCGTCCTGATACGAGCCGCTCTTTAGCAAAATGTCACCATACTCACCAACTAGCCAAACTCCAACTAAGGTCAGTCCTTCCTGAGTGATATCAGCCTGAAGAGCCGAATAAACCTTCTGTACCGCATATAGTTGAAGATCCTCACTAGAAATGACAAGCGTGATGAATGACGAGAGAACGTTTTCCTTAGCATAAGCCCCGGCCAACTTGAGAGCTCGAACAATCGTATCTATATGCCAACGCTTTGTAGGAGCATACCTTTCAGCAGCAAGTGCAATATGAGAAACAAGGCCCTGTTTGAATTCGGGATCGGCTGTTTCTAGAAATGTAAGCAGTTCACGAGCTAGAACACGGATATTCTGCTCATTAACCAATGAATATGACAGTTCAAGAGCTCTTCGACGAATCGATACATCAGCATCTTGAAGACATTCTATAACAGTAGCACGATGTCTCTGAACAGCCGTTGGTTCTAATTCAATCACCTTGAGAAGTGTATTCAGAGCCACGTATCTGATATTGTTATCCTTGTTTGCCAAAAACTTTCCAAGAATGTTCACACCGAGAACGCGCAATCCACTATCGCTCTCGGTTCCAAATATCGTCAAGACAGCCTCGTATAGTACAGCATTTCCCACGTTCTTAGTACCATCGGTATTGCTGGCAATCTGAGCTAACATATCACTCATTTGCTCACTAGTAGACACATCGCCTTCAGCCAGGAACCTCAGCAAACGCAGAATATGCACCTGAAGAAACGGATCAGAAACACCTAGGACATCATGTTCTGGCGCATATCCGCTACTGCTGAGAGCTTTCAAATGCTGCAAAAGCGTAGGCACAATAGGTCGGAATTCCGGCACCAAGTCAGGGTTATTGATGATCATATCTTGAATTAATGCACAGCCACATAGAAGAACACCATGATTACGATCATTGAGCAAAAGCTTGGCCTTTTCCACGAAGTTCTCGTCCAATTCAGGCACTCTATCAATGATACGCATAGCACACAAGGCAGCCTTTTTCTTCAAATAAGCATTGCTACTGCTTAAAATCTTCTCGATATCAGCAAACAAGTCACGTGCCATTTCCTTAGAAGCGATATTTGCCAAGGTACAAAGCGCCAACGCGGCTACATATTGATTAGGATGGCTGAGGTCATTTGACAGCGAATTGGTCAACAACGTCAGAACCTCCTGGTTTTCATCCAAAAGCAACATTGTTCCCAGATATCCCAGTCGTTTGTCGCCGAATCGCGAAGTCGCCAGCAGTTTTAGGCATTCAATTTGGCCAAAATGCGTTCGTTCACCCAGGGTATATAAATAAAGCAGCTTGGCTACGTTGTTTCTACGAATGCCTTGATCTGTATAATCATCACGAAAAGAAGTTCGAATATTAGCGCTCTCTTTCTGAATTACAGCGCGTTCATCTGCAATGGTTTTGGCAGCTCGAACTGCTTTGATGAAGCTTTTGAGCGACATGTTGGCTGAAGGAGAGGAAAGCTGGGAGGATGAGAGGGAGAAGGAGGAGGAGGGTTGAGTGGGGGATACGGCGTTGTGGGGGCTGTGGGGGTCATATGAGACTGGAATTGTTATATCGACGTGGGGAATAGGGAATACATTAAATATTAGTGTTTTTTATTCGTTGTTGGTGGTTATATGGTATATCTGTTGTGTTGTTTAATTGCCAGCCAAATTAACGAGGGAAAAATTAAGCGTAGCAGAGGATCATGTGATATACGGCAGCAGCAGTAAGACAAAATATGAGTATATAATAGAAGAGATAAAGTCATAAGAGAATAAAACAAATAAATAAATATGTTGTTATATGTGAATATAGTATAGTTGGTTATATGTCCTATGTACCATCCGGGTAATCGTACCATATTGCCTATTTAGGACTGTCAAACAGCTGGTGTCAGTAAAATGAACAAAAAACAATCAAGTACTTGACAAATATCAAATCATATCAAATATATCATCATGCACCAGTTATAGAAAATCGTGCTACTCAAGCTCCAGTGCCATGTATGATCTTACTAATCATCTGTTCTATATCTGCTCCTATACATTATAACGCCCAAACAATAAATAAAACAGACTTTGATTGTTAAACATTCGTTCTGTTTTAATCTTCTTTCTGTCGCCTCGTATTCATCTGCATTGTGTTCGATTCACACTAAAACTAATGAGCCACACTAATTAAAACCCACGCTAAAACATATCCTGTATGCATCTCTTCATAGCTTTTTATACCATATTAGCCGTGCAACATTATTACTTGGCAAATCGGCCCAGAATCCTCGTAAAAAGAAAATTTACGATCTGGTTAGTAGGCTCTTTCATGGTATACACTAGTTTGTTAGATTTAGAGAGAGTAGCAGAGAAAACAATAGCAGAACATCAGAAATATAATAACTAATTAAATCTCCTCAAATTCCCCATCAAATCAATCCATTCCCTATAAAGTATTCCCTACCTCCTGATCACGTGGATTGATGTTATATCTTCAGGATACTTTTTCATTCCTTTTTAAGAACATTTAAGGCAACATCAATGACAATCGTTCAAGAAAATCTCAGGAAAATTTTTCTGACTTGAGAAAAAATCTCGAAAACAATCTCACCAGCTCTCGTTTGATTTCTATTTTTTCCAAGGTTTTCTTCCTCTCATCTATATGGGAAATATCAAATTATCCACTGGCGTTAGCTCGTCAGCCGCTCCATCGGTGTCGAGCGATGACCATAAATCCAAGCCTGATGAGGAGCCAGATCTCTCAACGGGCCATATAAAAGTAGAAGATCAGCTTAGACGTGGACTGTCATCGCGTCAGATCTCCATGATTGCAATTGCTGGTGTTATAGGAACTGGTTTGTTTCTTGGAACCGGTAAAAGCCTGGCTACAGGAGGCCCAGCGTCTATGCTCATTTGTTATGCCATTATTGGAGCTATTGTTTATCTTGTGATGATAGCTCTTGGAGAAATGAATACCTATATGCCAGTTGCAGGTTCGTTTTGCACTTTTGGTACCCGATTTGTCGATCCTGCTGTAGGTTTTGCTCTGACTTGGAATTATTGGGCAAACGACGCCATATCTGTAGCCTCAGATCTCACTGCACTCCAGCTGGTGTTTGAATACTGGACAGATTTCCCTTCATGGATTATCGCTCTAATTTTCTGGCTCTTTGTTTTCAGCATAAATGTCATATCTGTACGAGCATATGGCGAAATGGAATATTGGCTTGCTCTGCTCAAGGTCGTGTCCATAGTCATTTTCATCATTATAGGAATCCTAGTCAACTGTGGAGTTAACACTGATAATCAATATCTTGGATTCCATTACTGGTACATTGATCAGGCTCCATTTGTCAACGGGTTCCGAGGTTTTGCATCTATTTTTGTCACTGCTTCCTTTGCATATGGTGGAACTGAATCCATTGGTATAACGGCCGGTGAGACGAAAAATCCCCATCGCACAATGCCACGAGTCGTTCGAACGGTATTTTGGCGTATAGTGCTGTTTTATCTTCTGACTGTTTTACTCATTGGCATTGATGTTCCATGGAATTGGCCCAATCTCGATACTGGAACAACCATCACCTCACCTTTCACCATTGTGTTTCAACGAATAGGTTCCAAAGCAGCCGGATCATTTATTAATGCTGTTATTGTAACTTCGGTCATTTCAGCTGCAAATCATGCCTTGTATGCAGGTACTCGTCTAATGTTCACTCTGGCAGTAGAAGGATATGCACCGTCTATATTTGCACGGTTATCTACCACCAGAGTTCCCTGGCTTGCATTATTGGTCACATGGTTAATTTCCGGTCTGTGTTTCGGAGCTTCTTTTATAGGTACCGGCACATTGTGGACATGGTTACAGGCGTTAGTAGGAGTATCTAACCAGATTTCTTGGTTATTAATCGGCATTACATCTATTCGATTTCGACAAGGCATCAAAGCACAAGGCAAAGAATCACAATTAACATATAAAAACTGGACATATCCTTGGGGTCCTTGGTTGGTCGTAATACTGGTATCGGTCATCATACTAGTTCAAGGATGGTCATCATTCTCTCCTTGGAGCACAGCATCATTTTTCCAGAGCTATGTGGAATTGGGTATCATGCCGGTGATGATAATATTTTGGAAATTAATAAAAAGAACAAAGTTTGTTGGAGCAGAAACCATGGACTTGGAGTCGGATGTCTATGTATCGACCCAGGAGGACTTGAAGCAGGATGAATACGAAGATTCACTCAAGGGATGGAGGAAGTTCGTGTTTCGGGTGAGGTCGATGTTTATTTAGGGATCTTTGATGTGAGTTCAGCACAGCTCTTATGGATCATTCTGTGGTTGTGCTGTGTTCCGGCAGGTCGATCTTTTAGTGGGGAATTTCGGAGGTTCGGCACACTTTGGTCATTTTGGGTGGTGCTTTGTGCACTTTTGGACGCTTGGGACGTTTTTGTTGTGCATTCGGCTGGTTTTTGTGCGTTTTGCCCATCTGCGTGGGCCTTTGCATGGCCATATGACAGGGCTGCTACACATACTTCTTGTATTATTTTAAACTATAAAGTTATTTATTAACTAAGATGTTATCTATGACATAATTACGATATAACTGTGATTTAAATATGATTTAAATATGATATATTCTTCTTTCGTTGAACACTATTCTAGTCAGAGCCCTCCCGCCTAATCCTCATCTGACCTCTTGTGATAACTTTGATATTATCTTGTTCATTGTAACAGCCAATCATTGTAACAGCCAATCATTGTTCACAACCAATCATCGTTCCCAGCCAATCATCATTAAAACCTAACAGCTCATATTTTCTTTATTATTTCCAACTGTGCATTTTCCCCATCTTCTTCCCATCCTCTTCTCCTCTTTTTCTCCTCTCCGCCTTTGCCCGCCTTTAACCTGTGCAAAAACTGAAACCAATGAATCACCTTGAACCACCTTGAATATTCATCTCATAGCAATAAATTCCATATCTCATAAAAATCCAATTTTCCAATACCTTGCCACATGGCCAAATATCATTCCATGTCCTCGTTTATCACGGCACTTTTTATTAGCCAATGAGGCTCTCATCAGGTGTTTTCTTTAAAGTCGGGGAAAAAACTTTCTAAGATAACAAGCCATATAATCCACCAAAAACTCCACAACAACCGTCTTTTAAAACCCCTGAAAATACCCTTTCATCTGCATAATCATCATATTTTCATCGATCCAAAAATCCTCCTTTTTTTCCTTCTTTCTTACCGCTTTCTCCCCCCTTCATTGTCTCCAACCCCCGTCTGCGGCTCATTCCCACTTCTCACATGATATCAATCTCCGCAAATTATAAGTTTGCTGGGGAAGAACCAAACAAATTCTGTCAACCAACAAGCCAGGAAAACTCACTTTTGACCAGGCCGGTTTCTGCGATATCGTCGTCATCATTCTGCTAATGTTCTTTATCTGCTCATCTTATCTGTTCTTCAGTAACCAATGATCTTTCGTAAAATCCCTCGATCTACAGGCCAGATATTGGACAAAAGCCAAGATGAGCCAATATGTATAGCCAGATATTGCTACGGGAATCCTCGGAGCCTTACTTCAAGCCATTCTGGTGCTATTACTATGGCTCTAAGTCTTGAGCAACCAACTCTCTTTCTATCTTCAACACCGACTTGTGGATCTCGAACTGCTCGAGAAGCTGTAGGATGGTCCTCAACCTCCAGAAACACTGTAAATGGTGCTGCATCGACTACTGCATCGTCGGTTCCTGCTGCTTCTCCCGCTACTGATGGCAGCTCTTCTCTATGTCCTTGTATGCTTCAGGGATCACTAGTTCTCAAATTGAGCAAACCAACCAAAATGAGGGCCATCACCTTGACTTTTTACGGCATTAGTGCTACTAACTGGGCCCAAATCCAAAGTAACGGGTCTCTTTTAGACGATGTTAGCAACGAATATGCCGTGGAAATCCAGGATAACGTCTATGTCAACGCCCACCAATGGGAATTCGTTCCGCAAGAAAAAGTAAACGGACTCAAGAAAAGCGCAGAATCAGTCAACTCGTCACTTTCTGTCATTGGAACAGACCTCTATGGAGCTTCTAGTGCTAGTTACTGTTCTTCTGCAGGTATTATTTGCAATGATCCTGCTAAAACCAAAATCATTCAATCTGATGGCTGTCAGGTCATCCATGAAAGCTCCAGTCAATCATCTATTCCATTATTCGCAGCTTCTGCACCTGCTGTATTAAGAAAACTACCCTGCAGAAACAATCCTTTGAACAAGGAATCATATACTATGCCAGCAGGTGAATACGTTTATAACTTCAACATTGCGGTTGATTCACGTGTTCCGGAGTCAATACGTGCGCCTCGAGGAGCCATAAATTACTACATTAGGGCCAAAGTCGTTCGATCACCGGCCTTTAACATGAATATTACAGGAAAACAGTCAGTTCAGCTGGTACGAGGGCCGCCCGAAGGCGGTCTGAATCTCCCTACCGTCATCAGTAAATCGTGGAATTCTCGACTTCATTATGAGATCATTATTCCTCAGAAATATGTGGCTTTAGGTTCATATCTGCCTGTACAGATCAAACTAACTCTTCTGGACAAGGTTGCAGTGCATCGACTCCGTATGATCATGACGGAAAAAGCAGAATATAAATACAGCCTTGATTTGGGCCACCGGACGGCTGACAAGTCCAACAAGGTTGTTCTTTTTGAGAAGAAGGGCCAGACTGCTAATGTGCCATCATCAGACGGTAGCCCCACACTAAAGGAGAAGTTGATAGGCAGTATTATGGACCCCTCGGAGCAATCGACAACTATAAATGCCACACTACCTTTAGCGTCGTCAGAAAGTGACTTTGCTGCTGTTCCTCACCAGTACTATACTTCTGAAGATGGAGCTGGACAATATAAATTTCTAAGTCCAGACATCTCCTCCTGTCCTTATATGCGAATAAGACATCGTCTGTCAATCACGATAAGGATTTCCAAGCAGGAGGAGTTCAATATGAAACGACGATACTTTGACATCAAGGTGGAAGTTCCTGTGATTCTGCTAGCCAAAGTTTGTTCAAGAGGCAATGTTGATTTGCCTATGTACGATGATATGCCACCGCTGGTGCCTAGTCTTTCGGATGAAACAATATATTCGTCATCGGATGGAGAATTTTTGCCGACTTTTGATAATGTTCTGAGTGAAGATATGCCGCCGGAATATACCAAGGATGAGCCGGGGAATTAGATGTAAAATAACGCGGTACGGTACTGGCATAGTACGAGGTACTAGCATAGCGCGAGGTATGAGACAGTACTTGCACATGATAAAATAGTATGAAGGTACTAGAATATGACGTAGTACGACAGTACTAAGATATGACATAGTACGATGATATAGCAATGAATAACGATTAGATAGGGTAAAACCCCAGTCCAATGCCGCTCAAAAACTATAGCCCTTTCGATACATAAATGCCGCCAGTACTACCAACGCTGTAGCACAGAATTCCCAGCTCATCTCAAGAAGCACCCATATCAAAATAGTGCCAAGAGGAGGTGTTCTAGCCATGACAGCGTAGTAACCTTCCTCGAATGAGATATATATAAGGTACATGGCTAACCAAACAAATACAAAGAATGAGCCTATTCGAAACCATCTCTCGTCGTTATATGGATGCCCAATTATATGTATGATGCTCATAACAGGAATAGTGGTGCATGCTTCGGTGATAATCTCCGTAGGAACCAGCTGCTGGCCATACTGCTGTCTTACCAGTATATTCAAACCAGCATGAACAAACACCAATGGAATGACATATTGAGCTACATCAAGACCGTTGAACAATGCTTGGCCAAGAGGAGTGAGATCTTCTTCGTCTTCGGGTGGTTGATTTGTGTGCTTGTCAGCCATCAGGTGTTTATGACGATCTTGTATGATTTCCACCAAAGTGGGTTCTTTTTTGTTTACATTGTTTTCTTTTCTATTTTTGGATGCAGGCATATTGAATTACAGGCTAATAGTAATGATAATGGTGACTATGGACGTTGGAAATGGGGGTTTTGGTAGACGATGAGGTGTTGAAGGAGGGAAGTGGAGAAATGGAGTCGAAGGGAGGAAATGGCGGATGACTTTTGGGGTTTTTGGGGTCATTTGGGGATTTCAATGCAGGGTAATCAAATTCAATTATGCATGGTGTAAAGTGATGAGTCAATTGGTGTCAATTAGCAGTGTAGTACAGTATTGGTGGTGTAGTACCGTCATAGCTCGTGGTAAACGTACGCGTAAGCGAGCATCAAATAGGCTCAGAGCAGAAATTGAAGGCCTGATCTACAGCATGACTACAGTCTAATTGGATATATTCGGCATGGCTACGGTTTCTTTAGGAATTTCAGCCCTAAAATGGAATTACTGCTGGAGAATGGGGAGCAAGCAGCAGCATGCCACTAGGATCACAACACAACACTGCACTCACTGCATGTTTCTGCCATCAGACCATTCACCGTCAAAAGCCGGTCATACTGGTATCCATAATAGCTTGAAATTCCCATCAAACTCTCCATCACCGGCCCTCTACGATCTCTCATCCTCTCTCTTTCATAATTATTTCACATTTTTTTCATGCTTAAGACATTACAGAAATCCTTTTAGTCAAACAGACCCATTCCCATATCTTCGTCTGATTCCTCCTTTTCTTCAACCTTTTCTTCCTCAGCAGCAGCCTCTTCTCCAGAAGCAGCTCCGGCAGCAGCGGCGGCACCAGGAGCAGCAGGACCAGCAGATCCAGCGGAGAATTGTGTGAGAAGAGCAGGAATGTCTTGTGCAGAAATGGCTTTGGCGAAGAGTTCAGCCCAGATCTAGAAATAGTTAGTATGGAGGACAAGTAATGCGAATCTTCAAGTAGCGAAGAGAGAGAGAATAAATCAAAATCCATACGACAAAATAAGGCGAATACAATATAAATAGCATAAAATACTCATATAAAATGCCCCAACTGTACCATAGATCCTACCTCTCTCTCTCTCTCCACCTCCGGTTCCTTACTTACAGGCTCAACGTCCTCAATGCCAGCAGCTTTAACCAAGTTCAATAACTTGTCAGCAGTGATTTCAACATCAGCATCGGCCAAAATAATGGCAGCGTAAGATACAGCAGCTTCACTCATGTTTTGAAGGTTGTTGTTGAGAGATGAATGGAAAATGGCGGACGAAGTTGAGTGGGAGATGAGTGTGGGTAAATTGAGGAATGGATGTGACTGCGGTGTGGGGAGGGGAGCGCATGTTGGTGGAACGAGATTATTTTTTATTTATTTTATTTTGGTGCTGATGAGAAGGGTGAGAGAATTGAAATGAGAGAGTTGGAGGAAATTTGAAGACGGTGTGGTGGTTTTAGGGGGGTTCCGTCGTGATGCTACTATAGTGCCATACAGTCATACAGCCATACAGCCATAGGCCATAGGCCTAGAGAATAGCCTACAGTATATACCACTGGAAACGAATATCATGATAGTTGAACGAAGCATTAATCGAAGCTTGATACGTGTGTATTTATAAACTCTATTTAACGTTAGCATATTATCTCCGTATATTGACATAGTTAGTCATGTAGTTGTTCTCCAGCATCCATCTACTGCCTACTACGACGAACAGAGCACTTCTACATCACACGTCCACAGTTGATTCAACTTGATATTTTTGAATTTTCGTCATATTCACGCATTATACTTCCCAATGATGTCTTATATTATTCTTAAATTCCAATATTTATTCATATTTATCCGACATTCCCTCAATAACGTCCCTCTAAGCTCCTCTCCACTGTAAACAACCATACCATTATCTTGGCACTGTTCCCCCTAATTTCTCTCTTCACACCCTCACATCACAGACCAAAACCCATAAACGCCAATAACACCTCTCCCTCCCCAAACCCTCCCCCAACTTGCTCTCCTTCCCCTTCTTGTTGCCCTTGGGATCTTGCCTCACTCCTCATCTCATGCCCTCCAAACGTCCACCCCAGTCGAAATCATGGACCGGCCATGGCTGGAAAGTCGTTTGCAATCGAGGCAGCATAATGACGTCAGAAGAAATCGATAATGCCACTACCAAATTAGGAATCCCTGTTCCTGAGATGATCTTTGGAGACAATCAGATAACCATTGAGCATGAATCAACCGGCTGGAATATCTCCTTCAATGCTTTAGATGCTCTTGATCTCGTAGATAAAACCGACAAAAACATGCTTCAGGTAGCTTATTCGAAAAAATGGCAAACTGCTCGTAACTTGAGCGATAAACAGGCTGTTTCTAAAGACATTGCTGGTATAGTTAAGCCCTACGATTGGTCTTATACTACAGATTATCGAGGAACAATTAATCAAGGAAATGCAAAAGTCACTTTAGAAGAATCTCATGATATAGAATTGCCGCTAGAACTGCTCAAAAGACCCGATCCCATTCTGTTATTCGACAATATTTGTCTGTTTGAAGACGAATTAGGTGATAATGGTATTGTAACTTTGGATGTCAAAGTACGGGTAATGCCAGAAAGGGTATTTATATTAAGTAGGCAATTTTTACGTTTAGATGACGTTATATTTCGAATCAGAGACACTCGAGTCCTGGTGGAGTTTGACAAAAACGTGGTAATAAGAGAATATCGAGAGTTTGAGGACTCTTATTCGAAAATTAAACAGTCAATTCCAGTAGGGACGAGGGATTTTGGAAAGTTCCTCAGAGACATTAATTGGGTTGCAAGTAAGATCAAGTTGACGAATAAGCGGACGGATGCAGTGCAGATAGAAAGCCGGAGCTAGCAGCAAGCAGCAGGAGCTAGCTGGCAGCAGCACGAGCCACAGCAGCACGAGCCACATCTGCACGAGACCTTATTTAAATCACATAAAAACAAATCAGATAATTGCATAGCAAGCGTCCATCTCTCCCGTAACCTTATGCCCACCTTTTCATACAGCCACGAATTTCTTGGCTGCTGCAATATTCTCCTCTGTAGACAGCTTTTCCTCTATTATTTTCTTGAGCTGTTTTTCTGCGATTTTCTCCAACTTTTCATACTCAACTGCTTCTTTAGCTGGCAATTTCGGCCATGCCGACACCTTTCTAATAACAGCCAAAAGCCCACACCATCCTCGCACGTAATTGGGACTTATTTCAACCGCTCGACTATAAGTTTTGACAGCTTCAACCAATAATCCCATTTGTTCATTCAAATTCGTCCTTGTAGTGGCATCTATATGGCTGATTTCACCCATTCGACCAAATACATTATATGCATATGGCTGAATCAGTATCACTTCTTCTAATGCAGCTATTGCTTTTGTATAGTTCCCAGTATGAACATATGCTTCGGCCAATTCAGCCCATGCTTCTCCATCAGTAGGTGTAATATCCAGCAGCTTCAATAACAACGTCACATAGGCTTTATAATCGCCCTTGGCCTTCTCCAGAACCGCATTTCTCTTCAACGAGACAAAATCAGATGGCGGTCGTTTCTCCAGGTATTCCTTGGCCTTGGCCGGACCCTCAGTAGCTTCCAAGTACATTGATCTCAACAGCCCGACTCTTTGAGGCGAATCGCTGAATTTGTCCACTATGAGCTGAAGCGACTGTTTAGCATCTGAATCATTATTGGTCAGAAGCGCCAGCGTGAAATGATATTGAAGAATATCGTACAGATCAGCCTGTTGGCTTATGGTGCCTAATCTCCTTTTAACCAGAGCATTAATCTCGTTGTAATTACTGTTCAATTGAGCTGGGCTAAAATTGCAATAAGCGCCTGCACGGAAATCATCCAAGTAGTCCTGTAAAGACATGATGGATGCTAAGTGTGTTGTTGTTCCCAAGTGGTGGCTTTTGATGGCCAGAGCTGAGAGTCATGTCTGGCAGGGTAACAGGCTATTTTCGGTGTATGAACATACCAATTAGTTTGTGTATAGATAAATTATGCTTTAAGTTAGTAATTGATAGGTAGAATCTCAATAGTTGAGCGCGTTGTGCTGTTGGTTGGTGATTCGTGTTCAAGAGCATATGGTTGATGTCATCAAGGGCCGTTGTATTCGTCACGAGGATCCCTTGGAAGACATTTGTTCGTAGAAGGCTTTCTATCCAATCTCCTGAACGTTCTGCTGCTGAATATAATGACGTCTCGGCTTCTGCTTTGGACTACTGCTTTACCGTCTCAGTTACCTAACTCTGAATATATTTGAATATAAAAAAAATCTCAATAAATCTACAACAATCAATAAAATTTAGTAATTTTGAGATCACTAATAAGTTGAGCCACCAGTTAAAACGGTCAGGACAGCTTAAGGCAACAACTCTGCCAATTCACTGCTCTCTGAAGATTTCACCTTGGCAATTCCAACCCTCTTGTCCTTGAAATCCACCAATGTATACACAGACCTCATGAATGGAGTACCCAAAGCTTGAGGTTGTCCATTCTCTACCCGTCTGATAGCCAGGATATACCGATCGTCGGGAACTTTCTCAACCTCGGGAGACCTGAAGCCAAAAGTGTCAATTATTACTTCAGTGGCAGGCAACTCGAATAAAGTATTGCCAATCTTAAAGGACAAATATCTGTCACCATTCGGGAGACTATTCATTGTATAGGTATTGCTCCTGGCATCGTAGGTAGCACCATAGATATCCAAAGCAATTCTATCAGCCAACTCACGGTTGAGAGAAATAAATCTAGACTTGGTGTCCAAGAGCGCCTCAAATGATCCCTGAGAAAGTGGGTAGGCGCTAGATAGAGAAATCTCATCCACCTTGACAGCAATTCTGTTGCCGTCGCAGAAAGAGAAAGTTTCAAAAGAGCCATCGTACTTATCAACATCTACAGCTCCGAACAAAAGCTTTCCAACACCAGTTTGACTGTTCATGTAGAAGGAGTATGCCGGTCGGTTGATTTTTCCGTCAGCATAGAATTTCCTGGGAAGGCTCTCCTCAGCATCTGACGACGGAGAAAGACCCAAGAAAGCACTAGGATATCTAGTATCCTTGGAGTTCGCCAGAGTGAAAATTTGCTCGTCGTCAGTTACAGTTCCAAATTTCACGACATCCCAGACATTTGCTACATGTGGAGTACCGTCAGCGTCAGTCTCGAAAGTAGCACCGACAGACAAAGTCATCGACTCGGAGCCATTTGCCACAAAGTCGTTTCCATCAGATGGATCATTGACCCACATGCTGCTGGTTCGTGTATCCACGTACGCTCTGAAGGGGTGAATAGGGGTTCCGATTTCGATATTTCCAGCATATGGATACTCAAATTCCGGTCGCTCCTCGAAGTTTCGCAAGTGTTCTCCATTAATCTTGTAACTGTATATAGGCAGTTCGACAACTTTGTCAGTATCGTCTGCAAGTGCAGTAGACAAGGCAGTGGCTACAATAGCGCCATTAAGAAGAGTGTTTGATACTTTCATCGTGTTTGGTGCAGAGATATTTTGGCAGACATGCTCCGTTTATATACTATTCAGTAGTTTCTTTTCTGCAGGTTTTACTCCATGGTTGCTGGTCTTGGCTCACATACTCGATTGAGTAGTGCATAAATGGATTTGACTCAGTTCCGTGATGGCGCAGCACCTTGATATCGGGGCGAGTTTACAGCATATGGCAAGTATTAAATCTTTTTGTGACGTTTGGCATTTTCTGAAGACTTCTTTCCTTGGAAAACCCCGTTAGATCAGCAGCTGCCGCCGATATAGACAGATGCGCCTTTCTGCTGGACATCGACCTCAGCATTTTTAGCAAAGGGTTTTTGATAACCCATAATAACCAAAAAAATGTGCTTTTGTTTCAGATAAAAATACCTGGTGGCGACGTTGATGCACAGAAGCGGGGCTCAAATCCAAACCTTAAACCTTATTTTTCCAGATGCCACGTGTGAAAAGAGGGGTTTTGCCGAAGATTTCCACCTCGGATTGAATATATTGATTTTCGGTTGATAACGAGACTAAATTGCAAAAAAAAAACCATTCCTAAACCTCACGTACGAGTCGTTAGACCCGCTTGTAAGATACATTACCTCGGAATATCTGCATAACCGTTTCTTTTTCAGAGGTGGGTCTGCGGCTGAGACATAAAATATTGGTAAAACTATAAACGGAATGTTCTTTAGATTTCTTTAGACTATTGAAATCTATCTTCTAGTTGATTTGGTCTTGTTGAAGTCTGGTCGTTGACCAATACTAACGACGGGCCGATCCATGGCAGGTCTTAAGCTCCGCTGAGATATCGGCATGTGAGTCCTTTTGCAAAATGCAAGACGCTGAAACATCTCTTAGTCACGCCTGTCTCACATTACTCAGCTCAATGAAATTTCCAAACTAGGCAGTGATAACCGTCATTTTGATAGTAAACATGCATATTACGGCTGATAAGGTTTAGGAAATAGCGCAAAGAGGGAGAAATTTGCTAAGTTTGTTAGCAATACTGCAGGTGATCAGCTGCTGGTCATGCTGTCAGGGTAACGGCAGGCCGTCAAGCCTGTTCGATTGTCGTTCGGCATACCAAAGCGTCTGTGCCATCATTCCTTCTAGTTCTCGCTGGCAGAATGGCTCCTTCTAGCCCCCACTCATCTGACCCTCTGCCGGAGCCTGATGCCAGACTCAGATTCAGAGTTATATTCAAACTCGGACGCAGATGACTCTGTTTCCGATGACGACTCTGCTTCCAATGCCGTCTCATACTCCGTTTCTTCATCTCCTGAGTCACAAAATAGCCCTGGCGGTGGCTTCGCGGAGCGCCTCACTTGAGTCTGAGCTTCTTCATCTCGTTCCACACACATCGGCTGTAAGTCAGTATCAGATCGCAGTAAAATATAAGGACTTTTCGGACAATACCTTGGTCGAAGTGAGTATATGGGCTTTCTATATTCATACCTCGCAATATCAAGGTTAAAGCACGACGGATCTTTGGACCCTTGACCTGCACAGTGAGATATTGCCGTGTGTTTGAACTACATGAGCAGAATTGGACAGTTGCGGTTGTACTCATTAAACAGAATTTTCTCCTCATAAGTGCAAGGATTTTCTAGTCCCGGATATCAAGTCATATATGAATCTAGATACGATGCAGAGGAAATTTTGCTTGTGATATGCTGTTTCATTGCGGCCGAAGGTTAACTTGACAGAGCCAATTGCAATCAATTCAGTCGGAAATTCTCCCGAATAAAATATCATGACATTTAACAATAAAATCCCTTACAAATATAAACTTAAACTTTGAATGCAATAACCAATCTGAGTGAAAATCATACTGACAGGGTAACTTTAATCCATGATATTGGTGACGTAATCTCTTTTGCTGCGACCACACTAGGGAAGCTAAATCTGCTTATATACTACTGAGACTGTTAGATTGCGGATTCATCTGATCCGATATTTAGCATTCTTATGAGATTTGTCTGTTTTTCTAATACGACAGGTGGTTCTCTTGCCAGTTGATATGATAGACCGGGTATACGAAGTCGGAGTCAAGCGCTTTCAACCAGAAAAACACCCAGTCAAAACCAAATCTCTCTCCCATTTCTTTCTACGAGTCAGATTTCAAAAAAAAAAACCAAAATTTTCTGCCAATATTCAGCAAAATACCCCACTGTTCATCTCCCAATGAAAATTTCACCAATTCCTCCTCACCATGATATCCCGCTCAAGGTTCACCTTAGTACAAAATGCATGCCTCAGATACGCTTCGACGGGGATTAGCAAAAGTGCCAAAGTTGCTGCACCTATTATAAGAACTGATAATGGGAAATCCGAGCCGATTTCGGCCGTTTCTACCCCTTTACAAGATACTTATACTCTGCCCAAGTCTGCTACCTGGACTTCTCGAATATCCAATGGCATCATTTCGACCTTAAATCTCGACAGGCAACTTCTGAGAGCTGGCCCAATTGCTGGCAAAGTGTTTCGTGAGATGTGCGAAGCTCAAGGAGCATATTCCGAAGGACTTCCAATGTCACGGACAGCCAAGTTCTACTATGAGACTCTAGATCTTCCTAAAACATACAATCAATTTGTACAAATCACATTTCTTCATGCATGGATACTTTTTGTGCGAATGCGCAGTCTAAGGCGGAATGTCTGCAAGGCATATCAGCAGCAGCTCATCAATGGCATATTCAATGACATTGATTCCTACATGAGGGACAAGCTGGGATTCAAGTCTGATCGCATGGTCAATAATTACAAAAAGGAGTTTGATCAACAGCTTCGTGGGTGTATTTTCGCCTACGATGAAAGTTTGATTGAAGGCGATACAGTTCTGGCCTCTGCTCTCTGGAGAAATCTGTTCCAATCATCTCAGGAGCCAAATCTTCTCCAATTAGAACAACTTGTGCATTATGTCAGAGTTCAACTGTATTTGTTAGATCAGTTGAGTGATGATGAATTCACTCACGCAAAGTTCAAATTCGTTGAACCTTGGGGAAGATATGATACCCAAGTGCAACGGGCACCGGCTATAGATGCAGGGAGGTAGCCGAATCTTGCATCTTTGTATTGTAAATAACTATGTGTGTTTTACGAACGATCGTGTCGTTTATGAACGATCAATGTGGTTTATTAAACCTTAGCCCCCTCCACTTTCAACCTGTTCAACCATTTGTATTCCCCTCCTAATGTCTCGTCCCTTATCTTGTATATCTCGTCAATCAACGCCGGTACAAATGTTCCCGGTCCTTGTACGTTGCTTCGTTCTGCTGCTCGTTCAGATGCAATGGTATACCAGGCAACAGCAGTTATAGTCGCAACGAGAGGATCCTGACGATATGATGCTGTAGAGCTCGCGATGAGAGAACCTAGGACACAGCCAGATCCAGTGATAGAACCCAAGTAATGATGACCGTTGCTGAGGAAAACTGTTCTAAAACCATCAGTGACTACATCCTGTTCTCCAGTTAAAACCGAAACACATCGACAGTCCTGGGCCAGTTTAGTAGCAATAGTAGCCTTCTCCGGCAGCGATAATGTATGTACACTGTCGACGCCTCTCATTTTGAACCCTGGGACTTTGGCTGCTGCTGCTATTTCGCCCAGGTTACCTTTAACCACTGTATAAACAGCAGCATCTAGCAACGTGGCAACAGCCTGACGTCTGAAATCCGACGATCCAGCACCCACAGGATCCAGAACTGTGACCTTGTTCTTCTTGTTGTACTCGGTCAATGCAGATACGTACATTTTCAGACCTTCGGCTGTAGGAGAGCCCATGTTCACCAACAAACCGGCATGTTCCAAAGATGCCAAATCAGCAAATTCCTCGGGACATTCCGACATGACAGGACTGGCTCCTGCGGCAATAGTCATGTTTGCCGAGAAGTTACGGACCACACTGTTGGTGATATGATGGACGAGAGGAGATAGCTCAGTAACAGATTTGACTGTAGTAATAATGCCGTCTTTCAAAGCATCTGTCTTGAGAGCTTCTGCCTTGAGTCCACTCTTTGCCCACATGGACGGTTTGTCCCATACTTGTCTCATAAATTTTGCAGCTTGTTCAGGGTTTTTAGATCCAATCAGGTAGCTCACCACAGCCACACCGTCCAAACCACCAGCGTCTGAATGAGTCAAATGCTGAACAAGAGCGATATTTCTATCATTTATTCCGCCAATAGCAACAGATCTAATGCCGGAACCTTCCAGGACCTTGAGAATAGACCGAACTCCCGAAGATCCGATTGGCTTGTTCTTCAATTCCTTTGTAAATGTACCGAAAACGGCACCTATTCCCACATAATCCACACCGTCCTTTACAGCGTTCCTGGTCTCTTGCTCGTTGTTCACGCTGACTCCAACAATCTTATCGGCCTTCCAAAGACGCTTTATCTGCTCAACACCAATATCGTCCTGGCCAACATGAATTCCCTCAGCATCAATTGCCTGTGCAACATCCAATCGATCGTTTATAATGAGTGGAACATTGAATTTCCTGGTCAATTCATGGATTTCGGTCGCCAGAGCTATGAAGTCACGTGTCTCGGCCTCCTTTTCCCTCAATTGCACTATTGTAACGCCTCCTTTAAGTGCCGATTCGATTTGTTCAATCAGCGATTTACCCTCCGGTACAAGTCCACTGTCAGTTACCAAATAAAGCGAATAATCGACGGTTTTGCTCAAAGCCATGGTTGGAAAGATGGCAAGATCAAACTTAACTTCTTGCCTACAAGTTTCCCAACCGCCATGAAACTCACGCCTGAGCTGCTAATGGCTGCTCCTTCGTATATCAATGCCGTAGATGATAGAGAGCTTCTTCTAAGAGGCCATCGTATTCCGCTGATTGAGAATCTGGGAGTCGTTGGAGATCAAAACGATATAATAGACTGTTCTGACAACGATATCCGGATTCTGGGCAATTTCCCCCGATTTCCCCGTCTTTCTGGCCTTGTAGCTGCTCGTAATAGAATTTCCCATATTCAGCCGTCGTTAAGTGAAGCTCTTCCGAATCTCAGGACTCTGGTGCTGACAGCAAATGCGCTAGCTCAACTGGCAGATCTAGATCCTCTTGCAGGGTTCAAAAAGCTGGAATTTCTGTCTCTTTTGGACAATCCCGTGACCTCCAGGCCGAATTATCGTCTTTATGTTATATGGAGAAACCCCAATTTACGTATATTTGACTATCAAAAGGTGCGTGAGTCGGAGAGATCGGAGGCTAGACAGCTGTTTGGCACCTTTGATAAACCTACAGCATTAGCCAGTCAAATTATGGGCCATAAATCTAAAACATTTGATATTTTGGGAACTTCAGGAGAAAATGGAGGTCGCGAAATTGTTACGAAACTGACCGAAGACGACAAGAAACGCTTGGAAAAGAGTCTACTGAATGCTACGAGTCTGGAAGAGATGGAGAAGATCGAGCGGGCGTTGAAGACGGGATATATATAGAGTGGAGCTACCACAGTGCTTTTTATGCGTGCGGTGTTATTTCAGCCTTAAGCCGTTCATGTGAGAAATCATGGGCGAGGGTCGATGTAGGATATCATGGTGTACGCAGGTATTAGGCACTGTGAGCCGACAAAGCCGCTAAAATCACTATAATAAGCATCGGAACAATAACAGCATTCGACAGTCATCTCTGAATATCGACAATAATCCATTGGTGTATCGTTACTCCTGCACCTCTTCCATAATGCCATTGGACCAGCTTCTCAACTCAACGAGAAATCTACGAAATTTTACGATAAACAACCTGGAATTTTATGAATGAAAATATCAAAAAATGCATTTAATTGGTTTTCGCGTTTTAACGATATTTCAGAGATTCTTCAGCTAATTATCGTTAACTCGAGAATAGTCAGAAAACATTCATAAAATATGCGTTCAACGTCTCAAGCAGCTTTCAGAATCTTCAATATGACGAATCGGCTCTTGCTAATAATATAAAGGTAATAGCCTGATAATGATATGCTTGATGATGCCTGGTATCTGGCTGATCATTATACTAATTTGCCTGATATGCCTCTTGCTATAATATAAAAGGCCAACAATAACAAATCCACAGGTTATGAAAACATCCTTATGACGAGAAACAACAGTCACAACCATCACCGTGACGAATCGCGCCTCCTAAATCAATATATCATGCAACGACAACTTTGTACGCACCGGCTCGCTCTGCTCCTTCTCCTTCTCTGAACTAGGCACTCTATCTCCCTCAAGAGTGATATCCGGTGGTGCTTTATATGCTTCATCGTAAAGTACGCTGTTCTTCTCCTTCCAATAGCATCGAGTACACTTAGATGAGTTCTCGGACTTGAACCAAAACGGCGATTCTCCAACATGGCAACTTGAGCATATCATGCTTCCTCGAGGAAATGCAGTATTACTGTAATCTTTATAGTCAGATGCCGGAACAGTCAACTCCAGTTCCGGTGCGCCAAGGTGCTGTTGCTTGATATCCTCAGTTGATTCCTTGCGGTCATCAAACCCCTTGAACATTTGACTTTGCATCATTGACCCGGTCACACTGCCGTCAGACTGCTTGTAATTTTCCACAAACAGCTGCAAAATGGTCTTGTTCGTAACCGAATCAATATAAGACATGCGCATCAAGCGTTGAGTCTCTTTGACGTGAGTTCCACACATTATCACTGCTCTCAAATAACCGCTCTTCCCTTCTATAGTCACTGGTTGCGCGTTTCTAGCTGGAGCATCCTGAGCCAACTCAAATCCCAGAGCAACTCCAAATCTTGGTGCACATCCAACATGATACGAGCTGTCACAAAGCTTGCATTTGACACATGCACCAGCAGATGTGTTGCAGACACTGCACGGAGCACTCAGCTTGGCCTTGGAAATCTTGGTAATATTCTCTGCCGGCTGCAAAGTCTTAGTGTCCCCAAAAGTAACCTCATCGTTCCATAATGCACAACGAACATGGACCCAGTTCGAGTCCTGAGTTCTCTTTAGCCCGTCTGTAAGCAAACTACCATTAGTAATGCTATTCGAAGTATGCTCATGTACTGGACATAAAACACATGAATATAAGGTGCTGACTACTGGTAGATCATCGTTACTGCATGTATCACATAGCCAGCTCTCACGACGAATATCTCCTTCAAGACCATAGCATTGAGGATGAACATTCAAACCACACAATGTGCAATTCAGCTGTTTCATTTCAGGGCTCAATTCCTTACAGACAGAACACGGAATGCTGTCAACAGGCGTAGAACTATCCTCCCCGGCTTCTGAATCTACTGCTTTGGTCGAACCGTCTCTCGCTTCCTCCCTGTCTTCTGTAGCCGTCTCAGACATCGCCTCTCCAGCTCCTGAATCAGTTTCCTTATCTACTGAAGACATGTCGGTGAACCTCATAGCCCTCTCCTTCTTTACTTCTCCTCTATCAGCAGAGGTTGGCTTCTGCTTTTCCAACCGGACTCGTTTCCTCGTCCTCTCTCGCTCATATTCCTTATCGAGTTCAGCATATATCGCTTTAGCATCTTCTATAAGTTCAGCCTCTATTCGCCTTTTCAATCCCTGCCCTGACCTTTGGTTGATTTTCTTGAAAACCTCGTCTGGCTCTTCCCACATGACAGCATATTTTCTCCATAGACGAGCGCAGCGCAGACACAAAGCAACTATAGGATTGCCGTCATTTGCAACAGGATATCCTGGAGCTCTGCGCCATTCTCGTACGTTCGTCGTCTGGCAAAACTTACAAATGAATGATCTCTTTTGATTCTTTGCCTTCTCGTGATCGTATGCCGAGTCGTCTCCATTATCAGCAACCGCGTCTACTAGACCATCATGCATAATCTTTATATCCGCCTTTTTAGCCTTCTTAGGCCGTATGCTATCTCTCAAAGCTCTACCAGACGGAGTTTTCTTCCACAAGTAATAGTATCGAACCACATCTGCCGAAGTCTTCGTACCAACTTCTTTGTAAACCGGATGCAGTTGGCTTCCGTATTTTCGTACACCTTCTTCGAATCTCTTTCGTTCAGCTTCAGAAAATGTTGGTTCCTTCAGGGACTTTCTAGAAAACGTAGAAACTTGCTGCAAGGCTGGTCCTTCCTGATAATTACAGTCCAAAAAGGCATCTAAAGCAGCATCGATGAAGTTGGTAGACCATGATTTCAGGTTCAGCTTCTCAGCATATGGTTTGGTCTTTTCTAAAAAGGTGTCAATGCGTTCCAAATGATCAGAGGGACTCTTCCAATGAAGTGTGCTAGTTGCATCCCCACCTCTCTCGATATATCCAGCAGGTCTATCCTGTATCCAAGGAGGACGTTGACTTTTCTTCGATGATGCAGTTTTGGCTTTATCAGACTCAGCATTTTCAGAGCTATCATCCGATGTATTATTGTTTTGCTTCGAACGACTTTTGATGCCGTTTTTGCCCTTCTTTCGATTATTTTTCTCCTGCTCCACATATATTACCGGTCTTCCAGGCCATTCCGGTACAGGACACTGATGCTTGGGTCCCAGTCGAGAACCAGCTCGAGGGTAGATTCTGTCATCAAATTCCAGAACATCTTCAAGCTGAGAATGCATGCCAAGATACCTGAAGGGCCACATCTTCTGCATATGATGCTGCTCTTCGGACATTTCTTTACTGGTGGATTTCTCCACAGCTGCTTCGAGTTCTTCATATCTTCTTCTGCCGGCTGGCGGTGAGGCTGACCGAGTAGAGCTTTTGCTCTCTTTAGAAGTCTCTTCTTTAGACTCTTCCTCTTTTGAATCATCTTCTTCATCTTTTGAAACATCATCATCCGAACTAGACTGTCTTGAATTTGTAAGAAGTCCTTTGTTTTCTTCCAACTTTTCTTCTAAGGCTTTGGAACATGCAGCACAGGACCAGCCAAATCCTCGGGAAGGCTTTCTGGTGATAGGTGGATCTAAACAAAGCATATGATAATGATCCTTACAATGAGCACATTGTACAGAATCATCTGCAGAACACCATTGGAGGCACTTTTTGCAAGATTGTGGAGTGCCAAGCAGATCTTTTCCACGGCCACTTTCCACCACAGCATACTTGAAATTCTGAGTCAAGACCCTATGCAGTTTCGGAGGCAAATTGGTGATTTTATCAGTCGGTATAAGATCAAAGAAGCGACTAATATACCTGTCGAAAAGCTGTGAGAAGTAAAAGCAGTTTGGAGTCTGAACATACTTATCAAAGTCAGCAATTCGTTCCTTGAGCATTACAGTGCATTTACCGCGAAGTCCATGCAATGGACATAAATCGCTATGCATAGTAGCAAATAGCATGCGAGAGTCTGTGGTGTTTCTAGAGGCATCCGACTGTCTGTAGAGCCAATTGACTCGGACCTGATAGAGATCGGCAGCGTCAACAGAAGAGCGATTTTTTGGCTTCGCAGGAGAATTTTCACCGTCGACGGCCATTTCCTTGCCTGTAGAAGCATTTTGCTCTGAAACGGGTGGTTTTTTTTCCTTTTCAACAAACTCCATTATGCGTCCGATATAATACGGCTCTCCGGGCGGTTCAGCCAGAATATATACATGATCTATGCGTTAGTTTTAAGATATCAGCATGTATAGCATAATATACTAACCTTCTTGTTCCAATTTGGTTCCGTCGGTTAAAATCAGTGCACCCTTGACGAGCTTAGCTCCGTTGAAATCCATAGCCATGCTGAGTTTTTCAGTGGGCGAGAACTTTCGCTGCCAATTCATAGCAAATCGGTCTCTTACGGCCTGATCCCGCTCAGATAACGGCTTTGTTGGCGCAGCAGGAGGAGCATTGCGCTTGATGGTGCCATTTCTTGGCTTGGAAGTAACCACATGCTCCTCAATGGCTGCCATTGGCTCCATGGGATAATCCTCGGCATAGTTTACCCGGGTTAAGCTACGTTTACTACGAGACGGGGTCGAAGCGTCCATTATAGTAGGTGGGCGAAAGAGAAAAGTAAAAGTGGGGATGTTGCAAGGAATTTTGAGTTGAGTAGATTAGGTAATGAGGTGTTATTGAAGTTTCTTGTGTTGGATTTGAATTGGGTCGAGGGTAATGGGCTAATTTTTGAGAAGGGTCGAGAGAGGAGAGGAGGGGGTAGGACGGATAGGAGGGGAGGAGTGGGGGGATATTATGGATTTAATTGGAGTTTATTTGGATAGTTTATTTGGTCAAGAGGAGAAAATTTTTCATTTGTAAAATTTTGAAGTGTTTTATGTTGGTTTTGTAGTTGGCTGCATTGAAATGCATAGAACTGTAGCAAAGGAGAGAGGTGGACGGAGGGGGGATGAATGGGGGTTTTTTTCTGACGATTATTGATTCTTATGGATTATATTGGTATTTTGGATGTTTCCAGGTATTTTTCTTATTCTTTTTTCAATTTATAACCCTGTTTTGCCGTACGTTGATTGACGAATATCGTTAAAGAAAGATGGTACATAGTGTTTAGAGTTTATCGTTACTACAACAACGGAGGAGGCAGAGACTACAGTGCAGTGGCAGCGTAGACTATGAGGGAATATTGAATACATAGCTTGATTCATACTAGAAAATATCATTTATTTCTTTATAATATGGTATGTTGGTAGTAGTCTGTCTCTCTCTCTCTAGTCCCTCGCTCCTCCTCTTATCCGACTGACTGTCTCCGGCCACACCACCAAACAGTTTCACTACTGTCAAAAGTCTTACGAGCCAATCAAATCACACAATTGAGGGTATTATAGAGGAATTTCTTTCATTGCTGTATTTCCCCATATCTTAATAATTCTCTTATCGGCCAATAATCCCTTATTTGCAGTGCACCATGTCCAATCCATCGCCGTTCCAAGTTCTGCCGTCTCCAGCTATTTGATTTTCTCCCCGTTGGACTCCCCACCGAGCACTCCGGGGTCATCCACCCAGAACACCAAAACTCTCCCCTCAAAACACCAAGCTATCTCGACCATACTCACACGAAGCACCTAGCCATTCAGGCACTCCTCCATAGTTTCGACCCATTTAAACTCGTTTTCCTCCTATCTTTCACTCCCACAGCCTTCCCAACTACCAAGTGCTACATTTTTCCTCCTCATCCAACATTTATCTCAAAACCCCGTGTTGTCGGATCATTCAACTCCATCGGAAAATAAATTTTTCAGCCTCCGCTCACCACCTTCACACTCCATAAATTTCTCAACAATGTCTTCTCAACCTACCAGAAGTTGGAATGAATTTCGAAGTAAGTAAATATTTTGCCCTCTGAAGCAAATGCTCTTCTAACATGCTCCAGGTGATACTTTCACTACACCTACTCCGGCCATGATGCAAGCTATATCAACGGCAACGGTCGGTGATTCCGTTTACTTGGAAGATGAAACTACCAATGATTTTGAGCATCGGGTAGCCAAATTGGCCGGTAAAGAAAAGGCTCTTTTTGCAGTTTCTGGAACCATGACGAACCAGATCGGGATCAGAGTCAATCTTTTCCAACCTCCTTACTCGGTGCTATGCGATTATAGAGCTCATGTTTATATTGACGAAGTTGCTGCTATATCGACGTTCAGTCAAGCAATGGTTACTCCTGTTCATCCTGCCAATGGCGTGTATTTGACGCTGGAAGATGTCAAGAAATGGGCCACTCTGGACGACGATATCCATATTGCACCTACCAAACTGATCTGCCTTGAAAATACTCTTGGAGGCTCAATAATGCCAATAGAAGAGATCAAGCGCATTTCCGAGTGGGCTCATGCCAATGGGTTGAAAATGCATCTGGACGGTGCTCGTCTATGGAATGCCAATGCTGCTACTGGAATTTCCATTGAAACTTATTGCAGTTATTTCGATACTGTATCATTATGTTTCTCTAAAGGACTGCGAGCTCCTATTGGCTCTGTTCTGGTTGGTTCTGCACAAACTATCAAGAAAGCCAATCATATAAAGAAGCAGCTAGGTGGAGGCATACGGCAAGCAGGACTGCTAACATCGGCTGCAAATGTCGCTCTTGACGAAGTGTGGCCAATTCTGAATAAATCGCATGAAAAAGCAGCTCAAACTGCCAAGTTTATGGAAGATGCAGGCATCAAATTCGCTCTACCAGTGGATACAAACTTCATATTTATAGATTTCATATCCACCAGACTCAATGTGGATTATCTAATTGAAGAGGCTACTAAGCATGGAATTAGGCTGAATTCTGACAGAATCGCGTTTCATACAGAGACCACAGATGAAGCTGTTGAGCTGCTTAAGAAGAGTGTAACGAAGGCATTGGAGAGATCAAAGGCTATGAGTGATGAGCAATGGCGTGAATATGTGGATGGAGGGGCCCGGCCTTTTTATCTTAAATAGGTTGGTAAGCGCCATTGGTATTGCAATGCTGAAAAGACATAAATACGTATAGATGCTCACGAAAGGTTATAGAAGCCAACGACAGGCTCAATCTAGATGCTGTTATAGATGTAGAAATGGTCACAAGGTAATTGAACGGTAATTCAAAAGGCATCGATGTTTTAGGAAATGTCCAGTTTTTACTACTGCAAACATTCGCAGATAAGCTACAAAAATCCCTACTAGTTCAACCAACACTTACCACACGCCTCTTGTTGTTAAATCCAGCTTCCGAAATCATCCTCCGGTTCCTCAATATGATGCATAACTGTAAAAGCGTCTTTAATCACAAGTTTGACTCATAAATCCCCAGAAGCAAGTGGCTCTTTTGTCAATGATGCGCTTTGTAGGTTGGCCATTTGTGGAGTCTTGCATAATCATTTTGTTCTCTGAAAGGAGCTCAATGATCCCGCAGCTGGCCGACTGGGCAGACATTCTGTAGCATGCTGAATTTGGATGCAACTCTAGAGTTTGAAAACATTAAAATATGATAGATGAATCGGAAAAAAGCCAAGACTAATCAATTAGTTATTTTGAAAAAAATTATGTAAAATGTTGTAAAAAATCGGAGATTTTGTCCTAAAATGACCCTGTTGAGAGCATCGGAATAACGGGTCAGGGCATAAGTAATGATAGAACATTTCTATCATATATATTTTATATGTATATAATGCGCATTCATACCCTTTCATATTCTCTATCTCATGCATCTCTTGCCCTTTTGTTTTATCAAAACAATCTAACGGGTCTTCCCATCAATCAATCTATCAATCAATCAAATCAATCTACCGATTATCGGATACTTTGATATCTCATCTAATCAAGTTATCACCACACAACCCTAGAAATCATGCAAAATTCAAATAAATTCTCCATTATACATCCCTTACTAATCTAACCTATCAACCTTAATTTATTAAACTCCTTTTACCCTCCAAAACGAACTCTCTCCCTTCTTCCGACCACATGTCTTCTCCCAGTTTGTCCCGAACTCACCTTTTTGCACCAAACGACCCCCTGAATGCCATGTCCAAGAATATTCTTAGGTCATTGAAGAATATTACTAATGGATATACCTCGGTGGAAATTCAGGTCAGAAACGGTAGGTTTTTTTTACAAGAATTATTCCTCCAATGGCATGCTAACCTGATAACTCAGCTACCAACGGTGAACGATGGGGTCCAACTTCTCAAGAATTGAACGAATTGGCTCTATTAACTTATCATGAGTATGTAATATTATCTCGTATGTTTATCATTTTACACTTTTAACTTTAAAACCAGTACTTCTGTTCATCAAATAATCTCGGCTTTGTTAGATAGACTTCATGATAAAGGCAAAAAATGGCGTCACACTCTTAAAGTATGTAGAAGTTATATTGTTTTTTTCATCATCGTAGACGTATTTATTCTCTATTTTACTAACTATTAGGCTCTTACTATAGTTTTATATTGTCTAGTCGAAGGTTCCGATGTATTTGCTCGAGCCATGAAGCAGAACTCTACTCTTTTTCAATCTTTACGGACTTTTCGGTGGGTTAATTCTAAAAATATCGATCGAGGCGTTGCTATACGAGAAAAGGCTTCGTCGATTGCCGATCTGCTGCACAATGAACTTAAGCTTTCAAACGGTAAAAAGGAATATCACCGAATTCGGAGCGAAATGGGGACTCCGGGAATTCTCGATTTACAAGATGGTGCACTTTCTCGTCCAAGAACCTCCTTAAATGGATCTAGAAGATCAGTTTCATCTAGTGAAGCTCCACGCCGTCATATGGCTATGAGCTTTGACTACGTTAGACCATCTACAGAAGGAGGCCGATTCTCTCTTTCAATAGCTCCACTTGAGTCAATTCAGGAAGAATATGACGGTACCGGAGAAGGACTTGCTCGTATTCTAACGCAGCAAGGTGCTTTGGACGAAACCAAGTGAAAGTATAACACAATGCATAAAAACTCATTTAGAGTTTTGGGGCCAAAAAATTCGCCCAAAAATTAATAATAATTAGAAAAATTGGAGCCATTAATTTCACTCATGGTCGAGCATTCAACAAGTTGTTTTTTTCTTCCATCACGTTTAATATGACACTTTTGGCTCCTACAAAAATCTCACCATCTCAAGGATAACGTCGAAATAATTGTTTGCTTTTGCATTTTTTGCTCATTCACATGATAATTCTAATTTTATATTTTATTATAGCAACCATTTTCCCCGTTTGGTTGCTCGTTTACTGGGCATCTACTTGTGATTAGATTCTTGGTTATACCAAAAAAGGCATGTGCATGAAAGTCTGGGCCTAAAACCTCCGACAAAGGCGACCGAAGCACAAGCATCGCTAACAGTAATTTTATGTGAAAATAATAATTCAAGCTTGTGAGCAATATCGTCACCCTTGGTGATGTTTTGGATATGTCTCAGGATAATGTTTCACATTTTATTATACATTATGCCATAATCACTTATAACATCGGTCTCAGTATCTTGGCATAAAACCAAGAAAAGTTTTATTAAGACTGCCCATCAGAGATAACAAGGTTATTTTTACCAATCAGAATTGAGCGCGGTTTAGCCTTTTCTATATACCTCATTGGACTTATCTTAAGGCTTTAACTTTCTAACAAAACTTCTCAACCAATAATCTAGCAAAAAATTCTCAACTAGATAACGTCTCTGATTGTGCATAAATTATTTAGTTTTGGACTAAAGACTCCAAACTAGTTTTTTTGGTTTATAATATGACTTCAAGCTCAGAGGATATAAAACAAGCCGCTTCAGAAAATTTGTCCAAGGATGAAGGAGACGTTGAACAAATCAATTTGAGTCGGTGGCAGAAATTCAAGGATTCTTTCAAGTCGGCCAATTTTGGCGGCCAAGATGTCAGTCATTTGACAGAGTTGGAAAGAGCTGCCCTGGCCACTGCCCAGTCTCCCCTAAGTCGGTCTCTTCGTGGTCGACATCTTCAAATGATAGCCATTGGAGGATCAGTTGGAACTGGTCTTTTTGTGGGTTCGGGCAAAATTCTCAGTCAAGGAGGTCCTGCTGCTCTAATTATTGGCTTTGCACTGGTTGGCGTAATGTTATATTGCACGATCCAAGCCTTGGGCGAATTGGCCGTGCTTTTCCCCGTCTCTGGCGCATTTGCTACCTTTTGTACCCGGTTTCTGGACCCAGCCTGGGGTTTTGCCATGGGCTGGAATTATTGCATTCAATGGCTTATTGTTCTACCAGTTGAATTGGTAGCAGCATCTATGACCATTAGTCATTGGCACAGTAATATCAATAATGCTGCGCTAGTTGCTATATTTTACGTTTTAATTATTTCTTTGAATATGTTTGGTGTTCGAGGCTATGGTGAGGCTGAATTTGTCTTTTCGCTCATCAAGGTGATTGCCGTTATAGGATATATTATTCTAAGCATTGTCTTAGTAGCAGGAGGTGGACCTCAGGGTCATTATGTTGGAGGAAAGTATTGGCATGATCCTGGAGCATTTGCTAATGGTTTTAAGGGTGTTTGTGCTGTGTTTGTAACTGCAGCTTTTAGCTTTACTGGAACAGAGTTGATCGGTCTGGCAGCTGCAGAAACAGCCAATCCTCGTAAAACTCTTCCTACAGCTGCCAAGCAGGTATTCTGGAGAATTCTCATGTTTTATCTGGGATCTTTGACATTTGTCGGTCTTCTTGTGCCTTACAATAACCCGCAATTGTTGGGCTCTTCAAGCACTGATTTGGCTGCTTCTCCGTTTGTCATTTCCATTACCGACGCTGGAATTAATGTTCTTCCTTCTATTTTCAACGCTGTTGTTTTGATTGCAGTGTTGTCGGTTGGAAATTCGGCTGTTTTTGGCTCTTCTCGAACCGTGGCAGCTTTGGCAGCTCAAGGATTTGCTCCTAAGATTCTAGCATATATTGATAGACGAGGACGACCACTTGCAGGCATTGCTTTATGTGCAATTATCGGCTTGCTATCATTTGTTACAGCATCTCCTAAGCAAGCCGTGGTATTCAATTGGCTCATGTCTCTGTCAGGATTATCGAGTATATTTACATGGGGATCCATCTGTCTGTGCCATATTCGATTTCGTAACGCTATGAAATATCATGGAAGAACATTGGATGAAATTCCCTTCAAATCTCAAGTAGGTGTGATTGGATCATGGTTTGGATTGGCCTTTAATGTTCTGGTTCTCATAGCACAGTTCTGGGTGGCTCTTTTCCCTATTGGACAAGAGCCCAATGCAGCAGTTTTCTTCCAGAGTTATATGGCAGCTCCGGTAGTTCTTGTATTTTACGTTGGATGGAAAATCTACAAACGATCGCCGTTTGTTCGATTGAAGGATATTGATTTGGACGCAGGCCGTAGAGATGTTGATTTGGATCTTGTACGACAGGAGGTTGCAGAAGAGAAGGCATATATCAAGTCTAAAGGATATTTATATAGGACATATAAGTTCTGGTGTTAGAGGTGTATAGTAAGGAGAGATAGCAGGGTTTTTCAAGGACTTACGGTGTTTTCAGGTTTTACGGTGTTCTTCAAGCAATTATGGTGATTTTATGGAATTTCCGGTCGTTTTTTGAGTTTTTTCAAGCGCTTTTAAGCTTTTTTCCGGTGGCTCTATGGAATTATTGAATTTAAGCGAAGAAGGTCAATTGTTGCCTAATTAGGAAGGTGTGGGACTTTTAGGGATTAACAGCAAAATAACATAGCACAGCAGAGGCATAACTCATAACAACGTCATTAATTTATATCAATAACGAATATAATTCTATCAATTCTATTCATCGCTGCTATATCAGTCTATCTCTCTTTTTTTATTCGCTGAATTCCCGTTCTTCCACCGCCCTGAAGTTGCCGTACCTTCTAGGAAAAAGCCGTTAGCACCACTCAGCCGCAATATGAGCATTTGTTGAGAAAAAAAGTTTCTTGAGTGGCGAAAACGCTGAAATATCCTGCATTTTTTATTTATTTCTATTATTCTATTTCTTCTTATTATATTCTTCTTCTCCTTGTTTTTCTCCTCTTCTCCTAGTCCCCCAGTTTTCCCTCTTTTCCTCCTCTCGCTTTCTTCCGAGGCCTTCCATGATGTGTAAAAATGAGGTGGCGCGGCCCGAAAGGCCAACACATATAAATAGCTGGGTTAGCCCACTTCTTAATTCCTCATCATAACATATTTATAACCACAACAACACAGCAAACAATGCAAATTTTCGTTAAGACTCTGACTGGAAAGACCATCACTCTTGAGGTTGAATCCTCTGATACTATTGATAATGTTAAGAGCAAGATTCAGGATAAGGAAGGCATTCCTCCTGATCAGCAGCGATTAATCTTCGCTGGTAAGCAGCTCGAGGATGGTCGAACTTTGTCTGATTACAATATTCAGAAGGAATCCACTCTTCATTTGGTTTTGCGACTCCGAGGTGGTATGCAAATCTTCGTCAAGACTTTGACTGGTAAGACTATTACCCTTGAAGTTGAGTCGTCTGACACCATCGACAACGTTAAGAGCAAGATCCAGGACAAGGAAGGCATTCCTCCTGACCAGCAGCGATTGATTTTCGCTGGTAAGCAACTTGAGGATGGACGAACTCTCTCCGACTACAACATCCAGAAGGAATCCACTCTTCATTTGGTTTTGCGACTCCGAGGTGGTATGCAAATTTTCGTCAAGACTTTGACTGGTAAAACTATCACTCTTGAAGTCGAATCATCCGACACCATTGACAACGTCAAGAGCAAGATCCAAGACAAGGAAGGCATTCCTCCTGACCAGCAGCGATTGATTTTCGCTGGTAAGCAACTTGAAGATGGACGAACTCTCTCCGACTACAACATCCAGAAGGAATCAACTCTTCATTTGGTTTTGCGACTCCGAGGTGGTATGCAAATCTTCGTCAAGACCTTGACCGGTAAAACCATCACTCTTGAAGTCGAGTCATCCGACACTATTGACAACGTCAAGAGCAAGATCCAAGACAAGGAAGGCATTCCTCCTGATCAGCAGCGATTGATTTTCGCTGGTAAGCAGCTCGAGGATGGTCGAACTTTGTCTGATTACAATATTCAAAAGGAATCCACTCTTCATTTGGTTTTGCGACTCCGAGGTGGTATGCAAATCTTCGTCAAGACTTTGACCGGTAAAACCATCACTCTTGAAGTCGAGTCATCCGACACTATTGACAACGTCAAGAGCAAGATTCAAGACAAGGAAGGTATCCCTCCTGACCAGCAACGTTTGATTTTCGCTGGTAAACAACTTGAAGACGGTCGAACCTTGTCTGACTATAACATCCAGAAGGAGTCTACCCTCCACTTGGTGTTGCGTCTCCGAGGTGGCTTTTAAATTGGCCGTTATGTAGTTTTGTGAGTAGCCTGTTGAAGGCGAAATATTTTAGATAGCCAATGGAGAAATGAGTATTGAATAATTGACAGTAGTTGACGAAGGAGATGAGATACCCAAATTGGAAATAGAGGTCATTTACCCGGTAGTGAAATAAGAAAGCACAGTGTATTGTCAATTGTTGTGATATTTATTGATTTTTGGTCGTATTAACTGATAGAGTGTATGAAATAGTCACGTTTAATATGCTTCTATTGTTATTTTACTCATTGTCGCGGTGTACTTGTATTGTCGTTATAGACGTCGTGTCTTATGCTCTATGCTCTATGCTCTCTAGCATCAAGCACAACGCAGAATTACCGCATAGTTACGTAATCTTTATTGAATTTAATGCCATTTTGACGATCCCACCATATTTACCCTGTTTAATACATATTTACCAGTTACGCTGCCATCTATTCTCAACTCGCCTATGCTCCTCGCTTACTAACTCAACCACCTGATTGGCTCATCATGTCTGAAGAACTACACGCAGTTCCTCCTGTTCCTGTTGAAGAAAACAATGAACCAGCCAAACCGATACGGCCTCATCGGTTTTTCGGCATTGTTCAAAATATCCAGAGATATTCCTCGTACTCTGTTGCGGGGTTCATGGCCCTACACCTTGGATCTGTGCTCATAGCACCGGCCATTTCACCCGAAATCGGCGACCAATCCATGCAATTCACTCGTGCCATATATCAAACGCCCTTAATTGAGAATTTTTTGGTGTATGGAGCAGCTGGGGCTCACGTGACGTCCGGTCTGTTGCTTAGAGCTCATCAACTGTACCTATCTAAGGTCCATTATGGCCAAATCAAAGCCCCCAAGTTCTCACCGGTGTCTATCTCGGGATTCATGTTGACGGATCTGGCAATTGTTCATGTTGCTGTGACGCGGGTTTTGCCACAGCTCAAACTGGGCGATTCGTCGTTGATTTCTCTCAGATTTGTCTCTCATGGCTTCCATAACCATCCTTGGCTCAGCTGGGCGTTTTATGTGCCTTTTACGGTTCTAGCGCTGTATCATACGATATGGGGATTCAAGAAATGGTTCCGTTTATATGGGAAGAAGTATCGTACGGCAACATTTGCTCCATACTTTACGGCTATAACCATTGGACTGGTGAGTCTGTTTCGAATCTCGCGAATTCCTCAAGCTACAGGGTGGTTGGCCGAGCAGTATTCGACGGTTTACAGAGCAGTGTTTTTGAAGTAGGGGTTTTTTTTTGGTTGGCATAACTGGCATTACGGCTCTGCCACGGCCCCCGGCAGTCTTTAGCCCCAAATCACGCAGAAAGGAGTCCATCTTCCTGGAAGATAGTCTTCAATGACTAGCATGCTCGTCGTTTCATACTAGCCTGCTCTTCATTTCATCGTACACCACTTCTCGCTTCACACTATCTATTCTGATCATCAAACAATGCTAATGGCCTACTACGACTGGAAATCACATGATACGGCCTGAAACTACGGATCTGGAAGCTGTTTCAACTACTTTCCAATAAATATTCATTAACCCACAGTCCATGCAATTTCATATTTACAATCCTCCAGTCCGTTTCTGAAGCTCAATAACTCCATTAACCTTCTCCAAAGCCAATCCCAGCAACTCCTTCCTCTGTTGCAGCTCAATATGCCTCTTGATCTTCGGATCTTGCTTGGCAAACATTTCAATCTGTTCTTTGCTCAATTTCCCCAATCGATCGTCCAATTCTCGAGGGAAATTGTAATAGAAATCAGACAGCAGTTCGACATTTAGAAATAAAACAGCTGAATTGGTCAGCTTATCAGCCACGACTTCCAAAAACACCTCTGGGCAATAATACTTGTTGTCCTTCGATTTACATTGTCGTGACCTCACTGCCATCATCCTCATCTTGAGAATATCACATCTGTCGCGAAGAAATATGGCCTCTTTGCCTCTGTTAATCAATGCATGTGAGAACCCAAACGCTGCATCGTGTTCTTGTGGTCCAAGACCACTTTCTTCAACCCCAGATCTGAGTGCTTCAACATACTTCATCACTTGACCAAGCTTCTTTGTACCGATTGCCCGCTTCAGCCCGCCATAAGCCTCTTCACACTGTCGGAGTTCCTCCTTTAAGAGATTATATGTATGATCGCGAGACTTTGCCCATTCCCGATCCTCAACTTCCACCTCATATTTGTATGGCTTTATGCAGTTTTCCACTTGATCCGCTGCAGAATAAAATCGCATACCTAGAATATCACTAACGGCTTCATGAATAGCATTGCTTGCAAATGGATGATTGCGGAAATTACTATTGACAATAAGCTGGTCCATCTCAAACGACAACTGGTCAGTAACCAAGCTTGTCGAAAGTCTTCCAATGCCCAATTTAGTCAAACTAGACACAGAAGCATCCAGCTTTCTCTGCCAATAAGGATCTTCGGCCGTAGCTGTAGTCAGAGAAGCTAATGATGGTTGGATGAGGATTTCACTAGAGCCATTATCAGTATCTAACGGCTTATTCCAATATCTCTGGGCAAAGATATCCAAAACCTTCTGATCCAGTTCAGCACGCAATAATCTCTTCACCTCATCACGTCCAAGTTTAGTGCTTAAATCTTTAAATGCAAGCTTGAATCCATCCACTGAACTGGCAAGATATGAATGAGGGGTAAGAGTGCGATCGTTATACTCAACCTTGAATTGGTATCCGGCCTCCTCCAATTCCTGGGAAATGGCATCCGCAGTTGGACCAAGACTATTGGCCATTGTTCTTTCCAGAACACTTATTAACTTAGAGCGTAACGATACCGTGCCAGTAGTGCAATCACCATATTCATCATGCTGACCGAAGAAACTGTTCTCATTGCTTGTAACCAAGCTAGTAATATTTGATGTTCTTCGAAATAACCCGCCATGAGACGGAGGCTTGGTGATGACTCCTACATAACCCATCTTTAGGGCATATGCACTGTTTTGCAAAAGATCAGAGCCACGCTGAGGGTCAATTAGATCCATTTTAGTGATTACACCAATGGTTCTTTCGCCTCGAGGATCAACGCGGCGACTGGCCCGTAATGCACTTGAATTGGCCAAGTCGACGTCAGCAGCTGAGATTGCAAGAATTACATTAGGCTGTTGAATATACTTTTCACATAACTCATTGATGCGCTGTTTCAGTGTGCTTGGTTGATCGGTAGCTGTGACTTGTATATAACCAGGTAGATCAATCATGGTTAAATCAGGCACATTTCTAGAGTATATATGCAATTGGATGGGTTCATCAGAGACAACGTCGGACTCAGGAACTGCCATATTGAGCTCAGCCAGAGTTCTTTGAATTTGGCTGAAATCTGTTATTTTTCCAAGCCCCAAAGTAGGGAATTCGCCGTATTCTGATGCTGAATCGGGTGTATTGATGAGTGTGAGTTCAACGGGTCGTCGAGTGACCATATTATTGCCTTTAGGAAGAAACTCATGGCCAACAAGAGCCTCGAGAACTGACGATTTTCCAGATGATTGGGAGCCAATGACGACTATGGAAGGTAGCTGAAGAGTATCGGATTGGTCAATCTGGGATAAAATGCCACGGATTTCAATCATTTTTTTGGTCAAAACCATCATCTGATCCTCGTCAGCCTCGTATAATGCAGCAGCAGCAGCCACAGCGGCAGCAATGGTTGATTCTTCGCCACCAGAACCGCCAGAAGTTGATTCTTCACCCCCCGAGCTTTCTTGGCCAGAAGTGGAGCTTTGATCGCCAGAACTTCCAGAACGTATACCAGAATTGACGGCATCTTTTGCAGATTGATAGGTCTGAGAAAACCATTCAGAAACCTGATTAAACTTGTCAGTGGTATAGCCAGCGGCTTCCTGAACCTTATAATTGACATAAGCAGCACCACCAACAGCAGCACTTCCAATAGCAGCAGGAACACGCATGACTTTTCCCATGGCCTTTGGAATGGCATTTATGAAGCTATTTATAGAGAATTGTCTGGACGCATTGGACCCTGCGACAAGTATTGGGCCATGATGAATAGCTCGCAGTATTCGAAGACCATGGAGTGGAGTATGACTTTGTCGCAGTAGAGTTGAAGCAGCACGTAAATGCAGCGTGCGGAACGCCGTTGCTCTGGTACGCAACATGGAAGAAGGACGTGATAGAACCACTAGATAAAAGCCAACAGGTTAAGCAGTACAGTACAGTAAACGTGCAGTAAACAGTAAATGCAGTGGCAATGGACGACTTTTGTAGCCAAAATCGCTGGGACAAATCCAAAAAGTTCACATTGGGATTTTTGACCAAGCTATCAACATGGCGATTCTCGGGACGTTTCTTTACGGTAAGGCAAGATAAGATGGAGAAATGATTGCTTGATATTAATTCTAGTGCTTGTATTGTTACTTAATGCAGTGGCGATTTTGAACGAGGAGCGGTTTTTGAAAAGAAGTGTGTAGTCTTAGTTGAGTGGTGGTTTGAGCACACTAACATATCAGTCGGTTGGGTAGCAGGGTCAGATAATCAGGGCTTTGGAGCTTCACCAGGAGAAGAATCAGTCAGTTCGAGGGTATTCAGTTTGATACGAGCGATTCGAACAGTTACGAGGCGTAGGTAGTGGACAGTGGGAGTTTTCAACTACGGGTATTCAACTCAGTGTACTGTCTATCGTGTACTACTGATGGTGAACTATAACCGTGCACACTATAACCGTAGAGCATGACAGTGTCAGTACAGTATGCCACTAACAACCAGCTTTCCTTATTGCATCCAACATTTTAATTATTTTATACGAACTGATTCTAGGCTAAACAACTAATTCAAATAAATATCTTGATTTACTTTTCATGCAACGTCTTTCTTCTCCAGGGGATTATAACGTA
The DNA here is from genome assembly GCA_037040845.1 of Trichomonascaceae sp. B5901. NCBI lineage: Eukaryota > Fungi > Ascomycota > Dipodascomycetes > Dipodascales > Trichomonascaceae > Trichomonascaceae sp. B5901. The sequence goes on along the minus strand of JAXQHN010000011.1, from coordinate 66,194 downwards.
AGAACTTCTCAATCAGATCGACATGAGTAAGCTAAGGTTAGCAGCTAATACGACAACTATATAACTCTAAGTACCTCGATACCTACTATCATTCTTCTGCAACAATATCTTTGTAAATTCAATTTATCCAAAGCATCTCTGGTCCGTTAATTCCCGTTCTTCTCCCGCTTCTCTTGGCCTACCTACCCTTCTGTCATAGAATCATCCTGCAAATACGACAAATACGATTCCCATTTATCTCCAATAATCTATAAATTAGTCTCCTGTTCCACCTTCAAGCTCTCCTTCCTACTCTTCACTTACCTTTCCACACGAAAAGCACCGCACCGGTATAATCATGTTGTTTGATGGAAAAATTTCCCAAAATCCCAAACCCACCTAAAATATTTTTTTCAGTCTTCAACCATGAGCAAGGAACGTAATATTCCGGTGCCTTATTCGAGTCAAATATCATGGAAAGTCACCTCAAGAGTAGGAGGAACGTTTCCAAATGTGAGGCCTTTGTTCACGAAAGATAACAAACATATGGTGGTGGTTCTAGCTCTGGAGATCAGAATCTTCAGCTTGTCCACCAGACAGTGCATTAAAACGTATCCTGTGGATAAATCCGATATAACTGACATCTGTGAGGATGAAAATGGCAGAATCCTCGTTTCCAGGTTCAACGAGCCGTTGTTGGTGCTGGATCTGGCGTCTCCTTCTCAGGGAATCATCACTTCTGATTTTTCTTTGCCTATATCGACAATAGTCAGAGCAACAAACGACAAACTGATATGTATTCTGGATAATAATGGTGTTTCTCAGCTGTCTGAAATATCTATGGAGAATTCCGCTGATGTGAAGGAGATCAAGGCTGAAAAGTTCGCCAAAATCTTTGCATTCTCAAGCTCTTTCAAGTATTTAGCCATTTACTCCTCGAGACATGGAAAACATGAGATATTCGTTGGTGAATTGGACGAGAATTTCTCACTGAAAACTCATAAAACAGTCAAAAGATCTTCGGCAATCTCCTCAATCGCTATATCCGACAATGGTATTCTGGCTATTGGCTATCTTTCTGGTATCATTGATTTGTATTACGGAGATGCCGACAGTTCAGCCAGAACCCTCAAATGGCATGTCGATTCTGTGCTCTCGTTGGAGTTCTCTCTCGGCGGCGATTATCTACTTTCTGGCGGCAAAGAACGTGTTCTGGTATTCTGGCAGCTTGAAACCGGAAACACCCAGTTTTTGCCTCGATTAGACGGCGAAATTCAAGGCATATTTGTCAGTCCGAACTTCAACTTGTATGCTCTGGTACTTTCAGGTGAACAAGTTCTGGTTTTGTCGTCAGTCGACTTGGAATCGCGACTGTCTATCGTCGGTGTCAAGCCTAACTTTGTCAATACCTTTTCACAAAAAGATCTGAAAAAGCTCAGAAAAAAGCAACAGCTCCAGCAGCAAATTGCTGTTACAGATGATAATAATCAACGAGTCCCTGACTATACATGTCCTCTGTATATTCACCCCGTCACCAAGCATGCATACTTTCCTAGCAAAACAAGAGCTCAGATCCAGATTTACGACACTGTCAAAGACACTCAAGTCAAAACAATATCAGTTGCATCAGCTATTCAAACTGGTAAAGTGAAATCGGAGAGCTTGATTGAAGACCCAATTGTTACCCAGCTATGTTTCTCAAAGGATGGTTCCTGGATGGCTACGGTTGATAAACGCATAAACCCACAGGTAGAATCGCTTATAAGCAAGGATGATGTGGAAATTAATCTCAAGTTCTGGAAGTTGGACGACGGTGACTGGAAACTATGCACTCGAGTCAGCTCACCTCATGGCATCAATAAACACATATTAGATATCACCTCGACATCTGATGGCCGATTCCTCACTGCTGCCGAAGATGGTTCTCTTCGACTGTGGGGTCCCAGTCCAGGTTCACGAAGAGTTAATGGTGGTAAAGGAAGCGATAAATGGGGAATCAGAAAGCTGTTCAATGGCCGTGCCGACAAGTCCAGCGCTGTATCAGTGTCAATCTCGGACGATTCAAGCATTATTGCTCTTGGGTTTGAAAACGCTATATATATAATTGACGGGTTCAAGTATGAAACGGTTCTGACATTGCCGAATGTCGCTGCTGCACGTATACGAGCTATTCGTGTTCTCGGCAGCAATGTGGTCATACTTTCCAAGACAAGACTGGTCGTATGGGATCTTTTGACATGTCAAGAACGATGGTCAGTTCAAGTACAGGCGGCTGCGAATGGTAGAAGGTTGATTGATTTTGATGCTGCTTCAAAGACGATATGCTTTGCCTATAACTTCTATGCTCGAGACTACAGATTGCAGTCGAAGTTGTTCTTTTTCGATAGCAATGGAGGGCCTTTCCCCATTCATATTGAAGGTCATAATACGGCGATCAGTAATGTCAAGGTTATTCCTGGTGGAGGATCGAATTTCTGCTTTGTGGATCTTGGAGGAAGAATCAGCACGTTAACATATGGTCCAAGACAAAAAGGAAAGCCTGTGACAGCTCCAGCAGGTACAGACTCCTCTGAAAATGACTTCCAGCAGCAATTATTGGCATTATATACCAACTCGGTATCCAATACTGCTACAGCACCAGTTCCTGCATTTGACAGCACGATTCCTTCACAGAGCCGAGTATTGACGGTTGATTCGTTTGATGCAGCGTTCGATAACCCGGAATTGGGTTTGGAAGCTATGTTTGAAAAGGTTATGAATGTGGTGAATCCGGTCAGAGCCGAGTAAAACCGAGGGGAGCTTATCAGATCTCAAGACTATGAGAGCAGAACCGACGATAACCCGTCGATTTACAACTGGTTTAAAGCATTTAAAACGATATATGAGCGATCATATCATCTTATGTTTATTTCTCGAAATATTCCGGCAATCTCTCAAAACGCCCGCTTTCGGCCTCCGCTCCTCTTGTAACCTTCTCGTCAATCCCAATCTTATCAACCATCTAATCACTCCGATCACCATGGTATTTGAGCCGGTAATCGCAACGCTGCTTGACACGGATTTATATAAAATGACGATGCAAGCAGCGGTTTTGGATCATTTTCCCAACAATACCGGTAAGTGTTTGTGTTGGTATTTATAGCAAGGCGGCCATCTAACCATATGCAGAGGTGGAATATCGGTTCCACAATCGAACAAAAGGGAAGAAATTAGACGAACATGCTATAGAGTGGCTGAAGCAGCAGATTCAACGTAAGTTAGAAGAAAAAACCGTAAAAATCACCGATTCTAATGGGTTCTAGACCTCGGTGCTCTGCGATTTAGCGCCGAAGAAATCGCCTATGTACGCCAAGCAGTTCCACAATTGCCGGGAAAATACCTGGAATTCCTTAAAGATGTCAAATTGACGCCGGAAAAGGAAGTCATACTGGACTTTAATGCCGATACCAGGGACCTGGACATTCAAATCAAGGGCCAATGGCTGGTGACTATTATGTATGAGATTCCTCTTCTGGCGCTTATTTCTGAAGCATATTTCAAATTCTGCGATACCGATTGGTCATATGACGGTCAGCTTGAGAATGCCCAGGCAAAGGCCGAGCAATTCGTCAAGGGGGCGTGCTTTTTCACTGAATTCGGTACTCGTAGAAGACGTTCGAAGCATACACAAGATCTCGTGATTCAGGGACTTGTTAAAGGAGCTCAGGGAAGTTCGTATTTATCAGGAACTTCTAATGTCATGTTTGCACAGAAATACGACTTGAAACCAACGGGAACAGTTGCTCATGAATGGATGATGGGCATTGCTGCAATTACTGGAGATTACGTCGGAGCCAACAAGAAAAGCATGGATTTATGGCTGGAAACGTTTGGTCAGAAAGGTGCAGGGTTTGCTTTGACTGATACTTTCGGAACGGACAATTATCTCAAGACGTTTGTTCCTCCGTATACTGACTATTATATTGGAGTACGTCAAGATTCCGGAGATCCCCTTGAATATACAGCCAAAGTCGCCGAGCATTACAAGAAATTAGGCTATGCACCGTTATCTAAAGCTATTCTGTACAGCGATTCGCTGAATGTGGAGAAATGCATCCAATATAAGAAGGCAGCTGAGGATGCTGGGCTCAAACCCTTCTTCGGCGTAGGTACCTTCTTAACCAATGATTTTCACACGCTATCAGATCCTCAGAAGGTGTCTCATCCTGCTAATATCGTCATAAAGGTCGATAAGGTCAATGGATCGCCAGCAGTGAAGATCAGCGACAATTTATCCAAGAACACGGGAGATGCCACAACCGTCAATAGAGTCAAACAACAGCTGGGATATGTGGAAAGAGAATGGGCAGAGGGAGATGAGGCGCATAGATGGTAGGCGGGTAAATATACTGTTTTTCACCGTCTTCACGACTCTCGCTTCTCCTCTGCCGTCTCCTCCTCTGCTATCTCTCCACCAACGTATCAAATAAACGATAATTCAAGTAATTTAGACGTCACGGGACTAACCCCGCAATTTCCTTCTGTAAATACCAAAATTCCCTATATATATCTTGATTTTCCCATCTTTTTCACTTTTCCTCCTTCCAACCACTCTTTCATGGATCTCAACGCCCTAAAAGCCGTTCTGGAAGCCGCTGCAAGCCTCACTGATTCCCAGAAACGTCTTCATGGTGAAGAGCAGCTTCGAGTATGGTCGTCTGAGCCTGGGTTTCATGCTTTATTGCAGCAGATATATCTGGATCAAACGGTTGATGCTCAGATCAGATGGCTAGCCATCATTTATCTCAAGAACAACGTGCTCAATTACTGGCGCCGCATCTCTGCTCATCCCGTTAGCGCTGATGAGAAGCGTCTTATACGTTCCAGAGCGTTTGATGGTATATACGAGCAGAATCGAGGCTTGACGTTGCAAAACGCTACTGCTATAGCTCGTATGGCCAGAGTAGGTTTTCCACGTGAATGGCCTGATTTGTTCGATCAGTTTGATTCTCAGGTGCTTTCCGGGTTCTTCTCTGACGCTTTGCATTCGCAGAATCAGCTGCTGGGCCTGTTTAATGGCCTGGAGATCCTCAATCAGGTGCTCAAAAGCCTCTCTACAGCCCGATACGGCTCGATTAAGTCGGCGCTAGAGCAAAAGGCGCCGTTTCTCATTTCTAAGGTCGCTCAGATTTACATATGGTGTGTGAATCAGTGGATGCAGGACGAAGATCTGACCAAAATGCAGGTCGGCTATAAAGCTCTCAAGGTGACATGCCGCCTGGTCTGCGAATGCTTGGATCATGCCAATCGTAACACAGACGCCGTGCAGTTTTTTGCTGTAATTCGATCGCATCTCATGGGTTTTGTACAGCTCTTTGAGTCAAACGCTTCATTACTTCTGGGGAAACATATCAGACAAATCGGCAAATTCCTATCTAGATTCCGATCGTTATCTCCAATCTCTTTCATGCTTATTCCTGATTGTATTGAGATTCTTAATATATATCTACAAATAATGCAGCAGAAGGCCTATGATTTGGCCCATCGACTGCCTGCTGAAGACGAAGACGACGATATCCAGGAGAAAAACAACATCTGGTCTTCCATGGTCATTCAGACATTAAATACCCTCTCCGACTGCGTTCAACTCATTCGAAGAAAAGGTGCATCTATAAAAAGCCCTTCAGAACAAGATAGAATAGAAGCTTCTGAAGCAATGGCTAAGTTGAGCCAGGAACTATTTACAGCCAACATGGTGAATCAGCTGGCTGTCATCTTACAAACAGAGCTTCTTCGCATAGCACCTGCAGAGATGCAGAACTGGAAGGAAACCCCTGAAGAATTCTTTATAGAAGAAGGTCGTGACGAAAGATGGAATTTCGCTGTCAGACCGGCCGCAGAGCGACTCATCAGCTTCATGCTATCTGCATTCCCCGACATGCTTCCAATGTCAATGGCATTTGTAGAACAATCTTTGAGCCAAAATGACAATGGACTGCAGGATTGTGGACTGCAGGATTGTGGACTGCAAATTCTTCAATATGGAGCTGTATCGATATCTCACAAAACTTCTGCCGATAACATGATATCACAACTTCTTCCCTTAGCATTAGACCATTCTAATCTCCTGGTAAGACGAAGGCTGTGCCTCGTTCTCTCAGAATGGCTCCTTCTAGATCTTTTATCTGCGCCTCTCAAATCACAGGTGTATGCTACCCTGGTCAACGAATATCTTTCTCAGGCTGCAAACGGGGATCCAGTAGTACTTCTAAGTGCAGTTTCTGCTCTCAAATCTGCTGTTGATGACTGGAAATTTGAGCCCAGCGCTTTTGCTCAATTGATAAACACGACGTTTACCAACTTATTTGAACTTCTCAACAAACTGCGAACCGTCGAATGCAAGGTGATAATTCTAGAGGTGCTAGGGCTCTTTATCGATCGTCTGGGATCCGAAATGGCTCCGTATTCTGAGTCTGTCGTTCAATTACTACCCTCAATATGGCAGGAAGCTGGTGAACGATATTTCATCAAGGAAATTGTCTTACGAACATTCGCAGAAGTCGTGAATGCCGTCGGTGAACGTTCCTACACATGTTACGGCTATGCGCTTCCAATAGTACATGTTTCATGCGACCCCAAGTCTCAGGAATCTGTGTACATACTCCAAGACGGCCTGTTGCTGTGGGATAGATTGATTGAAAACGCTGTTGACAAAGATACTTCTGACATGCTATCATTGTTGGATACATTGTCGGCGTGCTTAGAAACACCTTCTGAGTTGTTGCAACTAGAGCTTGGTATCATGGACAAGTATATGGTTTGGGTGGCTGGTTCTCAAGTAGCTGGCTTTGCCATTACAGCTTTCACGGCCAAGATGTTTCCAGTTTTCAGCTCATACATTGGAAGTCTGAAAGGTGATGCCATAATGAAATTGGTTGGCTCCTTTGAGTGGATCGCCCAATGTTTCAGCGTCGATTCCTATATCGAACAGCTTGCAGAGTCACGCTTGGTATTGATTCTTGCCGAGCGTATCTTGTCTTCAGATGCCGGAGTTCTTCTTTCACTGGAAATATTCAAGTTTTTCTCCAGAATTGCCATTCAAAACGCTCGAGTATTCTGCATGTTACTGAGTCAGGAAGCGAATCTTGCATCCCTGCTGGACCAATGGCTAGAGAAATTCCACAATATCGGTCATCCTAAAGATAGAAAACTAACATGTCTCGGTCTTACAGCCATTTTGGCTACGGGCAATCCTGCAGCATGCTCTAAATTCCCACAATATATCGATATGTGGTGTGACCTCTTAGATGAAGTTCATGAGGAGACCGAATCAGGTGGAGATTCTTCGGTTTACTATACTAGTGAAGAACTGGCCACACACGCGGACGAAGTCAAGACTCCTCACACCCTACGCGTAATAAAGATCAGGAAAGCCATGGATCCTGTGCATACCACGCAATTGAAACCCGCACTTACTGCTACATTATCGCTGGATTTCATGCAACCGTTAGTGGAATCTCTGCCTCTGGAGCTGAAAAATCTTCTTACGTCCCTCACCGCGCGATAGTTACCCGGCGAGGGGGTTATTTAAAAAACATGCATTCTTATATAAAAGGCGTACTACAACTTATTCCAGCTAGATATAGTATGCAATAAATAATTGTGAAGGACTTACAAGAGTCCGTTCATCCAATACCAAAATAGAACCGTTTCATAGCAAAGAGCAAACTGTCGTAAACTTTGGACCATCGACAAACGTTGTCTTCGGAAAGAATGTACAACCTTGGCAACAAGATCTTCATCGCCTGATGCCCCTTTGGACAGAATATCTAACACCGAGTCAACGGTACAAAACGTCCCAGTTCTTCCGCACCCGGCGCTGCAATGTACAACTGATATGGGTCCTTTTCCAGGAGTACTAGCATAAGGATGTTGATGCTGCCATTGTTCCGCAATTCTGTTCTTCGTCTGAGCAAGGGCAATGAGGTCTCGAGGGCTAGGAGGAGCTCCCATATCGGGCCATGACTTGTACTGGACTTGAATTACATGGTGTTCTTCACCTGTATCATGTGTCAGAGTTATGTTCCTTACCGTTACACTATCAGAAGCTTGATTCGACTGTTGCAAAGCCGCTTGCTGATTTTTCTTGACATCCAATAAAAGTGGCACCTCACTTTCGCTAACAACATTGACTGAAAGATCACCCAAATTGTGTGCTTCCCAATAAGGATGACACTTTAGCTGTGCACCTTCATGCTCGACAGTGAGCATCATGATAACTGGCACTTTATGATCCCATACGACTTTCCAGAAGTCTTTATATGTCTCGGGGAGAGGCGCCTGAGTAGCTATATACCGCTGATAGCAACTTCTGATAGAAACATAGCTAGCATTGATATAGTCACTGTTGCTCGTGTTGCTTAACCTCACCCGGTTATGATCATAGGGCCAGATGTTATTGTATCTGTTCTTAACTCCAAGCTCCAAACCAGCCGATATGCTGAAGTTATCATCGAGCGGTGTCGTCACTTCAGATATGTCGCTTTGATTGGCGTGAAATGCTCTATCTTTACTAAATGCCGCCTCTAGCCGACTCTTCTCTTTTTGCTCGACATCAAAAAACTTTCGCGAAACCAAAGAGGCTTTTTGCGGATTGAAAATTTCCTTGAGCCATTCTGGAATAGTAGGGCTTTTCTCAACAGTGGGCCAATCGCTATTAGCAGGTAAGGACAACTCGATAGCATCATCTGCAAAGCCTTGATCTAAATACGACCGAATTGAGGATGAAAAGGCCTTTACAGGGCCATCTCTCGTGGCACTATCAGGGAGACTGAAACCTGTTAGTACGGGCGGCAAGGCAAGATGACGTTCCTCATTTTGGAAACCAGTGGTATCGGAAGAAGGGCCATTGTCCAGTACAGATGCCGATGAACGAGAGATAAACGGCACAATATCAATGGGAGCATCAGTGAGAAGTTGAGGATATCTCAAAGAAACACCGGAAATTCCACCTTCGAGGTAGAAAACCTTGCCCTTGGCATCATCGCCACGGGCTTGCATAAACTTCATGAGCATATAGTATAAAGGCGAAGCCGAATGAGAGGCCAGACTTTTAGTCATTTGGTCACAAACAACAATTTTCTCGTAATCCTTGATATTTTCAATGGCTCCTCGTTGCGAAGGAATCATACATTCGGAGAATCGAGCCAATGTAAAAGTCGACCTCTTCAATAATGTAGAAGGTAGGCATATGCTAACACTTGTAGGGATGCGCTGCTTGGCATAAACAGAAAAGGGTCGAATGTCCACAAGAAGCACTGAATCCTGGCTGTTTTGAATGCGATTTTCATCTGAGTTAAACAAGCGCTCGTATAATTCAGTGGCATTCATTGGGAAAACGTCTGCTAATAATCCAGCGTCGGTGCGAAGACTGTTTATAGGCAAAGATGGGGATCTAGTAGGTCGGTTAGATTCGACGGTAGCAGACCTTGGAATGGGAGCCTCGTGTTCTTTGAAGTTGAAACAGGTACTATTAGCAGACCTTGGCGTCTGCAAGCCATTTCCACTATTGTCAACGTTGTCTTTTGTAGATAAGTCCAGAGGTCGTGGGGGGACTTTACGAATGCGGTTCTTCTGATCAACCAAGTCAGAGTTTCTAGCTGCTGAGTTTCTGGCTGTAGCATCCAAAGAGCTTCTAGTTGAAGCATCCAACGAATTTCTCGCTACGGAATCCAAAGATATGCGCCCAGTCGATTCCAACAATGACGTAGGAGCACTACTATCGGACACAGAAGACGACGTAGAAAGCGGCGGAGATAGATCCGACGGCAAAACCTGCTCCTGGACTGCCACCGGAAAATATTCCTGCGATTCAGGCGTTATTAGACGAGGCAGTGGCTGGTTTTGCTGATTGGCGCCAGCATAAGCATGAGAGCCATTTGACGACGACGACGACTGTTTACCGGCATCAAAATGGCCGGAAGACGTCGGAGAAACGGATGCACTCATAAGCCGATAGATGAAGATTTACGGGTTTCAACAAAAATACTCAAACGAAAACGGGCCGCCAAAAGAAACAGCTTATAGGCCCTTGGTACTATAAATAAATATAAAGGTTCGACGGCAAACCGACAGGAATCCGGCGGGAAAAAGCCTCAAATCTATCACAAGCAAGAAAGCCGCGTCAAATTGGTTGGGCGTGTTAGAAAATGGCCGGTTAAAAAGTGAAAAATAGGTGGAATAGTTTGAGGTTTGGCCAGAAATGGGCATTTCTTTGCGGTGTGGTGTGGAACCCATTACGTCATAGGGGAGGGTAAATGAGATGAGATGGCAAAGGAGGGTAAATTCAGGCGGAAATATATGATATTATTTACAATTTTTGGATATTTTATATGTGAAGAGGGTTTAGGGCCGTTTGGTAGGCTTTTATGCCGCATTTCCCGCGTTATCCTGCAGTTTTAGGTTGCTGTGAGTTTTTTCTGCTTGTTTCATGTACGTCATATCTTAGGGTGGACGTCATAGTCAAAGTGGACATCATAGTCGAACTTGATATGATATGTCAATTCGTGATTTCCGGCATGTTCCGAACGAATATGATAAAAATAGTCCTTCTTCCGTTCCTTAATTAGTACTCTTCTCGTTCTGTCCACGCTTTATATGGCTCAACCCGGCTCGCAATCCGATATCTTCCGTTCCTATTAATAATTCTCTCCTTCTATTCCAACCCCGATATCTTCTGTGCCCGGAGCTCCGAATGCCGCTGATCTCGCAGATAATGCATCATGTTCGGTCGCCGTTTGAACGATATTCCATCCACTGTATGTATGATTACCGATACTCCACTGTCGGGGATCTTTCCAAACGCCTGTATATGTATGATTCCAAGTCCTTTAATAGCAATTGAAAGTCCTTCTTTTTTGAATGTCAATGTTTGTTTTGGAGCCAACGTTCCTGCTTTGGCTGAGTCCACCAAATTCCAATTCGCTTGGCTGTCCGGCGGATTTTCATTGGATCCCAGTTCAATGACCTTTTCAATAGACGAAGCAATTCGTGCTTTGGTAGGAGAATCGTGAAAAATCGGCCATGCAACAAGATGAATATGCGGTGGAGTCTCTGGTACTCTTTGAATGGCCATCAGACCTCCAATATTGATCACCTGATTAGGCTTTGAGGCAACTATCCGTCGTACATTATACAGTCCAGGGTCTTTAAGAAGCTGTCTTCCTCTGGATACTTTACGTATCTCTGACGGTAAAATTGTTCCATATATTCCATTGCCTGGTTCTGGAAGGGATGGCATGTCTAAAACGACCTTTTTTGAGTCCAATTCCATCATTTGAGGCACCTGTGTTGACCATGGCATTGTATTTGATGCATGTTTGCTCATTTCTCCAGGAACGCTTTTAGGCAAGCCGTACTTTTGAGCCAAGATCATTGACAGTGTAGATTTCCCCACATTAGTATATCCTATCATGTAATTTACACCCGACAACACGCTGTATAGTGTATTAACATGCCAATCAAGCTTTGCTGATACCACCAGAACGTTCTGTGGTGATACGCCGTACATTTCCTTGAGATATGCCTGGAAGTATGGCAAAGCCCTCTCGGATGCCTTGAACTTGCTTGTAACCACCAAATCAACTCGATTCACCACCCAAAGTACACGACCAGGACGATCAAGCATATCATGTGGTAAGTCCAAAATTGAATTTGGGAAATCTAAGGCATCTATAACGTTGACAATGGTTGATTGAGACGGAATAGATTTCAACAGATGATCCGAGTCCTCAACGGGTTGAATGATTTCCGGCGTTATTCCAGTCCGTATATCAATGCAACGTGTACACAGAGACTTCCGAGCCTCTTGTTTGCGTTTTTGCAGCTCGTCAGCTTTGGTCTTCTCAATCTGTTCTCCAGAGCTCGTTCTCCATGATAACTCAGTGGTATTCCACCCTGGAGACCCTGTTGCAACGGCGTCTTGCACCAGATACAGCTTTTTGTCAGCATCTAAACTATCGAACACTTTATCGGCTTGTTGGCTTTTCAGAGCCCGAAGTGACGGCTTAGGCTTGGTTTCGGCCTGGGTTCTCTGATATCCGGGTTTCTGAGCATTTGTAGTTTGAAACAATGATCCACAACTTTGGCATGCAGGAACAAGACTTTTAACGAGTTTTCTACTTATGGCAGAGTAATTTCTAGTTAAAATGGAGGGGAAATGTGGGGGTTGAAGACATGAGCGGATCATTGAAGAAAGTTGAGATGCACGGCTGAGAATTTTCAGGGCCGGCAGGAGGGGGAGGAGAGTTGCCTGTTTTGGCTGTTTTCGGCTGTTATTTAGTGGGAAAAAAGTATTGAAGTGATGCTAGGAGCGTTTGAAATGTGTATATCTGTTTCGTATGTCATTTTTTCAACATTTTGTTGGTTTTCATTGGTGTATTTCTAGCCATCAGCTGGCTCCATAGTAAACCTGTCAAATTAGCAGTGATCGAGGGACACGAATAAAATGCAGAAAACTAGAGAATTTTTAGTAATATAACCGTATATTTATATGTACCTCTCTCTCATAATAGAATTGTTGACTCAAATAAATAAATACATTCTCGTAGGGTAACTGCTTCTGTATGTAAGGATATCCATTTGGCTCATCTCACACCTTCAAGCAATCCACAGCCATATATAACTACATGAAACTCAACCAATATAAGAAATATAAAAATTTTATGCTTTTACTTCCTTTGTTAAGCTATTTTAAAGCCATTTTTCGATTTTTTCCCTTAAAAAACTCCAAACTTTTCTCTTTTTTCCCCTCCTCTCCAAATTCTCTCCACATGTACCATACAAATAGCACGCGTATATTCAACACGAAGAAATCGTTTACTTTTCAAAACACGTAAATCTCACAATATTTACACATAAAATCTTATAAAATCACCATTTAAACCAACAAATACTATAAAATTCCAAAAATTCGCCTATTTACCCTCCTTTTACTCAACTCTCTTCCTCCTCCATCTCTGCTCCTCCCGCTCTCAACTTCCTCATTCTTCCCAAAAACACCACCAAGCGCGTCAAAATATCGACGCAACAATGTCACTAGAAACCAGCAATTCTCCACGTGATTCCATGGATGAACAGTTGGAACTGCTTAAAATCAAGGTCCACGATGCAAATAATGCGTTGCGGGGGGTCTTAAACTCGGTCGATATTCTTCCAAAGGACCAATTAGAGGATATGATCGATCATGTCAAGGAATTATTGGCGAATTCAGAGGATAGAATGTCCAAATTGAAATCTCAATATCCATGTGATGTCGCCAGTGTGAATGTGGACGATAAACTGTGGAGTTTGTTGAACAAGATCGAGGATTTGGCAGGCTTTGAGCTCGGAGAGTCATCCCCAGACAGCTTAAAGGCCATTGTCGAGGATTATGTTCAAGAAATGCATGTACCGGACGGTAATGGGGACATGGAAGCAGAAGATGTGGAGAAACATGGTGATTCTGGCGAAAACGAGCAAGATTTGGTGGAGAAACAGGCGGAAGACCTAGACTCGCCAGAGAACGAGGCCAATTTCGCAGAAAATTTCCAAAATCTAGACATCAATGATGCGCAAGCAAAAGAAAACAATGCACTGAAAAAACAATTACAAAAACTAGAGGAAGAACGAAATTATTACAAGTCTTTATACGAAGAGCTTGAAGCGGAAAGGCCGTCAACACCACAGAATCTCCCTAATTCACCAAAAAATCCCATGCAGCCATACAGACAGAAAGATTTACCAGATATTCTGCATGAATCCTCGTCTTCGACATTATCCCTCGCCGATGATAGCAACCAGATTTATCTCAACACCGTCAGGGGGAGAATAAAACCTTACGACCTTATCAGAGTATGGATGTATGATAGCGATCGTCTCAAGAGAAATAGAGCCGATTTACAGACACAGATATCATTTCTCAAGCTACAGGCAAATGGGTATCAACAATATATAAAGCTTCTCCAAGAGGTCATATCCTTGCTTGGCTTTCTACCAAGCAAACCTCAAGAGCGCCAACAAGCCACACCTAGGATACGCCTACAGGGATGTGTAAATGCGGTCTTCTTTGCAATTTGCGCAAAAAATGAGCAGATACGGTCTCATAATGCCAAGGTCCATCATAAGAGGCTCTTTGAACTAGACTAACTGGTGGTAACTTATTTATTTATTTTAATAATGGTCAGGAAGGCTTGGGCCATGGAACAGGCTGTTTTCTAACGGAAATCATCAACAGTTTATGCCTGTAGTTCGACAGACAGTTCCATCCTAACCACGTTCTAGAACGTCGAATGCTACTGTGTTCCCTGACGATTCATAGCACGCTTGAAGAACAACATTTCACTTTGCATTAATTATCCTGAGTGACAAACGAACTGGACTAATATACATTTCTATTACCATGGCTATTACTATGGCTAACGTCTCAGCATTACCATGCAGAACTCCCTGCAGAATAGAGGAAATTTCTATAAAGCATTCGAACATCAAGCGTCTGCCCTTCAATCCGGTGGAAAATACCAACTCATCACTCCATCTGATATTTCAATTGATGCAGCTTTAGTATAACTGCCAGTGCTCCCTGTAGGAGATGCAAAACCCAATCGGATAAAGAATTTCTGAGGAGCATCAGTAGCCCATGACTGACTGGATATCCAATCATTGACAGAAAACTGTGTTCCATTTCCTCGATAGCTTTCGGTATCGTCTATTATTAGTGAGAAGGAATCCCAATCCAGGGACTCATCCATTACATCAATGGGTTTCCACTGCAAGGTTACGTTACTTTGCAGGAAGGTTGGCCCAGCAGAAAAAAGCCTTGGTTCCAAAAAGGTAGGCGTTAAAGCTTGAGGAGATTCACTTCGTTGAAGCTGAGCTGCTGTCTGTAACAGAGAATCAAAGCCCCATCTAGCCACCCCACTGATGAACAAACCGACCAGAAATCCCTGATAAATCATACTGGGTGTTGTTTTGAACCGGGTTCCCGGTAAGAAAATCAATGCAAGAATATAATGATGCAATCGTAATGCTTCGTTTGGTACAAGGCTCAATAGTATCAAGCCTAAGAGTATGAGCCCATAAATCTGCAGATATATCTTCAATTGGCCCATACGCCAAATAACCAAGCCTTGGCCGATACTGATAGCTACCACAGCAAGAATAATTGTCACCAGTGCGAACCAGGCCCCATTTGCAGCATTCAAATCCGATACCATAAGCCTGTCGATCGGCAGATGAGCGAAGACGAGGTTCTCAAGGATTCCAATCCAGAAAAACGGCAACCAGAAGATTGCACGTGATAAATTAATGTTTTTCAGTCCTGAAAGTTGACTGAGAACTACTCCTCGGTATATTACATAGCCCGTAAATATGGCCGGTAGGAGTCTCCTTACTCCTAAAGATATCAGCTCTGCGTTCGCTTGAGCAGATCCTCCGCGTAAAGGAGGATGAGAACCAAGTACAACTGTCCAGAAACCGGCTAGAAATTGTACCCAGAAGAAAAGCCGGACATCCCATACGAAGTATCCGAAGATCAGGGAGCATATGATATTCCAGGATATTATATATAATCTCAAGTCATAACAACCGGTCAATTCGGCCGTTCCGAGGGTCTGGAAGCTGTAACTGGCAGGGAATTCGGCATCGACACCGATACTCTTGATATTATTGGATTTATCGGCAAGAAACCGGGGTTTCCAGCCGTCGAATCGGATTTTCCCACATCCTCCGTTCCAATTGCTCACCACACCAGCATGGACGGCTGATGCACATATGAATGAGTCTGCTCGATAGCTGTTATTGCTTCCGATGACATAAGGACGATATATATACTCAT
Organism: Trichomonascaceae sp. B5901; assembly: GCA_037040845.1. Classification (NCBI taxonomy): domain Eukaryota; kingdom Fungi; phylum Ascomycota; class Dipodascomycetes; order Dipodascales; family Trichomonascaceae; species Trichomonascaceae sp. B5901. The sequence goes on along the minus strand of JAXQHN010000011.1, from coordinate 50,365 downwards.
TACCTCCAACAGGAGCATGATCATAGGTCCAGCTGCCGGTTTCGCAGCCTGAAGGACAGCTAAATGCGTATTCTTCGCCTTGACGAATACCTCCGCACTCAGAGCCGTCAATTCCACATGCGGAGTTCTTGCCTTTCCAAACTCCGGGTTCAATTCCACATGTTAGGGCTTTGACCGGGGTTCCGTTGATCTGCGGAACGGAAAGAATGGAGATCGACACCAAATGCTTGAAACCAAGCAGCCAAACCAACAGGAAGACCGCAATGATGTATTTCTGCACTCTTCCATTGATTCTTTTGCTGAATTTCACCGGGAAAAGCTGGGCTTTCTCGAATATCGGCTGGATCGTCGGCTCCCGAGGCCGACTCGGACCGTCCAAAAGGACTCTCCACCAGGATTTTTGCATGCCATATCGGAATCCTACAACGTCATCTTCCATATCCAAGCCTGTTTCATTGATGTCAGGTTCGTCGTCGTTGGATATTTCCAGATATCGGCTGGACATGGTGGGAGAAGCACGGGATATGCCGAAAAACAGAAGGGAAGACGGGGAAAATACACGAACCTTTACATGTTCCAAATGATCAATTATATCATAAAATTGAGTATCATGAAGGCCCTATTTACATTCAATGCTATATTATGGCTATAACTATTTACAAGCAGCGTCTTTGGCTGGAAAAATCGAGCTCGAAACATCAAAAACCCGTCTATCCACTGCACATAAGACACGATTCACCGTCATCAGGCGTATATAAGCGACATGAAGGTGTTCGGTCCTCTTCAATGGATGTTGAGCTATCGTCGGGGCCGAGAGGCTCTTCCGACGCGGGACTGCTGCTGTCACTTCTGGGAGAAAATCGCCCTGAATGAGGCGATTCTTGATATTTGAGTCGTTTCAAAGGTGAAGATGCAGCTTCAATGGCTTCTGAAAACGTCCGAGTCGAAGATTCTTTAAACTGCTCTTCATCCACTGTAAACTGTATGGGTGAAGCAGCAGCTTGAGTTCTCAAGTAATACATTCCCGTCTTGAGTCCTTTTCTCCATCCATAAAAGTGCATGGATGTCAGCTTCCCAAAGGTCGGCTGGGCCATATATATATTGAGACTTTGAGATTGGTCAATATAGATTCCTCGGTCCGCTGCCATGTCTATCAGGGTTCGTTGGCTGATTTCCCATACTGTTTTATACAGTTCCCTTACTTCACTAGGTATTCTCTGAATAGACTGGATCGATCCGTTGTTTTTGACAATTTCATTTCTCATGTCGTCGTCCCATAAGCCGAGATCTACCAGATCCTTCACCATCCAGCGATTCACAATCTGATATTCTCCCGAAGTAACCCGCCGAGTATACATATTCGAGGTATATGGCTCGAAACATTCGTTCAGACCAAGAATATTCGATGTTGATGCTGTAGGCATAGGAGCTACTAGCAGTGAATTTCTCAATCCGTACTTTTTCACTAATCGTTTGGTCTTTTTCCAATTCCACATATTCCCAGGCGATTTGTTCCATAAATCATATTGCAGTAATCCTTCTGAAGCAGGCGATCCATCATATGTATCATAAGGGCCATATTGTTTGGCCAAATCCACAGATGCCTCCACTGCAGCATGATAAATCGTCTCAAATATCTGACAATTAAGCTTCTTGGCCTCTGGCGAATCAAATGGCATCCTTAAAGCCATAAACGTATCAGCTAATCCTTGAACTCCAACTGCGATTGGACGATGTTTTCGATTAGAGATTTTCGATTCTTCCACAGGGTACCAATTTCTATCGATAACACGATTCAGATTGTACACAACTTTTCTGGTAACTGAATGAAGTTTGTGAAAATCATACCAAGTTACACCTCTTTCAAGATCCCTATTGGCAAACTTTGAAAGTGCAATGGAAGCCAGGTTACACACAGCCACTTCTTTATCAGACGAATACTCCACGATTTCCGTGCACAGGTTTGAAGATTTTATAGTTCCGAGGTTTTTCTGGTTCGATTTTCGATTACAAGCATCCTTGTAAACCATAAAAGGAGTGCCTGTTTCGACTTGAGATTGAAGAATTGCGTACCACAATTTCTGAGCACTGACGACTTTTCGCTGCTTTCCCTCAAGCTCGTACTTGTTGTATAATTGCTCGAATTCCTCTCCATATACATCTGCCAATCCAGGGGCTTCATTTGGAGAAAATAGGCACCAATCTTCATTAGCTTCGACTTTCTTCATGAACAAGTCAGGAACCCACAATGCATAGAATAAGTCACGAGCTCGAGTTTCTTCTTTTCCATGATTTTTCTTGAGATCCAAGAAGTCAAATATATCGGCATGCCAAGGCTCAAGGTACACGGCTATAGCACCTGGACGTCTGTTCCCCCCTTGATCTACGTATCTAGCCGTTTCGTTGAAGACTTTCAACATAGGTCTCAGACCGTTTGAAATTCCATTAGTTCCAGAGATAAATGATCCAGTGGCTCGAATATTATGAATATGAAGTCCGATTCCACCAGCAGCCTTGGAGATGTTGGCGCATCTTAGTAACGTTCGATATATACCGTCGATAGAATCGTCCATCATTCCAAGAAGAAAGCACGATGACATTTGGGGCGATCTTGTTCCCGCATTGAAAAGCGTAGGAGATGCATGTGTGAAATACTTCCTTGACATGAGATTATAAGTTTCAAGGACTTTATCGATATTAGTTCCATGGATTCCAACTGCCACTCTCATAAGTAAATGCTGAGGTCGTTCAACGACTTGACCATCGATACGCAATAAATAAGTGCGTTCCAAAGTTTTGTATCCAAAGTATTCGTAATCGAAATCTCGATAATGCCTAATAGCCTTGTCTAAAACGTCTGAATGCTTCTGAACAATGGCATTAAACTCGTCAGAGACCAGCGGAAAGGGCTCCTGGGTGAATTTGCTGACATGTTCATGAAGACAGCTGACTACTTTTGAGAATTCCGTGTGTGTCTGCTTGTGAAGACGGCCTATAACGATGCGGGCGGCTAACAGCGAGTAGTCCGGGTGCTTAACAATACGACTTGCAGCGGTTTCAGCAAGCAAATGAGAGATTTGTTCGCTAGAAACGCCGTCATAGATGCCTTCTGAGACAGAAGAAGCTAACGTCTGAAGATTTAGGCTGTCTTTGTCGAGATTGAAGCATAAACGGTCCAGAAATACGATAATCTAGGCCAAAAGTTAGCCAAAAAGAACCCAAAATACACATGACAATCATAATAAATCCATATATAATGACATATTTCAATTCCAACTTACCTTGTCCAAATCAAATGGCTGTTTTTCGCAGTCTTCTCCGTTAGTAATACCCCTAGGCTCACCTGATAGCTTCCACTTACTTCGTTTAACAACAAATATCTGCTGTTCTATAACCATCTCAAAAGTCTATTCAAATATTCTAGACTTATCTACTTTATACATAAAATACAATATCGTTGGTTGTTGAAAGAGGAAGAGTTGTGGCGAAGAGGTTGTATGCAGCTAAATTGCGGCGCTAAAAATGCCAATATGAGCCGTCAACAGGTCGTATTTTGCAGGCTGAGAAGGATGGAAAACGGTGAGAAGTCGATGAGGGAAATACAAGCTTTAAATAGTAATTTGAAAGAATTATTTAAGCAGTTAAGAATAAATAAACGTGTAAAAATTGATATAAGTCCGAATCACGTGACATTCCGAAACCTTATACCGACCAAAAAACCCCATATTTTACAATAATACCATATTGAAATTATTGGCTGCTTGCATACGCAAGAATCCATTTTGCATTCGTAAGCACATATTTGCATGCTATTGTCCAATTTTCATTCGAGCTGGCCAAACTCAATCTTATACTGAGCCCGCCAATCTTATCTTTATCTATCACATAGGGAAGATTAAGATTGCGGTCACAACTTTCGACAAATTCACCGACTTGTTTTAAAATATGCAAAAAGGCCACCATAGCCGCGTCTAGACGCTTGTGGTTGAGAATTCGTTCAAACGAGTAATCTCCTGATGAATATAGTTCCAGAACAACAGGTTTACCTACCTGACCCGTTTTGGGGTCCATTTCCAGCTTCTCAATACGTGACATGCTTCCAAGAGGTCGTAGACGATATCCTACTAGTTTAAATTTGAGTCTTTGTATCACAGTAGCCAAAAGCAGTAGTGTTTGGCCCCAAGCGGCGTTGATCTCAGGCCATTCGACCATTTTATCCTTCAATCTGCCTAATCGCAGTCCATTTATAGTTCCAAAATACCCGTCATGACCAATACAGAATACGTCATTGTAAACGTTGATTTTTTTGAGTCGTTGTAGTTGTTTTGTACGATATGATGCTAATGAATCGACTCGATCTTTCTCCTGTAAAGCCTCTTCCAGCTTACTACTAAGTCGGTTCTGTTCTCGATAAAACTCCTGTTCTTCTTCAGCAAGCGACTCCATTTCTTTCTGGACCTGCTCCAGATCTTGCTGAGCTTCCAGGTGTTCTTTTTCGGCCTTTTTGAGCTCTTCTAGAGCCTTGACACTCTCTTTTTCCATTAGATTCACCTGAGACACGATGTCCTCCAACTCTTCGCTTCCAAAACCCGGCTGATCCTTGATTTTATTCAGAAAACTGATATATGTGTCTCTTTCTTTGCAGGAATCCTCATATTTGGGCCCTAATTCATCCTTGAGCTGCTCTGCACAGTCGGAACATATAGGATAATCGACATCAGACTTGGATGACAGTACATCAAACAGGTTTTCTGAAGTATCCATGACAGAACTGATTGAATCGTTTGATTTTAGAGTCAAAACATCAGTAGCCGCCGCCAGAGAGTTGTTATGAAGATCGCGCTTTTGATTCACCAGAGAATTAGTAAGAACTACAAACGATTCGGCCGGATGGCGTGATCCAGTAAGTTCTAAATCATTGAAAGAATCTTCTGATCCAAGAGCTTGACTGCTGAAAATGGTTCTTCGACCCTGCCAATCATGTGGTTGATGATCGGATTTGCCAACCAGTAGACTGACTTGAGCAGAAGATACATCTACAAGAGATTCATGAAGTTTCAAAGGTAAACGACAACGTTGACAGTGATAAATGGAGCCTCCAGAAGCGGAGGTCATGATGGGGGCAAGTTGTGCGTAAGAATCAGTAAGTGTTGGTGGGCTGTGGGTGGAGTGTGGAGTAAAAAGGAGAGATGGAGAGAAGAGGAGGAGTCGTAGTGGGGGAAGTGAGATTATATATAATTTTACGGGGAGTGAGATACAAAAAGAAATGGTACTATGTATCATTGAAGATTGTTTGAATTTAGTTGAATAAATGTACAAGGGGGAATATACAGTGCAGGGAGGCATGCAGCATAGCGACATAAAGCGTAGAGAAGACATGATATGATATATACCCCTAACTCCGAATTAAATGCGACAATTCCAGCATAATACAGATGAACGCCCTATTCATATTGCATATCCTGGTTAATAATCAATTCTACCGTCTCAACGTCTGTCTGTGCCCCTTCGTTCTCTGTCACTGTATGCCCTCTCTCGGTCTCACTGTACGCCCACCCAACTGTTCCCAACTCCCCACCCACGATATACAACATGGCAATCAATAACAAGCTACAGCATAAACACATAAACATATCATAACCATGTCCATAACCTATTTTCTATAAAAAGCCCTCAAAGTTATTCATGTAATTCGTCCATAATAACCCTCTTTTGTCCCAAAAAAACCCCCAATGTCACTGCATGTACTAAGGAAAGGCTCAAGCCAGTTGTACCAAACTGATCAAGGCATGCGGATTCGTAAAAATATCAAAGATCAAAGAAAGGCTTTAATAAAAACCCCTGAAAAGTGCAAAAATGTTCAAAAAAGTCCAAAAGAATGCTCCAGAAAAAAAAAGTACAAAGGAATGCAATGCCCACCGTTTTAAACCCACCATTCACTTCTTCTTAGGCGAAATACTAACTCCTCGAGGTACATTGTCATAGTTAGGAATCTGACTACCAACAGCAGCCACTCCAACATTAGAAGGAACTCTACCAGCACGGCTTAGAGCATAATCACCGGAATCAAAGTATTTACGATCTTGCAATTTTTTATGAAGCATGTCGGACTTGGTAGGCAGTTTTCCTCCGTATAATCGTCTTAAACGATCTTCTTCCACCTTTTGATTTGCCGTCTTTGTTGGAGTTTTGTTAGTGATTGGAAAAGAAACACATGGAAAAAAGCATACAGCATATAGCGTATAGCACATGATAAATATATCACAATATTGGATTCTTTGTAGAATTAAATCATGAACCTTATATAATAATATAATTCGACATTTAGGAATCCATTGACAAATAATACTCAAACTTACCTTGTAGCTCTTCATTTTTTTTGGTTTAACAGCCTTTTTAAGAGCAAAATAATAGCCTTTTTAAGAGCAAAAATAACTTTTTTTAATATAAATTCAAAAGAATTCAATATCTCATAGAATCAATCCTCCTGTTTATACCTTGTTTATTGTATCTTTTGTTCAATTGCAATCTCCTACTATTGCGCCTCCCTTCGTATATATATATACCCATATATGGTATTATTATTATTTATTTTTTCTTTTATTTTAGCCCGCAAAACATCCTTTGTGTTATAAACTCCGATTCCCTCAATACTCCCTATGGGGCGTTAGATTCCCTAAATTGCTTCTTTTGGTATCCATGCTAACGTGGTTATGATCGGCATAAGCGGTTGAGGGGTGTGATAAGAAGCTGTTCATGGGACCAAGAGGAGAGGGAGTTATAGGGGATGAAATGTGCCAAAATGAGCAAAAATAATTCTTATTTTCTCTATAAATATATCCTGTTTATTAGCTATTTTTTAATCCAACTATCTCTTAGGGTTTATACGATTTATATTGCTTTTTTCCCGTTATCTCCTTGCCCTTATTACTAACAGCAAACAAATCCTTTGCCTAAGATAAGCACCAGTACCATGTGATGTGTCCGAATTTATCAATCGGCTGCATTAGGAACAAATCCCGAGATTTTTCAGCCCATTGAAAATAATATTTTTTATAGCTGCATAAGCTTTGTTTACCGTGTACAATGTACATGGCAGAGAATTTCCGCCATCACGTGCACCCGTCACGTGCATATCCCAATTCGGTCAAAGGCCAACAAGACATTTTTTTTCAAAAAAAATTATTTTCTTTAACCGCCCAAAGGAATATCACCTTTTTTTCGTGAAAAATGATCATCTATCAAGTAAGTATGAGTCCTGATATGACATATCAATGGTGAATCATGTGATCAAAGGCGTCTCTTATAAGATTTCTCGGATTTATTCACCATTTCTCTCCATCTTTCATCAATTTTGAAAATTTTTCCTTCTAACCTCTTCAGGACGTCCTCACTGGCGATGAGCTCATTTCCGATGCTTACAAGCTCAATGAAGTCGATAACGTAGTTTTCGAAGCCGATGCTGCTACCATCGTCGTCAAACCCGGTGTTGATGTCGACATTGGTGCCAATCCTTCGGCTGAAGGTGGTGAAGATGAACCTTTGGAAGAAGGCGCCGAACAGGTCAATAACTTGGTCTATTCTTTCCATCTCCAATCTACCAGCATGGACAAGAAGTCGTATATGACTTACATCAAGGGATACATGAAGGCTGTCAAGACTTACTTGCAGGAACATGACCCTGAATCCATTCCAGCTTTTGAAGAAGGTGCCAAAACTTATGTCAAGAAGATCATTTCCAACTTCAAGGACTATGACTTTTATATCGGTGAGTCGATGGACCCCGATGGAATGGTTGTTTTGCTCAATTACCGAGATGACGGTGTTACTCCATACTTGATTTACTGGAAGCACGGTCTTAAGCAATTGAAGGTATAAAAAAAGAAGATCTACCGCGTGTTTTAGAAACGGGTTTTAATATAATAGCCGGAGCTGTGAAGTCCCCCTTTGTGCTGTGGTTATATTGTGCATGGCTTTCTGGCAATTAATGCATGATTCTCCAAACTAACTTCCTCATCCACATATACCACGATTTTAGCCTCCATGTTTTGGTTCCTGACGCTTATTAGACGCCCATAATCGATTATTCTTCGAGCTTGGAGCCCAATATTCAATCTCCATTGATGCTGTTCATCAGACGTTTCGGGCCTTTTCCCACAAACTGCCCACGAAGAAAGCTTGCAAAGAACTGCAAATTCTTCTACTCCAATTCCTTGCTGTTTGAGCCAATTTCGTCCAGTTTCTGGATATGTTTCATAAGAGCATATTTGACGACAGCATAATGCTATGACTATTCCTTGAACATGATTGAGCTTTTCAAGACATCGTAATGTTAGGTCAGTTGCACATCCACAAAGATGTTTTGAGATGGCTATTATAGGGACATGGTTGTTTTGTTTGATGCTAGGATACTCTGCGAGATTGAGATCTTTTATGTCGATTTTGACTCGATCAACAGACGGAGCAATGATATCTCGGGCGTTTCTCTGCAAAACTGCCTCGTTAAAATCCTTGTTTATTTTGCAATCAAACTTAACTCTAGGAGATTGTCTGTCAACAAGAAGATAGTGGGTTTTCCTAGGAGTTTGTAGCAGATGATCAATCCGAGCCTTGGCAACATATCGAGTCAATTCTGCACGTCCACAGCCAAATTCAACAATTATGCTATTATTTGAGAAAAAGCCGTTCTTCTCCATATTTCCTATCAAAGAAGTTTGTTGTAATGCATGCTTTTTGTTCTCTATGCTGGCTAAGCGCTGATGTACTCCTGTGCTTTCAAGGATGCTTTTTTCAACCACTTCATGACATACTTCATGAGAATAGATATGGTTTATGATATCAATGATTTCATCTTGTGTTTTAGCTCTATAATTGACGTCTGATACGTCTCTATCGACATTGATATCTATTGAGCACCACGGATCATTGGAGACTAAAGGAGCTCTAGTTTTGCACTTTTTGACATGAACATCGACCAAATCTTCCCATATCGTATGAGATGGGTCTCTAGGACATGATATTCTACGTCTTCCAGCTACATCGGCTTGAGTCTACGGAGTTAGAGGGGATTTTTCATGCTATTCAATGCTACCTACGTTCATTATATGCTGAGGACAGTACATTTGACCGGGGTTTCTAGGAAGATGACATCGACGATTCTTCTTCGGCACGATATATTCACAGATGAGTTTTTGGTCATTGAAAGGATCGTCGACGGTCATGTTAGTTGAAGGAAGAAAGGTGATGAAGGATGGATTTTTTATATGGAGTTCAGCCGTGCGGTAGCCGTGCGAGAGTTTATCAGACGTCGATGGATGAACGTATGGTTATATTCTGAGATGGTACTGTTATTTGGATGATCAATAACTACTAACCGAGTGTTATGCGAGTTTATTTGTTGTTTGGTGATTTAATCCGGTAGAAGTAGTGCATAGTAGTGCATAGTGGTATGAGGATCTATAGGACAATAGATGTCCACCAAAACAGCAATATTTGTAAGAAATTATCGGTTATTATGTAATACCAAGACTATCTGCTGATCCTCATACAGAATAAAGCCTTTTTTCCTCATTCTAAATGCCAAGTTTCACCGCTCTCACTCTGAGCCTCTCAGTCAACGCCTCATCGCCAAAGAACATCGCCGTCAACAGCCACAAAACAAACGCATTTTTCATCTTGTCGTTTTTCAATCTCCCAATATCGCTTAGCAATACACTTCATTCACCCCAACCATTAAAACTCAACATCTTCTCTCCTCCTTTATCAGCCTCCTACCCTCTTCCCAATCTCTCCATCTCCTCCATGAAATGCCAATTCTGTCAAACTAACAACGGCAGTTATCAATGTCCAAAATGCAGTAAATTCTACTGTTCAATAGCCTGTTATAAGTCCAGCAAACATTCCAAATGTACTGAAAAGTTCTATAAAGATCAAGTCAAGTCTCAACTTCACGGCACAGTAGTCTCCGACGAAGAGAAAGAACGTCTAATCAAACTGATTGATAAATATCAAGACGATAGTCAAGAAAACTGCTGGAAATACGAACATGCTGATGAAAATACCAAGCGAAAATTCCAAGAAACAAAGTCGTATCTGAACATGAAAGCATCTGTTCCCGACGACGACGACGAACTAACAGCAGCGGAAATGCAAGAATTAGAAGATTTGATTGATAAAGCGCCTAAAGAGCAATTACTTGAGATGCTGTCACCTGATCAGAAAAGGAGATTTGAGCAGATGGTCAAGGAACAATACGACGTTGAAGAGGACGAATGGCAGGATATAACTGATGAAGAGTAACCGACTAGAATTATTTATTTAATAGCACTGCATAGAATAATTGTATTATTATCATTAGACCATATTGCATAGAATAACTGTATTATTATCATTAGACCATATCGCATACATAAATAGGTTTACAGCTGTTTAGACAAGAAGTAAGGGGTCATGGCCGCATAGCAGACAGAAATAGAGTCCAAGAGATCCTCGTATTATAGCGATTAACGGCGACTGCCACGATCATAAGCTGTATCATGAGCATACCGAGGCATAGCAGACGTGTCCTGCATATGTAACAGGCATGCTGGGTCACACGGCCAGTTTATAGGCAACTAAACAGCCTAGCCATACCGCAACACATCTACTGCAACGCTGCTAACATGCTATAGCCACCTTAGCCACTATGATACGGCGCCCTTACTGCCTCCCTCTAATTATTCGCTATAAGCTCTCGTATAAAACTCTTCACCGTAGAAGGATTCGATATTATATTATCAGAAAACGAATCCACCGGCGCACTTGATACATTACCATTCACCGAATCGGCTTTGGGATCATCGTCATCTTCCAACATTACATCACGAAGCCGCATCACCGGTCCATTGTATTCCACAAATGCATACGGAGCCGAATCTAATACTGCTGCAACGTCTTGTTTAGTGATTTTATCATGCTCTTGTTTGCGGAATTTTACCTTGTCAAACATCTGTTGAATCAAGTCCTTGAGATGAAATTCCAGTCCAGCCACCATCAGGTCTGTACATGCAGCGTCCACTCCTTGAAGTAAGCCATGTTCTAGCGAGATTCCAAGCATTCGAGTCATTAAGTTCTCATTATCAGGGATTTCATAAGTTTCTGAAGCCAGAGGTGCATCGTATGATTGTATTATGCTTTGAGTCCAAGTTGTAGGGTTACCAATAGACTTAGTATGCTCTTCAGAAGACGACGATGATGAACTGTCTTGCTTTTCCTGCTGTTGCTGAAGTTGCTGTTTTTCTCTGTCATTGATAAATGGGATTTTAGGAAGCAGGGCCTGCCTCGTAGCCGTAAGCGTAGAAGGGACGGGAGAACGTTTGGCTGATTCTTTAGAAATAGCCTTTATTCTACGGCGTTCTCTAACGGAAAGCCCCATGACATCTTTCTTGAGTTTAGCCAACTGAGTGTCTCCCTTGACATTACGGCTACGATCGCGCTGTTTGGTTGACCATCCAGTGAGAAGACCTCCACTGAGTCCTTGAGGCGCTTCCCGTAAAGCATTGGCCATATTAGCTAGCAGGAAATGATTATGCATATAAATGAGCTCTGGATCAAGAATTTCGTTCAATTCCTGTTGTAATTCAGCTCGTGTAAGTCTGCCAATGAGGAAATGAGTGATGGCAGTCCTATAACGACCCCAATTTTTGCCCAAACCTTTCTGGAATTTGCCCATAATATTATCGACATCGACACGTTTAGGACCCGACGAGCTCTGTTGTTTTCCAGGCGTAGAATTGCCGTTCTCCTGAGGAACAGGTGTTGAAATTCTCGAAGTCACAGAGTCTCTGGTTCCAGCGAGAGATCCCGGAGCTATAGATAAAGTGGTGGATGCAATGTTATTCTCCGAGGCATTTTCAGGGTTATTTGCATCGGCGTTTGAGTTCATTCCACTAACGACATCAGCAACACTGACAGCATTGTTAGAAAGGGTTGGATTTGTGAACTGAGGAGCTGCTGCCGCTTCAATCTTGGCCGAATCAGCGTCTTTTTCGGCCGAATCAACACCGTTTTCAACGCCATTTTCGGCAGCATCGACAGAATCAGTCATATCAACGTCATTTTCTTCCAAAAGCTGCGATTTCGACTCGGATAACGCCGGGGAGTCCAAACCAGACGATTTTATCGCTTCTTCTACAAAAGACATGGCGTTAAAACCTATCAGAATAGCAATACAACAAATAACAGAGGATTTCGACCTGGGTTACCCGGCTTTGCTTGAATATATAAATTGATTGATGATGGATTGGTTGGTTGAAAGATGGTCAAACCTTACAGTTGATGGAGGAAGAGGTTGCTGAGAGTTGGGAGTTAGCCATGGAGTAGCGGAGGATGAGGGGAGAGAAAAGGGGGGATTCGTTGGAGTTTTTTGGTTTTCTTGACATTGGGATGTTTGAATTGTGGAATTGAATGAATTGAGCGTTTTTTCGGCGTTTTTTTATGTTGAAATGCGGCTGTTTGGTGGACGATAGACTGGGCAAAGGGTTATGCAGAGGAAATCCTCAAATATAAATAGATTTCATGGTTTTTCATGTTATTTTTATATTTATTTTTATCAATGCTGGGAAATTGTCAAATTAAATTATCATTTATACACTTCGTTGACTATTTACATGGTAGGAGTAGTTGTCACCGTACGGCCATATAGCAGTACCATCTCAACACAGTGGTATTCTACTATTACATTGAACGGCGGAGACATGCATTTGAGCGGCGGAGACATGCATTTGAACGGCAGAACGTCAAAGAGACGGCAGAACCGTCCAATTAGACCTAGAGCCCCAATTATGCCTAGACCCCCAACTGGACCAGCTCACTCCACCCTCCCGTCCAGCGTCGGCGGATTCTTCTTATGCTCATTCTGCATCACCTTGACTCCTCGTTCCTCTGCCGGCCTAGCCCAGTACTCCGGTGTACCAACCCCCAAAGGTTCTGGCTCATATCCCAGTGATTGTCTATATTTCTCCAAACACTGACGAACATAAGATGCAACGTCACTTCTTAATTTCTCTGCTGCTTCTCCCGTCCGTAGTTGCTGTGGCATATCTCCATCTACTGATACCTCAGATTGGGCAATGAGATCAGTCCATTTCCGACGAAATGAAGCAATTGCATCGTCGTTTATAGGATTCGACACATTCACAGAGATCTTCGACTTGTATAATTTGTACCAACTCTTTCGTTTCGAATCATCCTCGGGAAATACATCCTGTAGTCCATCTATATACACCGGCAGCACTATAGGAGGCTTAGAGCTCTCCAACAACAACCGCGACATACCCCAGTGAAAATATCGCATGGTACTTTTATGAGGCTCCATGGCCTGATGCACAAATGATTCCGGAAATATATTCAGCCATTCCGGGTGGCTACGGTCTTCTAGAGGCACTGAAACCTCATGATTCACCATATAACGCTCACTGTTTCTCGATAACAGCGCAATAGCTCCATCCACAGACTCCTGAAATGGTCCTGCGCCGAATCTGGCAATAGGCAGCACTTTTCCCAGCCCAAAAAACGCCGATCTCAGTCGAGTTCTGAAGCATATGTTGTCAGCGCCCAACGTCCACCTCATATATCGGCCATTATATAGCTTATAAGGAGTCAAACCCCACACCAGCGGCTCATCTAGAATACTGGTATGATTCATAACTGTCACTAGACCCCGTGACTCGACCTGAGCGGTGTCGTACATCTCGTTGAAGATATCAATGCCGTTGACCCTAGTATCGAGCCATTTCGTCATGAATAACCTCGACACCATTGCGACGCTTCCAATAGTCATTGCCCTCAGAAGCCTTTCATGCGTCCGTGAATACGCAAACCGGTTCATGAACGCCCGGCCACGTGCCTGGACATCTCTGAAGGACATGGCTGGAGGGAAAGTTTGCATCATCATATAATGGAGAAGTACTCTCAATGGAGGGATCCTGCCACGGGAATAGCGCCTTTTATACCGGGAAAAAGCAAGGGGACATTGGAAGGGAATGTACGAGGCATTCTGCTGGCCTTGGTGGCTTTTCCTGTGCTTTTTATGGTAAATATATTGGCTTTTGTGCCGGCGCTTAAGTCATTGTGGGCTCAGATCCACCTCAAGTTGTCGAATATCCGGGCTTTTCCCGTCGAATATTCCGTTGCTGATAACAAATGGCGACAATCTGGCGGTCAGGAGCCAAAGCCTGGTGATATTGTAATCAGTAACTTTGTTTCTCCAGCCGACTCGTTGCTATTCAACGCTGTCTATGGAGACGTCACATTCGGTCTACCGACAGGTTCAGACCAATTTGTGCAGGCGACATCACGTGATGTCCAGAATCTTGCTGCTACACATCCGGATGTTTCTAACAAGCGTTCTGTTGTTTCTTTGCGTCAATTGGTTGAAAAAGCTGCTGACGCCAGCAAGATTCTGGTGATTTTGGCTGAAGGCACGACATCCAACGGCCGTGGACTACTAAAACTACATGACATCAATTTCACTGGTCTCACAAGTACCCAGAGAGTATTCTCGTGCATTTTGAAGTACTCTTCTCCGGAAATCTCCACTCCTATTCCAACCAATGCTTGGTCATGGTGGTTCAAAGCCATTACAACATCATCGTTCACTGTACGACTCCGAGTGAATAAGCCGGTTTTGGCATCTCAGGCTAACATAAAAACTATTGCTCGGGAGATGTGTGAAGCAGGGAGAGTTCCGCAGACGGGACTTGGCGTCGATGATAAGGTGGAGTTTCTACAAGCATGGGGCAAAAAGTGATCGGCGAAGGGTATTAGAAGGCGCGATGGGAAAATGCGAATAAGAAGATGCGCGATGAGAAGTAAAAGAGTCGACGGATATGCGTTGAGTTTGCTTAAAATGGTAGACTGGTCGATCCAAATGCGGTAATGATGCTCAATTTCTAATATACACAGCAAATTCAATGATTTCACCAGATTAAGAGCATAATAGTGTTTCGACAAAGTCCGAGAATTAGGCGTGCTCCTCCAAGAATCTGCTCTCGGATCATGCACTTCATGGGAATTCATTCCAATAAATAAAACGTCCAATGCTAAGATCCATGCAGGTTTCAGGTCAACGTCTGAGCTCTATGCAAGCTCTGAATCCATATCAGCTTCCATCTGCCAATCTCGTACGGTATTAGGACTAATATTGTTATTCCTCGCCCTCAATGGCATGTGCTTTGGTTTGGCAAATCCCCCATCTTTTTCCGTCTTGACAGGGAAATTCTCTTTAAACGAAGGACTGGTTTCTCGAGGTTGATGTCTATGATCACCTCCATTAGTAGCTTCACTTCTATAAAGTTCGAGCTCACGACGAAGATCATCAACAATTCCACGATAACTGTCCTTTTCGCTTTCCAACCTCTTGACATCTCTTCGCAGTGATGAATTTTCTGCCTCCAATGTGTCGATATGCTTGTCTTTCGACTCTGCCATTTGTTTATACAGAAGTTCACCATCAGGCTCAGAACTAACAATTGACTGATCTTTAGACATTGAGTCCATCTCAACAAAAGACCTGTGGACTTCACTCATCGCCGTACGATCACATGACTCAAATTGCTTCAGTGCATTGAGCATATCTTGTGAGAGTCCGGGCTTCTCTAGTTCCGAGTATACTTGATCTCTTGTTCGTCTAACTCTTGCTTTCATCTGTCCATTTGCAACATTGGGCATATCGAGCAATTTTCGAGATCGAGTTCTGGTAGATTCTCGAATATAGCTTTTGATCTGGTCGAGAAGGGTTGGATTTACTTGATTATTGCCTATTGAGTCAGAATGATCGAGCTTCTTGTCCCTCCTCATGTCTAACAACAACTGCGCCTGATCTTCCAGCATTGCAACAACCACTTTCAAATCATTCTTGAGTTTCGTATTATCGATAATGTCCTTGATATTGTCTGCAAGAAGACTTGTGGTATATCTATAATTTGAAGCAAGCTGCTCTGTCTTCAATGCCAAAGCCTGATCTAGTAATGCATGACTTTCGTTAGTAAAAGAGTCCAAAGTCTGTGAAATATTCGTAACAATGGTGCTAATATCCAAATCTTGCTGCGAAGAGTGCTGTGAAGGGGCCATGAACAGACTTAAGATGAACGTAACCAAGCCCTTGAGACTGAGAACTTGATCTTTAGAAAGCGAAGTAGATGCAAATGAATTGTCTTCGGCTTCCAAAGGAAATTGCCCGGGCATTGATACGTTTTCTTGAGAATCGCGGCCTCTAGTCAGTGTAGCGTCACGATCTACAACAGTAGCAATAGAATGAAACGAATCACTGTCGTCCTTACTTGCTGTTGACGAGGTAGGATCGTGATATAAAATGGAATCGACATGAGGGTTGAAAGATACTCGTTTTGACGGACTGACAGATAAATCGTCGGTATTTCTCAGCTGCTGCCTTACTTTCGGCGGCATAGGAGTCGACATATCTATCATATCGGCGAATATATCGCTATGACCGAGCTGATCTGCATGCCAGTTTGGAGGAGTTTTTCTGCGATTCAATGCCGGTTTTGGAGTGGAAGGGTTGGAATGGGAGTCGGCGGTACTTGGCTTGAAATCAGCAGTACTTGAGTTGAAATCAACAGTATTTGGCTCAGAAACAGCCCCGTTTTCCTCAGAAACAGCCCCGTTTTCCTCGGAAACAACGCCATTTCCCTCACGCCTAGCTGAAAACAAATTTCTACGTTCAATAGGCGCTTCAGACTGTTTTTCTTCCTTATAGGGAGCTGGCGTCCCAGACCAGATGGATTTCAACGCTTGTCCAAACCATTGATACGGGCCTGGCGTAGCAGGAATATCAGGAGGACCTAAAACATTAGAAGGAGAATTACCCTACCTAGTGAAATATTACGTACCTAACGACGTTGGTTCTGTAGGTTCCTTATATTTTGATATCATGGTGGTTGATGGTTTGTTTACTTTTGTGCTGGGAGTTTTTTTCAACGCGATAAGACGTGTTGTCACGGTGATGCGGGGAATGAAGAAAAAGAAGGGTCGAGAAAAAGGAGCATAAATGATAGTTTGGAATGCTTGAAATTTGATAGATGTGAAAGTATGGGGCTGATTTTGTTATTGAATGACTTGAATTTTGAAAAGTGGGTTTTTTTATGTTGTGAACACGAACATTGCTTTTACGCGTTGCCATGGTGATTTGGAGGGTGGATGGCGTCAATGAACAGCCAAAAAGGAGCTCAAAACGATATTTTTGGATAATTAAAATCATTCCATAGGGATTAAAATGCCATATTTACCCTTACGGTCTATTAAACTCCCTTATTCGTTCGTTGGAGGGCCCTTCTCTCCTGAATACCTCGGAGCCTTATGAACCAATTGAATCCGGCAATTGCAACAGCAATCAACGGCAACAATTAAAATACTACATTATTACGTGGAACAAACCCAAATGATAAGGCGCAATTTAATATGCAAAAAGGAGTGAAAATTCCCGGTGGAAAGCTAATTAGTGTACATGTACATACATTCCATGATTCGCGTCTCCGCCTTGCGTGGTGGGATGGAACGAAGGGGCCCAACATGCAAGGCAGGGCAGAGGTGGATAAGCAAAGGAAAGCAAACAATTGGTGGGAATAAGGAGAATTGTTTGTTGTAAAACGAGATTAATGGTGTGATCTTTTAATGACGTCGGTCTTTATTCTATATATGGGGACAGTCGGTCGATCTAATACGACTTTAAGGTCTAGAATGACATAACCAGCCCACCAAAATGTCCTTTGCTATACGCTTTTAAATGACATGTCTTAGGTTAGTTTAGTGAAAGAACCAATTAAGGGGGATCATCCCCCTGCATATATATTGTAGAGAGGAGGGAAATAAAAGCAAACAAGGATATCATTGTTAGAGTTTTGTGTAACATCTGAGGTATTAAGAGAGAGAGATGAGGGAGGGGAGAAGGAGCACTGAAGGATAGGTAGAGTAGAGAATAGGGGAGGAATACAGAGGAATGTATTATAAAGATTATAAATATATAAGTATATAAGAATATATATAAGTACATATACAAGTACATAATGGCCTAATTTCCCCTCCTCCTGTACCACAAAAAGCAATCAACGCTAATCCCAACTTGGTCAGACATGCTTGTCAAAAAATCAATATAAGCAACCAAGTTATGAAACGCGTCAACTTGGCAAGGAAGGAATAGAAGCAAGAGAGGTATAATACGATATCGTTCATATGTTCTATAATAATAATAATAATTATAATAATCATAACCTATCCTACTCCCCCATGGATTGATTTTAAATGTATCTATTCATGTGTTTGCTATACACAATACTTTTTTTCACTTTCACCCCAGGTAATCTCTCAATTTACGATCGATCGACGATCGTGTACGCTAAACTCCAACCAAAATGATGCATTTGGAGGCGGACTTGAATAGAGCCCAGAACTGGGTCCAGAATGTCCAACGGTATTATAAATCCGGATTTAATTCCTTGTACAAGCAAACCAGGGTATAAAATATATAAAGAAACCCTGGGCCAGATCCAAAGGGTGATTCCACGTTGATTTGGTACAATCAGGGGTGGTTCTCTTTTTTTAGTTGTCTCAGTTATTCACCACATGATATCAAAAAATAAAGCAGACATAGCAATGTAGGAGGTCCGACCGAGCCATTTTGGTATAGGTTAGTTTAGTTTGCAACGATATGAACCAATTATGCATGAGGGGCATTATATTATTTTGATACAGATAAGAAGATGATACAGATGATATTAATTATATAAAATATATTACTATGCATCATCTAATGACGCATATGATTGATGTCCCCTTTGCACTGTCAAAATCCCTTCAAAAACAAAAAACTCCTCCCATAAGACATTGATCCTTGAGTCCAACACGCCTCGCCCACCTTTAAATCATTTTGAATTCCTTATGATATAAGATATTTGCCTATTTGGGCCAGACCTTTACCCCTGGCCAATTTCTCAAAGGTTAGACAAAGACTCTGGGGATGCTCGTTTCAAGGTGCTGCAGAATGTTTGGTCCAGTCACAGGCGGGCATTGCGGAAAAGAAAAAAAAAGGCACCAACTGGAAAAAAAAGGTCATGTACAAAGGACCCAGAAAAAAAAGACAGAAAGAAAAAAATCTAAAGTCTAAAAAATTGACTTTCTTCATTCCCTTAAATCTATCATTAAAATCTACATTAAATCTATCCTATATCATTCCCCTGTACCATCCTTCGCTCCTCCCTTAATATTACCACCTTCCCAAAACCATCAATGACTGGTCAGTTTTTTTCTTGGTGCGCCGCCTGGTTTCTTTTTCCTGGCCCGTTTTGTACACTTTCTGTGCATTCATTCCAAGCTCCTATTCAATGCCGCATCTCATGGCAGAAAAGACGCGACAAAAGTTACTTTTTGAATGACGAAAAGTAACTTTACTCAGCCATAGCAACTTTACGCACTTTGGTATTACTTTGTCTAGGGTCATGTTCTTTATAAAGACGTGGCAGCGGGCCCAAATATTTTCTACCGGTACCACGCATATAAATAATTTATTTGGATAATCTTTAAAGAACTTGACTTCTTTAATTGATTCTTTATTTGGACATTCTACTTTAGAATTCCTATTCTATTTAGAATTCCTTTGGTCATTCATTTTTTTTCTAATTTTTTGATTTAACGTTGGCCCCCCCTCGGCTGAGAAGCTTAAGCGCCCTTTATGAAACACTAAAAAAAAAGACAGAGAGACGATTAATATTTAAAAAACCAAAAAATCTGGACATTTTTGTTTTTATCCTTGTGCATCTTTTTTATTAAAGCATTCTCTTGTAATGGCGGCTGTTTCTTCGTTTCAGTCGTATAATCACGGCGTTCCTCTAGGCATGCCAAAAGTTCGGCCTTTGCATCATCGTCCTATTTCCCCTCGTTTGGCGGCAATTGAGGATTTCAACTGCCGAGCAGCTGAAGCCGAATACAGAGAAGAAAATATCAGGCATATTAAGAACTTGGAGCTGCAATCTTTGGCCGATGCTTCCATGATGGATCTACAGCCCGAACTGGAATGGCATATGCGACCCTTTTTGCTGGATTTCTTAATTGATTCTCATTTATCTTTGCGTTTACAGCCTCAGACCTTGTTTCTGGCCATTAGTTTAACCGATAGATATTGTTCAAAAAGGGTTGTTTTCAAGAAACACTACCAACTGGTTGGTTGCACTGCCCTATGGATTGCTGCCAAGTATGAGGACAAAAAGTCCCGCGTTCCTACCATCACTGAACTCAAATCAATGTGTTGTTCGGCTTATGAAGAGGATATGTTCACTCAGATGGAAGGTCATATTCTCAACACTTTGGATTGGAATTTGGGTCATGCTACCTCGGACACTTTTCTGGGTCTTTTGACTTCCTCCGACACTGATCCTTCATTAATTCATGTCGCTCGATATCTCTGTGAGTGCACCTTATTTCATCGGGTATTTGTCGGCATGAATCCTTCTCTCATTGCTTCTTCTGCATTCCATTTCGCCGCCAAAATCACCGGTCATTGCATGAGCCTTCCTTCGAACCTAACTCCGGACCAATACCAATGCATTTCTCTGCTGGACCAGTTTGTTCGAACTCCTTCCAAATCTCTGGTACGAAAGTACAGCTCCAAGACTTATGGTCAGGCTGTCCAACTTGTCGAACAGTACTTTGCTGAACAACAACGTCAGCAGATTATCAGAGAGCAAGAGGAGCAGCAAAAGGAAATGGCTTCCCTCAATCTTCATGGCTCGTCTCCTCAAATTATGCATGCGCCTAGGCCAATTGCTGCATCTCAAGATCATCCTCTTGTATTCCCTCCTACACCACCTCCTTCTATGCATGGCCCGAATGCAACTAGAATGTTTACACCACCTGCTCTTTCAACCTCATCGGACTCTTCTCCTTCATTGTTTAGTACTCCGGGGGTTGAAACTCCGGTGGAATCTATGTTCCCCATGAGCAAAACTGACTTGTTTGTGGCTACAGCACCTTCAAACGGCCCTTTCAAGTTTCGTGGTGATAACTTCATGACTCCTCCTTGCACTCCTGAGGACGGCCCTGGAGGAGTAACTAATAATAACCCGGCAGCTTACAAACAAGCTGCTATTGGCATTCCGCACTTTGTCTATCAACAGAGTAAATATAACAATAATACTCGAGCCATGTATTGACTTTGATGGTAGATTTGGACATTTTTTGATATTATTTTAGTTGTTTTTTCTCTAGTCTAGTTCGTTTATATCAGGTAATAAACGACGAACATTCTGATACAAAATAATCATTGAATTTCATAACTTAAGATAGACGTTTCTTTTGTAATGTGATGTAATGTTTTCCAGTGAATTTTGCCGGTATTGAGGCAGTTTGGTCAGAATACTGGTGTTTTCAGAGGGCGGAGTAGCTTGATCAGACGACAGCTTTGACGAAAGCCGAATAAGACGGCAGCCGAACATACAACAGCTCACTCCTAACGCTGCTATCATATTGCCTGACTCAGCTTTGTCACCTGCTCCTCCGTCTCCTTACTCTCCTCTGGATCACTCTCCGATGGACTCAGGTATCCCGTATTATCCCCCTCGTTCACTTCTGATCGTCGTTTCGCCGACGATGAAAACGTCGGAAGTTCTCGTTTCTCCGATGTTTTCCTCGAAACAAATCCTCCTCTATCATACTCGTCTTCACTGTCAGTAGGCTCGTCGGCGGAATTCTGCATAGATGACCCCGCTGAATCAAAAGGAGAGCTCAAATCCCATAATCTGAGAGATCTTCTTGCCTTAGAAAGAGTCTCCATACTCTCAGTTGGCGTGCCTCTAGTTGCAATAACAAAAACCATTACTGCCAAAAGCACCATTCCTTGAGCAATACTGACTCGTCGCTGATACATCAAATCATCGGCAATTATGGAAAGCCGTAGTGAAATAGCAGCAATATCACGACTGTTTCGAGTTCGTTCCAAATCCATATCATTGGCAGTCGATATCAAGACACTTGCATATTGCCGTTGAAACTCAAACAGCTGAGAAACAATGCTATGATTGAAATCACTAAAGAAAGCTTCAATCTTGGCACTTTGTTTCTTCTCGATTTTCGCCAGTAATTCTCGCAGATTCTGGCTCTGAAGCTCGATATACTGCATAGACAGTGTAGCATTTGACTCCAATAATGACAATCGTTTCATAATGGTTTGATAAATAGAGTCCTGAGCTCGGGATTCCCCACTTATACTGGGGACAGGAACACTTCTTTTGATCGTGCCATTTTGAGGTGTATCAGAAGCTGCTGATAATGCAGATGTAGATGAAGGTGAAGATGCAGATAATGAAGACGCAGATTGTGATACTGACGACGATATATGTTCCTGTAATGAAGAGCTAGAAAACAAAGACGAAGAAATAGAAGATAATGATGAAACATCCAAACTGGTGGATAGACTAGCAGCACTAGCTGTCGACGTATCAACCATGCTGACCGTAGAAGTACCTGTTAGACTCACTGTCGATGCACCAATTACACTTACTGTTGTTGTTGGGATTTCAGAGGTATAAAGTGAAGAATATTCATCCCATAGGCACGAATCGTCAAGGATTAAAGGCGACATTGAGTGAAGAGAGAGACCATCGATGTCGTTCATGCATAGCCAATCAGGGGAGAGCTTGTCCGCTCTAGCGGCCCCTGCTGTTGGACAAGATTCTTCACTTTCAGCTGTGCTAGCGGTGAACTTTGGGGTAAGAAGATGCTCAACTTGATCCCTGAGCAATGCAGTCTGCGCAACATCATATGCAGATAAACGGAGCGGTGCATCAGAAGCAGTTGCTGTAGATTCAGATGCCGATTCAGGGCGTTCTACAGGGATTTCCCTGCCTATAGGTACTTTGTCTATACCAGCCTCCTGATTCTTATATTCCTCCATCATGGTAGTTCCATGGACCCGTACGACCGAAATAGGGCAATAAAATTCATGACCCCAATGCGTGAGAAACTCGATCCGAAGATATCGAGCCCATATTAGCGGATTATCTATATGAAAGGGCTGGAAATCTCTGACACTGGCCGCCTCGAATTCTCCAACCACCGTCCAACCAGAAGCTGGAGTAGGGAATCTGTCGGACACTGAGATGCGAATTTGACGAAACATTGAGGAGAAGAACTCAAAGTTTGCCAAAACAACGGTATCGACCAGAATATCTTGACATAGCTCGATAATGACAAACTTATTGTCCTCTCTGCACTCATTGATCAGATAAGTGTCTTTATTTTCACTGAGAATATTGCCTGCGCCCTTCATATTAGCATTTGACTTGACAATGGTAGCAGCGCAGTCAAATGATGCATAGTTGAAACGATCTTTATATGTCTTCGACGACACTTCATGCTCTAGTTGGACCGCTTCTTTGGCGTTAAACATATCAATGCCCAGATCCATATCATGATCTTCCCCCATATACTGCTGAGGAACATTATTACCAGAATCCCCATGATGCATGTCTATTCCAAGCCGCTGTTGATCAGCCTGGCCGGATTTCTCGAGATTCTGCTTCCTCCACTCCTCAAACGACAGAAATTTGTCATCAACCTCCTCGTCTATCACGTCAACAAGATGCGGTATAGCTGTCTGAGCGATTTCGGTGGATTTTTCACTGATTTTCTCCGCATTAATGGTGGATAAATCGCTGCTTGGAGCCTGTTTGTCCCCCGTTCCACCCGCAACCGTACCAATAGCACTCAATAACAGTGCCCTATTGGTAGGATACGCCTCTAAAGCTCGATATGAACCCACTGGAGAAGTAGAATCGGGGAATATTTGAGAAAGAGCTTTGAACGGCATGAACCATATGCAATATAATAAAAGATGCCAATACATGATGAGAGATGAGAATCAACAAGAGATTAAATAAGAGAAGAGATATCGCATTCAACCGAGCATGCCTTTAATATGTTTATCAATGGAAGTAAACCGGTGGAAATTCTGGGTGTTGGCGGTGGATTTTTGCCAGATAAATTCTCACGTGACCCACACAGGTCACGTGATGTCTTTCCCTTTGCTAAAAATTAACTCGTTTCAAAAACTCAGCTTCCTATTTTAGCACACACCGGTTTCTCTCGTTAAAAACAGGCCTTTTACACAAAGAAAACACGCTCTGGAAGCAGGTTGAATCTATTCAAACAGGTCTGATTAAAAATAATAGCGCTTGAGTGATTTTCCAACGAATCTTCTTATTTATTTACCGTGAGGTATTATCTTGTATAGTCAACAATGCTACTGAAATGGCTTGTTTCGAGCTTAATTTTGGGTAAAATGTCTGCCCAATCAGCCAGTGACTTAGAAGGAACCTGGTCGAGTAAAAGTAATGCGGTATTTACAGGTCCGGTAGGTATTTTTGGGCTTTTTGGCGTTTAGCGCCCTGCTAACTCCCCTTATTAGGACTTTTACGATCCTGTAGATGAACTTATCATTGAACCAGCGCTTCCTGGAACTTGTTTCTCGTTTACTTCTGATGGTTATTGGGAAGAAGCCATATACGAAGTGATATCTAATCGTAAGTGTAACGAGTAGTAGCCATTGGTTAACGAGTAGTAGCCATTGTTGAACGGTACGTACTAACCTCCAGCTGTAACTCCTCAATGTCCTCAGGCCGTTATAACGTTCCAGCATGGATCATATCAAATTCTTTCCAACGGCTCAGTGGAAATGACACCGATTGCCGTCGATGGTAGACAGTTGGTGTCAGATCCCTGCAAATATGGCGATGAATCCACATATAATCGATTCAACGCAAGCTTAATGATGGACAGCTTCGAAGTCGGCATTGACCAATACTATGGACGATATCGTCTCACCTTGTATGGCTTCAATGGAGCTCCTTATCCTCCTCTCTACCTTGCATATAAGCCTCCTATGATGCTACCTACAATCACAATGAACCCCACGGCCTCGGGATCGGCTGCGAGCAGTACTTCATCGTCTATTTCTCAGAGGGTACGACGTTCTTTGCAAAATCAGAAGAAAACCACTGCTACTAAAAGACCTGATCCTTTGTTGCCGTATATTTGGTGGACTGGAGTCGTGCTACTGACTGTTGGATCAGTAGGATGGTTCACATTATGATGGTGAGATGTGTATTCACTATGAATGTGAGACTGATATTCACTGTGATGGTGAGACTGCGGTATTCACTATGATGGTGAGACTGATATTCACTGATATATATTGTTAAATCTTAAATCTTGACATTGATTTACGAGGATAGCAGGATTACGCTGATTTTGCCATATTTACGCTAATTTTGCCGTATTCACGCTGATATTGCCGTATTCACGCTGATATTGCCGTATTCACCAAAATCCACAAAGACAGGGTAATTTAGCCATATCCTTCAATCTTTTCATCTTATCGCCCATCTAGTGCTCCAATCTGACGTAACATCGACATAATAACACATTAATAAATATCTTATATAACATTATAATCATTCAAAACTTTAGTTTGATTTTCAGAGGTTTTTGTACAACAGGAGACTTCTCCTCTTCTTCAGGCTTGGTCTTCTCTTCCGTAGAGCCAAACGCTTGTATGTCCGGCGTGGCTTGAGAATACGGTGTTGGTTGAACATCAGGTGTTTGTTGAGTGTCGGGGGTTGCTTGGACGTCAGGGGTGGCTTGAATGTCAGGAGTAGCTTGAGGTTCGGGTGTTGCAGTAAACGGTAGCTCCTGGATGTTTGGTTGTGCGTCGCCCGTGCTTACTTGAGCATCATCATTCTCTTGTGTGTCGTCGACATTTGCTTCGGCGCTGAGGTTTCGCTCAGCACTGTCGACATCTCCCTCAGTCTCCTGCTCATGTTGACTCTCCTTAGGTACATGACCCCCCTCAGTTACATCACCCCCCTCAGGCACAACAGCATCGGCCATTCTCTCATCGTGACCATCCTCCTCGCCATGCTTCTCCTCCCCGCCGTTTCGCTCGTCCACAAACAACCCAGCATCCTCGTTAGGCTGCTCCTGTTGCTCAGGCCCATCATCGTCTTGTCGCTTTTCGAAACCCTCCTCCCTTCCTGCCATCTCAACGTCTTCCTTCACACTCTTATCCTCCTCCTCTTCCGGCTTTCTAGCACCGAGCTTGATGCTAATCTTCGGAACCCTCAAAGTCACACTTGGCACTGCCGGACGTTCGGCATCATCCACTGGTAACCTCTCTGATCCATTCA
Organism: Trichomonascaceae sp. B5901; assembly: GCA_037040845.1. Taxonomy (NCBI): domain Eukaryota; kingdom Fungi; phylum Ascomycota; class Dipodascomycetes; order Dipodascales; family Trichomonascaceae; species Trichomonascaceae sp. B5901. Next base: position 24,137 of record JAXQHN010000011.1, on the reverse strand, counting down.
ATGGAGCCTCTATCTCCTGCTCCACAGATTCACCGCCATCAACACCTGGTCCCTCATGCATTTCTACATCTTCCACAACCGCATCCTTGCTCATTGTCGCATCATCCGTAGCTACTCCATGATTTTCCACATTATTTTCATTACCTGCTGGCACGGGCTCTGTAAGTCCATTGAGCCCTGGCGCAAGTTTAGGCTTCGGCAATACCACCAGCAAGCGTTTCCGTTCTTCATCACGCTCAACCCTAACTGGAGTGTTTGAAACCGACGAGGGCCCTTCACTCGGCGTGGGTTCAGGCTTGAGCGTTCTAATCTTCAACGTAGTACCTTGTCTCTGTACAATATGCTTGTTATGCTTGAGCGGCAGCTTCCTATGCTCACGTTTAAATACCACCTTGCCCTCACCTAGATTTTTGGCTACCAGTGTCGTTAGCTTGGGGGTAGGCAGCGTCACCACATATTTCTGTTTGGCCTCATACAAAATTTGGCAAATATCCAGCAACAGCTTACGCCCAACTATGCCAATCATATCATTATGGATGACGAGAAACTGCCACAGCTCCTGCTTGAACGCCTGATATTCCGGCTTAGCCGCATCCTGTCTTGCCATCTCAATAGCCCCACCAATTGTTGATCTCGAAATGGCGTCACGTCGCGCTGCCGGTTCTGAAGCGCTACTACGATCATCTATAATAAGTCCACCAGCTTTAGCTCTGTCAAAGTTCTGCTTATAATGAACAGCAGCCTTATCTCCATACAAAGCTAATACACCTATTGCTCTACTCAGCACTTCAAGAAGTCCCGTTCTGATACGCAACGATTTGTCATTAGCAGCAGTATAGATCAGATAATGAACAAGTTCACGGGATTTAAGGCCACCAAGGTTTGCAACACTTTGAAAGGCAGCTAACCGAATCATATCATCGTTTCCAGGAGTAGTTAGCTTCATAGAGTCCTGAAATGAAGGCGTAATATAACCACCTCGTGCAAGCAGCTCTTTCTGTTTGACGACAAGAACTGCAACCATATTCTGAATAGATGGCATCCATTGATCCATTCTTTGACATCTATCAATTTCAGCCACTGCTTTATGAACCATTTCACGATTTTTGGCGTCGCTAACAACCGCGAAAGAACCTCCAAGAGCCTCATCCACTCTAAGAGAATTGACTATAGCACGGATAAGATCGCAAATATAGTATGAATCAGAATATGGATTGTCATCATTCTCGTTGTATCTCAGCAAATCTAGCAGGAACTGCTTGATATCCATCGGACAGTTACCTGACGAATCTCTGATGGTGGAAAGAGCCATGAATATAGCCTTCTTGACAAAATAGGTAGCAAAGTCCGAAAAGTCATTTGATGCTGGAATCAGCGAGTTTTCGAAACAGAACATGACTTGAAATAGTTTCATTAGGTGAAATTTTCCAATGTGATTGTTTCCATCAACAGAGTTTCGTGCAATTGCCATAGCAGCTTCCTCTCTAACTCCATAATAATATCGCTTGTCAATAAGCGTTCGAAGAAGCATAGACGAATATAAAGCCGACGGCTTCTGGCCTCCAAAGTACTGCACGGCTTCATACTGAGCAATCACATCTCTATCTTGTTGCAATTGAGAAGCAAACATGTAATCAGGCTGGTTAATATACAATAGACATATCCATTCGAAATCGGCATCAACTCTCAACCATTCAAATGCTTCATTAACCATTCGTTCTTCTTCATCGTTATCCCAGTCAGCTAATTTCCATTCAACGACCTCTTCGTCTGTCTGTAAAACGTCACCCAAACAGTGCAAGAGAACCTGGTTATCAGCAATATCGTCACCCTCAGGGTCAACTGGAGTGCCTGCGGGGTTTGAATCACCATCTGCTCCATTCACAGGTACTGACACACTAGCTATACCTGCTGCACCACCTCTGCGATGGCTACGCTTTAGCCGCTTGTATTTCGTATTGTACTGAATGTCTAGTTTGGTAAAACTGTCCTTGAGCTCGACCACATGTTCATAAGGCGTTCCATCAGCTTCATGGATTCGAATAGTCATTGAACCGGTAAAAAAGGGTTGGGCATTCTGTTGAATATCTGTTCCAGTAAGATGACGCGCAGCATCTTCAACGAAGTTTTCCTCAGCAAGCTGCGGATTATTGACCTCGGAACTTTGAACTTGCCTGATACCCATTTCAATAAACATGCGTTTTTTGTTGAATCTCTGAGTGATTCTGAACACCGGATATCCAGATCCGTATACCCATTGTTCGAAAAACTGTTCTAAATGATGATGACTGACTCTTTCACAGAGTCTGATGAAGTGAACTGTACTTAATGTCGAATTCAGTTCCTGAGACATAGATTGCAAGAACAATTTCGAAATCACTCGGAGCAATCCAAAAGATCTATCAGTTTTGGTCATGCGCCTGTCAAGAATAAATAGGACGATAGGAGCTTTTAGTCTAATGAAATTCAAGTCCTTGTCAGCAAAGGGAAATCTGAATCCAGGTTCTGCCAAAGGGGGCTTATTGAGATCCAATCTGCATATTTCGTTCGCTCTCTTTTTTACCTTGAATCGATATTCGTTGCGGCCAATGAGCTTTCTTGCAAATTGAAGGGCCATAAATCGACTAATTCCAATTGTTGCCCAGATGTCGTCCCATGTCGCGGGGAGAATATTTACACCAATCCACTGCTCTGCTAAAGCAACACTAATTTCTTCGGTGACAGAGAAAAGCGGATCAATGGCTTCAGGAGGAAAAAGCAGCTCATCACTGCATAAACTAAGACCAACAGCCGACATAAGTTCACAAGGAGCATTTGCAACAAAACATAGCGAGTAGGACGAAAAGGGATATGATCCGAATTCTTTGGTGTAAAACTCCATAGCTTTGTATAGAAACAAACAAGTATTACTTGTATCAGTGATGCGATCCGATAAACAGTAGGCAAACATGGGAGTGTTGGACGCGTCCTCTTCATCCTGAACTTCGTCGTCGTTTTCTCTCAGATCAACGATTGGAACTTGAACAAAGGGCCCAACAGCAAATCCAACATGCTGAGCAGAGACAGGAGACAAGAAATTGAAAGAAACGACTTTCTTCGAGGGATCAAAGGGATGAGCAATCTCATTGGGTGAAGCAGTACTGCATACCACAGTGACTTCCTGATCCAATTCAGAATCATGTATCTCTGTATCATCTAGCTTGTCATTTTGTTCATGAGATTCTTTTGAGGCGACCATGTCACGAATTGTCCTTGGAACTGAAATTTCGATTTCCCATGAGCATAAGTCCCACAGTCCATCTATGCACGGTAACCAGCTGGAAGTCGATCTACCCAAAGGCGTATGAGTAGTATAAGCATGCCAGAACTTTTTGCGTATATTTGAGCCGATTCCACCAATAAAATTGATGCCATCTGCGGGATTTTGTACAGAGAACTCCACCTTGACAGTGAGAGATTGATACGCACCATGAGATATCGAGGCCATATCGGTATCATTCGACGTGATATTTTCCGAGGGTTTGACCTTGACTCCTTTAGGAAATTGGATGACCAATTCACCGGGTAAACGTTCGTGCATTATGCTGTCGATTCTCTTCTTGTATTGAAACGATTGATTTGCGGTAACTTTCGAGAGAATTTTGGGCGAAAGCTTAGAGTTATTGAGCACGTCATCATGAGAGAACGGCGCCTTTTTCATATTGACATTGACGCTGTGAACCTTGCATTGTCGACAGTCCAAAACAATGTGTTTAAGGTTGGCGTCATGAGGAAGTATAATCAACTCGGTCCATCCAGCAATGGTGAGATTGGCCAGATTGACATCGACAGAGACTTTCTGATGGATGAGTTTGAAGCCTCTTCCGTCGAATTCCTGGGGGAAAATCTCGGGCATTGGATGGGATTTGATGGGAAGAAGGAAGATTTTGGTGGGAGTTATGGGATGGTTGGGAGATGGAGGAGGGTGGGAGGGAAGTGAGGGTCAGAGAGGAGTTATTAGGTAGTTGGGTTGGATATTGGATATACAGACGAGACGCGTTATTATGTCGACTGATTTATTATTATATAAGTTATAATATCAGTTACAAAGAGTAGCTATAAGTGTTTGTTGCAAGAAATAAGGTTAATCTTTCGAGGCAGCAGGTGAAATTTCACAACAACTTTACTCTTCGTAATGGGAGGAGCATTGTTAGCGGGGATAGTGAATATACAGATGAAAGTCGATGGAAATAACAGTAGTATTAGGTTATTATATGATAAAATAATATATAGTACTATATCATTACGTAATAGGTCAAAAATTATACAATAGCCTCACAATTGTGCTGATATACCTGGCTGTGTACTCTCTTCTCCAACCGTTGAGTCCAACAAAACCTTCCAACGAACTTTTCAATCGTCCCACCGAATCGTCCAGCCGTCCCACCAATCTCCCTTCGATAGCCGTCTGCAGATCTACAGATTAAAACAGCCATAGATAATAACAAACATTATACTCCAATACAATATATTATTTCCTATTAAATGCATTATTTATCATATCAACATTATTATCATTTCTCCCCATCCAATAATAGCCCTTCCCTAATCTCCGTTTATCTTCGGAAATCTCGCCTCATCGTTATCACCAAGCAACGATAACAACGCGCACCTCCAGCCAAACGACATAAAAACCACTGAAAATCACATCCACGCCAATAGCCCACAATAATAAACACATAAACACCAATAATAACCCCAGTACTACCCCTCCCGTGTTGTTTTCGCCTCCCCCCTCCCAAATGTTACTTACCGTTCTCGGCTATTTGTCCCTTATCAATCGGACTCCTTATATAAATAAATTAAACCGCCCAACCATCTTATCTTTATACCTACCACATTAACAATGGCCGATTCACAGGCTTTACCGCCCAAGGATTTCTCGTATTATTACGGAGAAATTGCAAAAAACCGCGCTACCAGTAAATTCAAGCAATTTTATAAGTATTTTGCTATTCCTGGTATAGCCAATGTTGCAGGAGGTAAGTCATTAATAATCAGTCTTCCGTGCTTTATATTGACATTTCAGGTTTACCAAACTATAAATATTTCCCTTTTGATACTCTAGAAGGTCAAACGGCTGTTCCTGACCGTCGTTTTGAGCAGAAAAATCCCGAATCTCAATCTTCCCGAGTCCTCGTTCCCAAATTCCATCCTGGAGATCTAGATCTGACTACTGCTCTTCAATATGGCTCGGTTCAAGGCTATGAGCTTCTTTTCAATTGGCTGAAGAAGTTCACTATTGAACATATGCATCCTGGCGTACCTTATCAAGGTGGCTTAGATATCATTCTTACTTGTGGTAATACCGACGGATGGAGCAAAGTATTGCAAACATTCACCAATGAATGGAGTGAGGATGTTCATCCAATTGAACAAAGACAGCATTTACTTGTAGAGACGTTTTGCTTCACTAGTGCTGTCAGTAACGCTACTGGTAGAGGTCTTGGAACAGTCGTGATCCCCGCTGATAATGACGGCTTTCTACCTGAAGAGCTGGAAAATATCCTTGGTTCTTGGGATTATAGTAAAGGTAAAAGACCGCATCTCATGTATTCTGTCAGTATTGGTCAAAATCCCATGGGAGGGATCATCTCGGCCGAAAGACGCCAGAAAATCTATGCCGTCTGCCAAAAGTACGACGTAATCATTGTTGAAGATGAACCTTATTGGTTTTTGCAATACGAGGAGGGAATCAAGTCCCAATGGTCCTCTGGTTATGAATTCTTGGACTCTTTGACTCAAAGTTACTTGAATATCGATGTCGATGGAAGAGTAGTCCGTCTCGACACTTTCTCCAAGAACGTTGCTCCTGGATGTCGTTTGGGCTGGTTAACCGCACAGCCGAAAATTGTAGAACGTGTTCTTCGTGTAGCTGAATCTTCTACCGGACAACCGTCGGGATTTGTCCAGTCTATGATTTACAGGATTTTGATCAGCTGGGGATTCGATGGATTTGTAGACTGGCTGCAAAGTCTTAGAGACGCTTACGGAGATCGAAAACAAGTCATGTGCGATGAGCTGGAAAAGAACCAGTATCATGTATCGGAGAAGAGGTTCGTTAGCCATAGCACCAAGACATGGAGCCATATTCACAAGACGAAACTTTTTGACTTTTCCCACCCCAAGGGCGGCATGTTTTTGTGGCTCAAGATGAATTTTGATGAGCATCCATTGGCCAATGAGCTGGCAATTTCCGATCTTTCCACCGCATTTTGGATCTATCTTACCCAGAAGCCATACCTTGTTCTTGCATCTCCTGGCAGCATGTTTTGCCCTAGCCCAGAAGTTTTGGCTACTTTGGGACCTTACTATTATAGATTATGTTTTGCTGCTAGTGCTACTGAAGAAGTTGGACCGGCTGCTTATCGATTTGGCCGTGCAGCTCAAGACTTCTGGGAAATTGAAGATCCACAGGAAATTCTAGATTTAATACCAGAAGAGGAGGAGCTAATGATGATGAGACGAGCTGTCGAAGTTAATCCTATGACTTTTGGATGCTAATGAGGTTGTGCATATACATGACATTTTACAGGTAATTATAACATGGTTGTTTCTTTCTACTATCAGCTATCCTTGTTATAAATCTCCTGCCATTCTTCTCTCAGTATCCCCATCTGAATCTCATCCCAATATTGACCATCTCGGAAAAGAGCCTTCCTGGTTTTCCCTTCGATACGAAAGCCTACTTTTTCATAGATTCGGAGAGCTTTATCGTTCCAACTATAGACGTCGAGCCCGATTCGTCGGAATCCTGCACCATGGAATGCCCAATGTAGGAGCCATTTGAGAGCTTCTGGTCCATAGCCTTTTCCATGATGATCAGATTTAATGCAGATTGCAAGTTTCGCGGAACCGGTCATTGCTGGATCACTTGGAGGTTTGAATAGCAGCAGTTCCCCAATGGGTTCAGGCTCGTCCTTGGCATCTTTAGGAGCTACGCAGATGACGAGAAATAACTGGGTCATTTCGGTCAATTTTTGCAGCAATTCCGTTGAATCCTTGAGAGTGACGGGTTTTCGAGCATAAGGACTTGAGTTTTCGCTTACCTCGATATCTTTTTGGAGGTTATAGTAGAAGTCGTCATCCTTGGGGCTATTGATAGCACGGAAAATGAGACGTTCTGAGCGAAACGGGTCTTTTCTAACCATGTTGACTATGAAATTATATGGTTAAAATGTTTATTTATGAAAAATTTTGGAAAATATCGCGGAAATTTGCAACATTTTGGTTGACCCATGTCGACTCACAGTGACGCATAGAGGAAGACAGGGTAACTTTGTTGGATGAGAAATTGGAGTTTATCTATTCGTTTGTAAGGGGATTTAAGGTTTATATAGAGAATTAATTGAGTTTATAAGTTTATTTGGATTGATTTTGCGATAAAGTTAAGATAATCCCAAATAGGCGAAGGAGTGTTACCCGGCAGTTCTCTAAGATATAAACGATGATTTCTACCGGAATTAATTTATTTTATTTCATTCTTTTTGATGTTTCATGTTTATACGCTCATATAATCGACTGCTATAATACTTTGACTTCTAAATTGTCCTGGTTATTCTATATATCATGGCTGTATAATTGATCTAAAGTACAACTGCTTCAATTGAACACAGCATTTGCTTCAATTGAACACAGCATTCCTTAGACTTTATACTGAGAGAATCACCGGAAAGACCAGCATAGGAGCAAGGTTATGACACTTCAAATTCATAACATCTCGGCCAGCGCATATACACCTACACCTTAACAGCCCTCAACTCATCCCATTCTTCCTTGAGAATGCCCAACTGATATTCGCTCCACCATTTGCCATCTCTCCATAGATGTTCTCGCTTCTCTCCCTCGTCGGTGAATCCGACCTTTTCATAAACCTTGGTTCCCTCCTTATTCCAGCCAGGAAAGTTCACCACCACTCTGTGCTGGTCTGCAAACTTGAAGGTCCAATCAATAGTCCAATTGATGACTTCCTCTTCGTATTTGGCCTGATATTCAGGTTTTATAACGACAGAAACTTGCACTGTTCGATGAACTGCTTGTAGAGGAATAGTAGTTGGAACTGATACAGTGCCAATTGGAGTAGGTTCTTCACCTTCAGCGCCAGGAAGCACTACTACCGCATAGAGAATAGATCCCTCGACGATTTTCTTTCTGCTTTCTTCAATGTATTCGTCGGAAATAGGAACTTCCAACCCAAGGTTAGTGTTTCTTCTCAACACAGGATCTCTGACCAAAGAGGCATAGAAGTCATGATCCTTGGGACTTAAAAAGCCCCGATAAGTGAGGTTTTTAGATGTGAAGGGGTTCGACTGCTCCATGAGAGTTTTTGTAAAGTTTACAAGGAGGTTTGATGGATATTTATATGAGATGATGACGCCCCCAGGGGAGGTAACATTTGACTATGACATGGCATGGCACGACGGAGATGGAAATCCGCAGCACGCCACTTAAACGCCGTCAATTCCAATTATTTCTCACATCCAGCGGCTGAATTAGGCGAGTTTATTAATATTTATTATTCAATGCTCAGGTAATTGACGTCCGGAAATTAGTCATCTGATTAAAAGGTGACTCACACTGTCCAGACTCGGCACGTCAAGGAGTGATAAGACACTTGAGGGATTAAGGCAGCGGTGTCCAAGTGACCGTTGTTCGGGTCAACAGTGTTCAAGTGACCGTTGTACCAGTCAACGGTGTCCAAATCAACGGTTCCTGCAGCATGCCATCCAGTGATCCATTCAGAACTCAACGTCTGGTTCTGACAACCTACAACTCAGAAAAACATGAAGAATTCTTTTCAGAGGCCCTACGAGATGCTGAAGTCACTAGGCAATTCAATAGTTTCCTACAGACTTTGTTTGGTACCAAATTATTGACATTTATTGCTGAAGCCTTCTCTAGTATGCGGTTTTTATTTGTTGTCATATGCCTGGAAATTGACAATGAATTAAAGCCTATTGGACACTTGGGTGTCATCAAGCCTGAACATGGATCTCATCATCGTTATGGAGAAGTCGCTATCTTCTTGGCTGCTGGATACCGAAGTCAAGGATATGGTACAGAAGCCATCAATTGGGCTCTGGATTGGTGCTTTACTACTGCTGGATTACATAAGGTAGTATTGACAGTACTTGGAAATAATGTGTTGGCCAAGAAGTTGTATGAAAGGCTTGGATTTCGTGTGGATGTCATTGGTAGAAAGGAGAGCTATAGGGAGTGTCAATGGGTGGATACTTTCAGTATGAGTATGCTGGAGAAGGAATGGAAGGAGCTTAGAGAGGGAGTTTTGGTGTGAATGGAATTTTGTTTAGAATGTGTGAGGTTGAGAATTGATTTGTCGTAGATGAGATTCGAGCCGCAGTGTTATCAGTGAATTGAGTTGATGAGCCTGATTTCAAGAGACTTATGGGATAATAGATAATACGGGAAATATCCGGAGACTGGATTTGTTCAGTTGTTGATCATATTGTATGCTGTGTTCCGGAAAGTTAGGGTAGAAGCCCTAATTATTCATCAAATCAGGTAGTATATCAACGTGACTTCATTACATTCTTATTTTTTTTTCTCATAATCTTCAAATCCAATCAATTCCACTTTTTACCCAAGTTCTGTACCTAATCGGGTAACTGCATGCTCAGGCACAGATGTATGCCAAGCCCCCATCTTATCAGTATATCATCATAAACTCCAAAATAGCCCGAAATTACCCTCTCTAATCAACGTTTATATACAAATAAACCCCCTCATATCATATCAAAACCAATTTATATCAATTTATAGACATACGCCTCCGCCACCTCATAGAGAGTTAGTCATAACTATGTGACATTTCAGGGCCATACAATATCCCCTCTAACAAATAACATGAATAAACACGAACTTTTCCGTACTAAACGTCTTGTTTTTCGTCAAGCAAGTCCATCTGAAGATGAGAAATTTCTTTCTGAGATATTAAACGATCCTCAGATTAAGCGTCAAGCCGTTTCTACGATAACGGTCCCGTGGGGCTCATCGTCCATGGCATGGTACTTCAAAGCGTTTTCACAGATATCTCATGTATTTGCTACTGTTTGTTTAGAAAAAGATGATGAATTGATTCCTATTGGTTCAATGGGCATTATTAAAACTGAACCGGAATTGGCTGTTCATCGACATGCTAATTTTGGTATGTTTCTGAGCCAGGAACATCAGGGGAAAGGATATGGCACCGAGGCCATCAAATGGGCATTAGATTGGTGTTTTAAAAGTGCAGGATTACATAAGGTATCATTGCTAGTGTATTCAGTGAATCCGTTGGCGAAGAAATTGTATGAAAGATTTGGATTCCGGGTCGAAACTGTGTGGAGAAAAGCACAATGGAGAGACGGAGAATGGGTTGATATTTATGAGATGGCGATATTGAGGGGGCAATGGCTGAGGGAGGACGATAGCGAGTAATTGGATAAGAAAACGCTGAAACATTTGGAGAATTTGGCGGGTTTTTACGTGAATAACTTGAGTTGATCTGTCGATTGCCTAAAAGGGTAATTTATATGAGAACAGCTACGTCACAAGCACTGCGACAAAATGACCAACAACATGAGTAAAGAGAACAGTTGTTATGAACTATATATTAATCCTTCATTATCTCGGTAATTATAACTAACTCTGTTGATGATATCATAATATACAAAAATCATAGCCAATCAACGTCATTCATCGGCTCTTCGCAATCATAACTCTCGTCAAATCCTCCAATGGCATGAGCCTGAGTCATCCTTTGACTATCTAGTCATCCTCCAATAGTCATCTCACTACCTTAAATCACTACTCAAATCCATAGAATGCCAAAATCTCTTCAAGTCATTCAACATTCAGCCAATCGAACTCAATCGAAATGACATCATTCTTACCTAATACTGCTTATTTCCCGCATCGGATATTTGTTGCGGAGTTATTCCGGACTTTTTCTCTCTTAACAACAACAATGGCATCGAACCCCCCTGCACCATGCTGCACTGAAGGCTTCAAACATGAAGGAACTGTAACTGGAAAACTCACTGAAGTTGATGGAATCGAAAGTTATATCACCGGAGATTCCAAGTCCAAGAAAATCCTCATTCTTCTTACCGACGTCCTAGGACACAAGTTCCCCAATGCTCAATTGCTTGCCGACGAATATGCTACCAAGGGCAATTTCTTCGTCATTGTACCTGATATTCTCAGTGGAGATCCTATTCCTGTTCAAAGGCCGGCTGATTTTGACTTTCCAGGCTGGCTGAAGAAACACCATTCGGAATCCCTGAGTATTGCTAGAAAGATCACTAGCTATGTCAAAAGTCATTATGAACCAAAATATCTGGTTGCGAATGGTTACTGCTATGGAGCAAAGATGGCCGTGGATCTTTTAGGTGCTGGAAGTATCCACAATGCTGCAATATTCCATCCTTCTTTTGTAACCCTAGAAGAGGTTAAGGCCATAAAGGGCCCTCTTTATATCGGAGCAGCCGAAACAGATACTATTTTCACCAAGGAATTGCGTCATTCAACCGAGGATGCTCTTAAGGAGGAAAAGAAGACATATTTCCTTACATTGAGTAGTGGAGTATCTCACGGGTTTGCAGTTCGAGCAGATCTGAACGATAATGTTCAAAGAAAAGCTAAAGAACGAGTGTTTTATGATTCTCTACGATGGTTTGAGGACTATGAGAAATAGGCGAGACCCGTTGAGGCAATTGACAGCCAAAGTATATAGAAGTATGTAGTAGTTATCAATGCTATAATCGATAATACTACCTCTAAATTGCCCTGCCGATCATCTCGGCGGGGGTTCCGAACGGCAAAACTATACCTAATTCGGCTACTTTGTTATCTTTTTGTCATAAGGAGCCAATATTTTTGGTAAATAGCCGCATCATTGTAGATAGTTATTTTTGAGAGCGTTATCCGAGGTGTCAAGGAGGGGGTTCTCCAATAAGAGACCCCAACGAATTTCAGGAGAGTACAAGAAAATCCCAATGAATTTCTTTGAGAAGTCCTTAAAAATCCCAATGAAATTTATAAGGAGCCCAACGAATCCCAACGACTGTCCAAGCAATCGATTTCATTTCTCCAACAATTTTGTTTTTCCCCGTTGTCTCTCCCTTCTTATCGTCCTACTACCCCCGCCAGCCTAATGCAACCTTCTTAAGAAACAACTATTGTAACCTGATAAGCCGTACCACTGATAAGCCGCTAACACCGATAAGCTTCCCCTCCCATATATACAATGGCTCGAAATCCTCAAAACGAGGGTTATCAGCCTGTACCAATGACTCCATCACGTAACCAGGAACTCGGGGAAATCATCGAGGAGACTGCTCCAGACTCTTCAGAAGATTTAGATCCTACTAAAACCACTCAAGAAGACGTTGAAAGTTTAGCTGAAGACGATATTGCTGACGCTTTATTCGCTGGAATCGTCGACGATGATTCTCAACCGCCAACCAGTAGATGGGAACTTTGGAGCTATTATTTGTATTATGGAGGTGATAATGGCGTCGGTCCTTTAACTTACGCGCCATATTTACCGCAATATCTCGGTAGCTTGGCTGGCTGGACGTACGACAGCAATGGGAACAAGATATCGTGTGCTGGAGACGGCGATTCATGCTTACTTCCTTGGGCTGGAGGAACCAAAATGCTATCATCTATTCTTCTTATTGGAAATGGCCTGGCATTATTATTTCAGGCAATTGTATTTATTTTCCTGGGTTCTGTCGGTGATTTCGGTCGTAACGCTCGTATAATTCTGTGGCTATTTACCGCCATTAACTGGGCTGTGACCTTTGGAATGGTTGATCTTCGTCATGGATATCAATGGAAAGCTGCATTTGGTCTTAATATCGTCAATGTTTTCTCATATGGCGTTACGTTGGTGTTTTATGCTGCAGTCTTTCCTAGATTGGCTGCTCATCAACCTAATGTAAGGCAAGCGAGAGATGATTTAAAGAATGGAGTAATTAGCGAGGAAAAGTATAACGAGATCTTCAATATGGAGAAATCGCATGTTTCAAGCATTTCTACCACTTGGAGTAATATCGGCTACGTTCTGACTTTGCTGTTGAATCTCGCTGCTATTTTGCCCATGCATAATAGTAATTTCTCAAACAACGTATGTCTTGCTATCACTCAAGGAATGTGGGTTGTAATGGCCATTCCATGGGCCTTCTTTGAACGCAATCGAGTCGGTCCTTCATTACCTCCTTCTGAGAATTACTTGACCATTGGCTTGAAACAAATATATTATGCTGCCAAAGAATGCCGAAAGATCCCCTATACTTTCTTTTATCTGCTGTCATATTTCTTTTTGTGCGATGGTTTAAATACCACTGGAGCTTTAATTGGAATCGTTTCCAATGATATCAACAATTTCAATGTTAAAGTCAACACTCTTCTGGGCCTATCGCAAGCCATTTCTTCCTGCATTGGCACCATGGGATTCTGGTATATTCAAAGGATTTTCAAACTGAAGAGCAAAACAATGTTTCAAATTTCAAACTTCTTCACATTCGCCATGCCCTTTTATTGCATGTTCGGTAGATGGACTACAAAGGTCGGTATGCATAATCTATGGGAGCTCTGGTTTTATAACATATACTTCGGACTTTTTCAAGCCTCATTTTACTCATATGCTCAAACCTGTATGGCTGACTTGACTCCTGCCGGCTATGAGATGATGTTCTTCGGCTTATACGGCATAATGAACAAGAGTTCCTCATGGATTGGTCCTTTCGTAACATCTGCTATTACGGAGGATACTGGAAATACTTGGGCGGGATTTCCATTCATTTGGGCGTTGTGTTTAGTTGCTTGGATAATGCTGTTTTTCGTTGACATGGAACAAGGGCAGAAGGATTGCATTGAATACTCAAAGAAGAAGAGAGAAGAAAAACTGAGAAGATTAGAGGCAAGTCAGAGAGCTGCTGCCAAGACTAGAGTGATAGAGGCAGATGAAGAAGAGCAATGATTTGTCTTTATTCTGGCTTGTCTACATTTGATCAAATTAGGAAACTTTTTCATGACACAAAGGAAATATGAGACTGCGCTATCATCTTATGCATTCTTAGCGACCTGTTTTTGAAACGCTTCCTTTTATGGAAAAATCCGATTTTGAGATAAAGACACTTTGATGGCGTAATATGTGTAAATAAACATGAAAGGCACGTGACCGTCATCAGATTCGGAGTGTTTCTCTGCGATGAAATCGTAAGAAAACAGTTATTTGATTTTCATACGCTTTTTTATATATAAAGAAGCCGTTTTATGAAATTTTCAGAGTTTTCCGCCCCTTCAAAGAGAGGTTTCAGACGTCGTACCTGCCGATCTCAGTTTTCGCCCCTTACTTTTTACCGGATTTGGCTTCTTATCACCGACAAATTATTCAATTCTTGAATCACTAAGTTCGGCTTTTCGGTAACGAATCAAAGAAAACAATGCTTGTGTGAGTGCCAAATAATAATGCTTCTAGTATATATATCTTGGCCTTTGTGAAAGATGGTGTCGCTCGACAGGTACTTGTCTACAAAACGTTGAATATTACTTTTAGATACACCATTCCACGGCTCTGAGTTACTGTCAGATCAATGTCTTTTCACGAGAAACAGTTGACTCCTGTGGTTGAAAGCGTTGATAGTCAAGATCCCGAGATACCTTTTGACTATTCCAAACCACGAAAACCAAAGACATGGAAAGGCCGTGTTTGGGATTCTTTTGATTATCCAAAAGACGAAAGATGGTTTATTTTTAAGCTCGATTGTTCGTTGCTGCTTTTGGGTAGTGCTGGCGTATTCCTGAGATACTTGGATCAAACGAATATCAATAATGCTTTTGTCAGCGGCATGAAAGAAGATCTCAAATTGTATGGAAATCAGCTCAATTATGCCAATGGTGCTTGGTCTGCTGGTTATATTGTTGGACAAATCCCTTCTTCTATTCTGTTGACAAAAGTCAAACCTCATTATGTTCTAGCTACCATTGAAATCGTATGGTCAATTATAACGTTTTGTACTTCTGAAGTTCAATCTGCTCAGGGTTTATATGTGGTGAGATTTTTTCTTGGTTTGATTGAGGGAGGTCATTTCCCTGGGATTATCTATCTAACTTCGTCATGGTATACTAAGAGCGAACTATCAAAAAGGAATGCCATCATTCAGTTTTGTACTGGTGTGGGTCCAATGTTCAGTGGATATCTTCAGGCTGCTGTTTATGATGGGCTGAATGGAACCGATGGCAGAGCAGGTTGGAGATGGCTTTTTATTATCGATGGCATCATTTCTCTTCCTTTAGCTATTTTGACACTCTTTGGACTACCAGATGTTCCTTCAAGACAGTCTAAAAATTTCCTGTTTACTGAGAAAGAAATTGCTCTTGCACAAAGACGAATTCCGTATGAGGTCAATATTCATGTGACTTACAAGCTTGATGATATATTGAACTGGCTCAGAACTTGGCATATCTACGCTTTTTCTTTCCTATTTTCTCTCTCTTGTTTGGCTGCTCAATCTAATGCTTCTATGCCATTCTGGTTCAAGTCATATCCTAAGGAATTTACCGTTGCTCAGATCAATGTCTATCCTACGCCAATGTATGCGATTCAAATTGTTTCAACGGTTTTCTATGCTTATATCTCAGACGGCTTCACAAAAGGACGCCGCTGGATAATTGTTGCTTGGGTATGTTTTACAGCTTTTCCGCTTTATCTAGCTCTGGGTCTTACGCCTGTTCATCCTCCTAATAAGGGTACTCGATGGGCTTTATATTATTTGCTAGGGATTACAGGGGCTTCCGCTGCACAAACGTGGACTTGGGTGAACGAATCGCTTATGGGAGAGCCATTGAAACGAGCTTTTGTTTCAACTTTCATGAATTCTTTTGCTTATGTCTGGCAAGCGTGGGTTCCTATATTTCTGTGGCCAACATCAAAACAGCCTTTTGTCAATCATGGTCATATTGCTTCAGCTGTGTTTACAATTGTTGCAGTGCTGGTAGCTCTTGGCATGGGTTATATTCAAAGCCTTAAACGTACAAGTGGATTTTGGAAAACCGTTTATAATCAGAAAGAAGAGGAAGAAGTGCTGGAGGCCGTGACGTCGATTGCAGAGGTAGAGCATCATATTTGAGTGTGGTTTGGTGATATGACAGTTTGATCTGAGGTATTTCTAACGGGTTATTAATTTACGTGACTTTGGTATTCGTATTTTACACTAGTCTGATATTGTCTTTGAGATAGTCGTCTGATTCTTTTTGGATTTGAATATATCTAAAATGCTGGTTTTGCTTCTTCGTTATGCCAAAGTTCTCAGAGTTGATTGCCTGCAGCTCTCAGTTCCTTCCATTCTTTCCTCAGCATACCCATATGAACTGTATTCCACCGCTTTCCATCACGAAATAGGCTTTCTCTGCTGACAATTTCTGCTTTAAATCCAAGCCTTTGATAAAGGTTATATGCACGCGGGTTGAGTTCAAATACAACCAGTAGTACTTTATGAAGCCCTGCACTCTGAAATGCCCAGTCCAAGACCCAATTGATCGCTTCTGATCCATATCCTTTTCCCTGATAATCGTGATGAATTTGTATGCCAATATACGCGTTTCGATGAATGGAATCTTGAGTCAGCGTTGATAAGCGAATGAATCCAATAGGTTTGGGCTCGTCTTCAGTGGGCGCCAAAATAATGGCATTCAGCAAAGTATTCTTTCCTAGTTTATCACGGATGGTCTCTAGAAAAGAGGTTCCATTAGGGCTTGGGACAGATGGGGAAGCTTGCCGGAGATGTACATGATCAGAGAATAGCTGATCCAAGAGCTCTTTATCCTCAGGGAAACGTGGAGCGCGATATGTAAGATTCTTTGATTTAAATGTCATGGAATAATTTTGAAGTTTATGAGAAAACAGAACGGTGATGACGTGCTATATATCAAATTGCGAGATGGTAAGTGGCGTTCGCCGTGCATCCAATACAACATTTGCCACAGACGAGACTTTGTGTGTCAGGTTTAAGCAATGTCAAAATATACGATAATTGTGACGTTTTGAGGAGTTTAATTTGATGTTTATATGATTGTTGCAGGTAAGTGATAACAGCAGCTCTGATATATACGCCGCACCAAATTAAAGTAGATGCGGCGGATATTACCAAGTTGAGAGGGTAACACCACGAAGAGGACTATGCAGGTTATGTTGATTTGATTGAGGATTAGAGGACATGCTGAGGGTTATGAGGATGTTCTGATTCGAGTAATATGTCGTATATATGCCATCAGATAAGACTCTATAGTATTATAAACCTATAAATGACTTATAACATGCTTTTATTTAATTGAATCACCGACTATCTACCGCAGCCGCGTCATCTCTAGCCCTCTCCCATTCTGTTTTTAAAATACTCATGTCGTAGATATCGTACCACCGGCCCAGTCTGTACAATGCCTTTCTATGCACAGTTTCTAAATGATATCCCATCTTGTCGTATAATTTTCTAGCTCCAGGATTTGATTCATTCACACTGAGACATATTTTATGCAGTCCTGCAGTTATAAAAGCCCAGTTTTGAACCCAATTGAGTAGTTCGCTGCCGTAACCTTTGCCCCGGCATCCATTCGTTAAGAACAAGCCAAACTCGGCATGGCGATGAATGTTCTGTTCCGGCTCCAGCAATTGAATATTTATTAAGCCAATAGGATCTAATTTATCCTCAATTGGTATACATACAATTGCATCTATTCTGTCTGGGCTTTTGAGCTTTGGTGCAAAGTTGGCCATCCTCGGAACTTCTAATAATGGCAAAGTTTCGAAAATTTCCGGATCTAACATAGCATTTTGAAAGAATTCCGCGTCACTCGGCAGTTCGAAAGAGCGCAAAACAAGCCGTTCAGTGCGAAATAAGGTGTCTTCAGACATGGAATGTAGATGGTGAAAAAACGCGGTATTTTCTGAGTTGATCCGACTTGCCACTGAGCCTCACTAGATGCTAGCCAAAAAGCGCGACTCCATGTTGCAATGGCGGTTGTTCTTGATAACAGATGGATTCTCAGAGAAAAAAATTCAAGGTTACTGCATTGTTTGCTGCTTTTATTCTCGTTTTGGGGTCAAATGTTGAGGGTTGAGACCACTGAATAGGATGATCTACCAGAACAATTTATTTTTGCTGTCAACCAATGATGGTATATTACTAAGCTGCTCATCAAATGCGCCTCTATTCATTTATACATCGAATTTATCAAACCTCTGCCGTTGTATTAACAGTGTAGCTTTCACTACTTGCCCACCGAACGATTAACTGTTATTGCCGCTGCATTTCTTCTCATCTCTTCCCATTCTGTCTTCAATATACTCATCTCATAAGTATCATACCAATGATTTGCTCGATACAAAGTCTTTCTATTAACAACCTCCAAATGATAGCCCAATCTTTCATATAATCTTTTAGCAGCAGGATTTGACTCATAGACCACCAAACTCATCTTATGCAATCCTGCACTTTTGAAAGCCCAATCCAAAACCCAATTGAGAATTTCCGTGCCATATCCTTGACCTCGATGGCCATCTGATAAGAATATTCCAACCTCAGAACGTCGATGAATAGCCAATTCTGGTTCTAGTTTAACAATATCCAATACACCAATAGGAACCAGCTTACCATCGACTGGTAGACATATAGCTGCATATATACTGCAGAAACTTTGAAACATTGGCATGAGATCAGCTATATTCCTTGAACCGTAAGGGATCTCTAAGAATGGGGTTGTTTCTATAACTGCAGGATCCAGCAAAGTCTTCTGGAAAAACTCATCATCATCTGGTGATTTATAGCTACGTAGAACAAGACGTTCCGTGCGAAATAAGGGGTCTTCAGACATGTTGGTTGGAAAAATGATATAAAAATCCCCGCATTCAAGGGTAGAGAAAGGTTACAACAGGGATATTGGCCATACAATACCATTGGCCAATGATGAGTCAGTTTTTCATTAGTTACTAAGTATGATTACCTTTAATGAATGAAGGGATTGAAAAAAATTATATTCTCTGTATAAATGTTGGTAAATAGCTGATTTAAAGATAAGTGTTACCCTTACCCTAGAGGCCGTTAGGGGTGAAATTCACAAGCAACTCAACGTAAGTAAATATCAGTCGTAACCGCCCATTAAGGCATGTATGCTATGTATCGATAGTAATCTGCGCAATTTCGTTTCTTAAAGCGTCAATTCTAAGATCAATTGATGGTTTCTTATCTATATTCAATACGTCATGGTTTATGGCAATGAATCACAGTTTAGTAATTCGACAGATCAAAAGCAGATAAACCAATGCATCTATTGAGCTCCAATTGTCAGTAGAAGAGTTGCTGTTTTGGTATCGTGAAAGCCGCTTTACATCTGATATCGATGCGGCGTGTAATGCGAGGCAATTCTACTCAGATGTAGGTAGGTTGTGACAAACAATACCTCTTCTCAGCATAAATATACAGCAGATATTATCTACTAACTTTCTAAGTACCTTTTTATCTTGTTGTCATTGCGCACGCTAATCACTAGACATCTTACCAGGCAGGAATGCTATGTCCTAAGTTGTTCCCATTCTGCTTTCAAAACACTCATCTCATAAGCATCATACCAATCGTCCTTTTGGTATAGCTGTTTTCTGTTGACTGCTTCCAAGCGATATCCCAGTTTTTCATACAATCGTTTGGCTCCAGAATTTGATTCGTATACCGTCAGGCACAGCTTATGCAGTCCTGCACTTTTAAAAGCCCATTCAAAAGCCCAATTGAGAATTTCAGTGCCGTAACCTTTCCCTCGATATCCATCTGCCAAGAAGATTCCAACATCAGCACGTCGATGAATGATCAATTGCGGCTCGAGCTTCGTGATATTTAGTACGCCAATAGGCACCAGGCTGTCTTCGACTGGTAAACATATAATTGTACACAAGCTGCACAACTCTTTAAATCTTGAGATGAGATCCGTGGTATTTTTTGAACCAAAGGGGATTTCAAAGAACGGACTTGACTCGATAACCGCCGGATCGAGCAATGTTTTTAGGAAAAATTCTTCATCTTCGGGTATTTTAAAAGAACGTATAACAAGGCGCTGAGTTCGAAATAAAGGATCTTTGGACATTATTTGTAGAGAATAAGTTACTGATGGAGGCGATGTTGACGTCCGCACCTTACGCGCTGACTCACCCCACAAAATGCACAACATTCTAGAGATGGAGTTTTAAAGAGAATATTATTGCATCATTTTATCTCAAATTGAGAAAAGAGGTTTAAAAGCTCAAACAAACTGCGAGTTCTTTATTCATAGTCTATCTGGTCGGCTGTAATACGTTGCAGTGTTGATTAAGCGCCGAGAAAGCGTGCTGAACACCATGTACAATTCACGCGACACTGAACTTATTCGTTATATATAGATCGGGCAATAGTCTATCTAAGTATTATCCTCATATCCAAGTTTGTAGTGTCTATTTTCTTCGGCTATACTGCTAAAGATGCGTGTTTCAATCTTGGCGCTAAACAAGCTTCATCCTACACATCAACCAAACGAGCCCAAAGCTGATGCAAAAACAGTATCAATATTCATTCTCGGACATCCTCCACTGCCCTAAGCTTCTTCCATTCTTTTTTCAAAATCCCCATCTCAATACCATCCCACCGTTGCCCTTCCTTGAAAAATGACTGCCTACTCACCCCCTCGCATCGAAATCCAAGTTTTTCATATAATTTTTTTGCCAAAGGATTTAATGAATACACGTTAAGCGACACTTTATGCAATCCTGCGCTTTTGAAAGACCAATCTAGAGCCCAATTGATGACTTCAGTGCCATATCCTTTACCTCTGTATCCATCGCCTAGAAAGATGCCAAGCTCGGTTCTACGATGAACAGGGTCTCCAGCCTTTGTTAAAGATACTGAGCCAATGGAAGTAAGCTCATCTCCATTTACAACACATACAATTGCAAATATAAGACAGCCTGTAGGTGCAAGTTGCAAAAGTTCTCTAGTACCTTTGGTACCATAGACTGTAGCCAGGGACCCATCAGCTTGTCTTCTTATTGTCCAATCTTGTCCTAGTTTGAAAAAAAGAGCCTCATCTTCCTCTAATTTCACACTCCGTAAGACAAGATGTTCAGTCCGAAATAGTTCTTTGTCTGTCATGATGTAAGGTCGGAGACACTTGTTACGCTGCCTGATAAACGGCACTCGTGACTCACCGCCAAGAGTACGACGACACGGAGATCGTGCTACTTTTTATAGAAAAAATCGGATATTATTGATTTAATGGTATTTGATGAACTAAAATGAAAGAATTGATTGTTCATCTTTCGAAACCATGGATAACAGACTTTTTTGAACGTATGTCGGCTTAGTGAGTGATCAGTATAGATGGATGAATATTTTGGTTTTTTTAACTCAAGTTTCATATTATTTACATGAAAAAAAATCTTAGACATAGTAAGAAATGCATTGAATATAAAAACTACGGCAATTGTTATCAGTTAGTTACATGATAATCTTCATTCATGATGTTCAGGTCTTATCTTATCGGAATCACCGAGCACTAACAATAAGTTATCCCTAAAATGACTTTTCAATATCTCACTTTTATTATTCTACCTTCTAAATTCCTCTAAGCTTTTCCCATTCTTTTCTCAGTATAGCCATATAAAAAATATCCCACCATTCTCCTCGACTAAACAGCTGTTTTCTATTAGTGACTTCAACCTTAAAGCCAAGTTTCTCATATAATTTCTTAGCCAAAGGATTGAGCCCATAAACTTCCAAGGTAACCTTATGAGCCCCGGCACTACTAAAACTCCAATCTAATGCCCAGTTGATGAGTTCAGTTCCGTAACCTTTGCCTTGGTGCTGTGCGCTCAAGAACAGTCCAACTTCTATATGACGATGAACATTCATATCTTGCTCCTCTTTCATCACGCACACTATACCAATCTGCTCCATTTTTTCATCATCCTGTAAGCATGGAACTGCAAAAACAATCGCTTGCTTTCGAATCATATTGCGGATAGTTGAAACAGTCCTCATATTGGAAGGAGCATCAATTAAAGAACTTATCTGTCTCGAGATATTAGGATCGGCTATAGTTTGGGAAAAAAAGTCTTCATCTTTCTTTGCTTCAAAGCTACGCAAAATAAGACGTTCTGTACGGAAATTACTACCGCTATTCATGTTTATTACTCAGAGCCACAATCCCGATGGTGCATTAAGGTAGTTGGATTCAAAGACTCACTATGAGTCACCCACTCAATAGTTGCAAAGATAGCGGAATGCGTATAACAGGTCAGCTCAAACTTGCTTTCCATTCAATTGGTGTCCGTATATATCCAACTGAAATGGGCCCCTATCTATTGGCCGATTGATATGATGTTTCCGAAACTGGAAGTGATTGGCATTGTGAAGCTCAACACGGTAAAGTCGTGTATTTCCAGCATCAAACATTGCATTTTGCTATATAGATAGCTGGTTTTAGCACATAAGTAATTAGGTACAATTTCCATTATTAATAACAGTATGTAAGGACTATTTTTTTATAGAGATAACCCCTTCGCTAGTAGTGCCTTTGACTCCTCAACGAGACATACGAAAATGACAAAAATGGCTTCGGGGAAAGTCGTTCAGAGTGAATTTTGCATATATCGGCAGATTTTTAGGGGTTGGCCAGAAAATAATAGCTCATTTACACCAATAAACAGCAATATATTTAATACATTGGTAATTTCTACACATTAAAATGGTGGGAACGGCTGTAAATATATATTCTATTATCATTTTTATGTGTTCAATTAATGTTCGTAGAGATATTCGTCATTTTGGAGCTTATTTTTACTGTTTCCAGCCCCTTGTGTTGCCGGCTCGTTGTGCTGCGGCAGCCGTTGCGGTACCGAAGGTTAGGTGCCGAAGGTCAGGAATATAGTTCTTAAAGCCGGCCCTTCCGCATGGATGCTTCTTCCCATTTATGGGGGGGTATCGTTAGAGAAAAGTAATAGTTTTTTTCCCAAGACGGTAATGCAAAACAAAAACATAACGAATTCCCAACAAGGAAGGTCTTGCTGCGAAATGAAAAGCCTACCAGACCAAGATGAACAACAAAATTTTAATAATTAGGACAGTCTCAGATGTGATACCCAGTCATCTAAAGTCGACTGAATCAATTCATGTCGCACATCAATGAAGATTTCGGTGGTAGCCATATTTCAATGTATGCCGGCTTTCTTCTTCATTGGGAAAATTCCCGTCACATTTCGACAATAAAGACAATTTGCTCGTATCTCTTACAAAATCTGCTGAATTCTAATTAATAATGATGGATACACTTTCCGCAGCTCATCAGATCACCTTAACACCGAATTCATCTGGGTCCTGTTATGAATTTGGTGGATTTCTACTTCTCAGTTATGTTGGATCTGCCAGGTGCTAATTGTAGACAGTGTTCAGCCGTACGCGATGACTAATCACAGATAGCAACGCTATGACAATCGACCGACCACCTGAAATATTAATACTCAATTTTATCATTTAATATGATAATATTATGCTTTTACAATATATTCGTGTTGTTTTTATTGTTGTTTGCGCTGTCCTGGCTGCTACAGGTCCCCAGGTTAGATCTCCAAAACCTAAAACCTAAATTTTATCACGTTTCTCCATAGTTTACCCAACTTGAAAAATGGATTTTTCAAATGCTTCTAGCAGCTCAATAATCATATCAAATGGCATTTTGAGTCATGATATATAAATTAGAAGCTCTAGAATTTATGCTGAGCCACTTTGTATGGCAAATTTCGACTGGTTTTTGGTGATAGTCAAGGCATGAAAATGGGGACGATGCGAGACTTCCCCCAAAGCCCAAATTGTAGCACTTCTACCCTATAGTCATTGATATATCAGGATTTTCGTGGCCTATAGTAATCATACACTAGCCGACATTGATTCAATGATAATTTATCTTGGTGCTGCTGCTGTGGTGAGTGGCTATTGTAGTTCTAAAATTCGGGTTGTAGCTCGTAAAAATGAAAAATCGGAGGGAAATTTTGCAAGATCTAGCAGATTTTGACGGCC